>CM065678.1:9362179-9764679 GCA_033220385.1 Triplophysa yarkandensis
CAAAGTTTTTCAATATTTTGTTCATGGGCAGTTGTGGCTGAGTGGTAAGTAAGTCAAACTTTCCAGGGCCGAGAGGTAACGACTGACGTACCCTTGAGCAAGGCACCTGACCCTCCATTTGTGATAGCCGCCCACTGCTCCGGATGTGTGTGTTCACTACTCACTGCATGGGTTAAATACAGAAGTCACATTTCGGGTAAGGGTGATCATATCTGACAAACACTTCACTTTCATTACAACAAATTATCTTCCTACTATGGGATCCAGTAACTGTTTGTTAGTAAGCATTCTTGAAAACATCTATCTTTGTTTACAGAAGAAGGAAATGTTTGCAGATTTGCAACCACATGTCAAATATAAACACAAAAATGGTTGGGAAAGCCCCCGGCAATCTACTGTACTTTCTGATACAGTATCTCATGGTGAATATTGGGTATTTCTTTCTTAAAAGTAACATCATCATGACTGAGTAGTACGAATGAGTTGCAGCTTATACTTTCCTGTTTGTTATGCTTTTTATAGAAAATGTATATGATATTCTAGAATAGACTGAGTACTAGTCTGCTAAACACAACAGATATTTTGAAGAATGTTGGTAACTGCCTCTTTTCACTTGCAATGGTTTTGCACACAATAGAAGTGATTGGATGCTACCTTACTTCCAAATATACTCTTTTGTGTTCAGCAGAGGAAGAAGGGGTCATACAGGTTTGAAATGACAAGAGGGTGAAAATGATGACAAGGCATTGTTTGCTGAGCTATCACTTTAACTTACAAACACTTGAATACAATATCCAATTAAACATGACAAATACAATATTTTAAATGAGAAGTTTCTGGAACACATGTGAGATATCTTACAGTTTTGTCCATATTTGGGATTTCCCATTTGGGCATAGAGAAGTTTGCCCATTTAGAGAAGTTCCAAAAGACGAAAATGGTTTTTTGTGTAATTTCTTTTGCTTAATGCCACGCCTTTATTACACTATAAAACAACTGGATTTTTGATATACACAAACTCATTTTCATTCATGGCTTTGTGAGGGCAACAGGTGAAGTCTGAGGTAAAGAACCTTTTCTTAAATTTGTTGTATCGGGAGGTTAAGTATTGTAATGATAACCACATTACAATTCAACCGACACATTGCATTTTGTATAACTGCAAGCATTTGTTTTTTTACACAAAAAATCTCAGCAAAATATGGTTATTAGTGTTTATTTATCTTCACAGCATGTGGACCACTAACTGGCCTGCAGCCTTCACGTGTCTGACATTGTTCATGTTTAAAGCACAATGTGAAGATGGAAATTTTGGATTTTGTTCCACTTTGACTGAGCACACAAAAGACCTTTCCAACAGAGACTTAAGAAGAATGCCATCAAATCTATCTGATGACACCGTATATCTGGATGTTTCTAACAACAACATCACCAGCATTCTTCATGGTGATCTGTCTGGATTAATCCATCTCTGTTTCCTCAAAGTAGCACATTGTGGACTTCAATTCATCTCTCCCGATGCGTTCAGCCGAAACTCTAAAATCCAAGTGCTGAACATCTCCCACAATCATCTGAGCACCATCCCCGACTTACCTTTGCCCCTGCTTAGAGTCTTAGATCTTTCCAGCAATCGATATCCCAGCTATGCACTTCCAAGATCATTCAGTAACCTAAGCCATCTTTCTATCCTCGCAGTGGGCAGCGAAGAAGCTACATCTGTTCATGTGAATGACTTTGTTCCTCTTAACAATAGAGATTTGAAAAAATTCACATTTGGAAGTGGCACTGAATTGCAAAACTATGAAAAAGGCTCATTTTCGCAAGCCAAAACTTTAGAGGAAGCAGTTCTCAAAGTGACTTTTTGTCAACGCTTTGATATTTTTAAAAACATCATCACCGACTTTGACCAAATCCGAACCCAAAAAATCCAGCTGGTGCATTTGTTTCCGGACCAGTGTGTCATCACAAGTGACCCGTTCGTGGTGTTTAAAGACTTGCGGGTCCTCAGCAACCTAAGCATCACAGATACCTGGATGAACAGCTCTGTGATGGTCAAGCTTTTCAAAAGCATTTGGTTATCATCTGTTGAGGAAATAGCTTTTTTAAACATAACATATAATGAGGACACTCCAGATGGATTTCAACTACCAAAGCAGAAACACACAATAAATTTACGAGCATTTATACTAGACGGCGTGCACCACTTTCAATATCGCTATCCTATTATAAACACAAGTATGGAATTGGTCGATCAATTGACTTACTTGAAGTTTTCTGGTTCAGGGATGAACATCCTACCATGCAGTTTAATTCCAGCCATACGATCCCTAGAGATCTTGGACCTGTCCAACAATCTTCTGGATGAATCTGGGTTCTGGTGGTTTTGTGCATCTCACAAAGTTTTTCCTGCTTTGAGGCACCTCTCACTTAGCCACAACCGATTCCGTGACATTGCCTACATTGCCCAAAAGGTTAAGGACATGAAACTCATAGAGTCTCTTGATCTGAGTTTCAATTCTATTTTCCTAAGCAATAAGCAATGCTTCTGGCCCCATCACTTGACAGAGTTGAGTCTGGGTCACAACAATCTCGGCAATAAAGTGTTCAACTGCCTCTCGCCATATTTCCAAAAGATTGACCTATCAAAAACAGGCATCAGTGTTATTCCTCAAAATATTACATCACTGTTTCCCAGACTAACACATCTTATTTTAAGCTTTAACAGCATACAGGTCATCCCAGCGGATCTTTACGCCCCAGCATTGGTAAGCTTGTACATTGACCGGAATGCGATTACATTTATTAACCAGAATACAATGAAAGGTCTCCCCCGCTTAAAGACTTTGAAAGCCGGACAAAATCCGTTTAGTTGTGATTGTGATTCTTTTTGGTTTTTAAAAGCGTTCAACAAATCACTTCTCCTTGACTGGCCCCTGGATTATACTTGTGGTACCCCACCATCATTTTCCGGAAAGCTGTTGGTGAAATATAAGCTTGGGTGGCTGTCTTGTCAGCCGGGCCTACAGGTTGCTGTGGTCCTGCCTATATTACTGTCTATAGGGTTTGCCGTGGCTGTTACGTTTTATGCTTGTGATGGCTTGTGGTACACCAAAATGCTTTGGGTTTGGATACGGGTAAAGCGGAGAGGCTACAAGAGGGATGGCCGGTTACTCAACGTCACATTTCGGTATCATGCCTTCATTTCCCACAGTCAACACGATTCAGCGTGGGTTGAATCTCAGCTTGTTAGGGAACTGGAGGGGTCGGGTTTGTCCATCTGCTTCCACGAACGAGACTTTGAACCTGGAAAGTGGATTTTGGATAATATAATCAGTTGCGTGGAGGGTAGCTACAAGACTCTTTTTGTTCTTTCAAAGAACTTTGTTGAGAGCGATTGGTGCAATTATGAACTTTTCTTTGCCCAGCACAGGGCTATCAATGTGAATGATGACTCTCTGGTCTTTATTTTGTTGGAGCCACTGCCAGCAGACTCTCTGCCCAAGAAGTTCCTTAAGTTAAGAACCATGCTCAGGCGGAAAACTTACCTTGAATGGCCCAGGGATGAGCATAAGAAGCAAATATTCTGGAGTAATCTTAAAGCAATTCTGCAGACGATAGACAAAAGCAAGATTCTAAAGGATGTAGCCATGGATATAACAGATGTTTGCCCTTTACTACCCTCATAGGATCTTATGTAAAAAAAATGTCAAATTAAAAGCATGTTATTATTTGATAAATATTTTTTTATCAAATAATTTTTTTAGCCCCAATATACAGAACAAATGTAATATAAAAAAAATAAAAACTTAAACAAAATGCATCTGTTCATTCTTAGAAGTTGCCTGTTGTCTCTATCTACTGGTAAACTAAAGGCAGTGCACAGTAATGCACTTGCTATACATTTGCTTAAAGAGATAGTTCACCAAAAATGGTAATTTCTGTCATCATTAACTCACTTTTAACTTGTTCTGTAAATCTGTAAATCTGTATACATTTCTTAATTTAGATTAAATATATTTAGATTTTTTTATTGCTATTTGGTAAAAGTGATTCGCCCAAACACCCTTCTCTGTGTTGAATAAATTGTCGTTTATTAGTCGTCACTTTATTCTTAAATTAAGCAGTTTCTTAAGTAAAACATATTTCGTAATTTAATAATGAAGCAGGAGATTTAAATTAAAGACGCAACTCGTCATCCTAAGGAAATTCTTTCCACGAATAAACCAAAGGCCTAAAGTCAAATCAATCAAATCAAAGAGAGAGAGAGAGAGAGAGAGAGAGAGAGAGCATAGAGAGAGAGAGAGCATAGAGAGAGAGAGAGAGAGAGAGAGAGCATAGAGAGAGAGAGAGAGAGAGAGAGAGAGAGAGAGAGAGAGAGAGAGAGAGAGAGAGAGAGACAGAGCATATAGAGAGAGAGAGAGAGAGAGAGAGAGAGAGAGAGAGAGAGAGACAGAGCATATAGAGAGAGAGAGAGAGAGAGAGAGAGAGAGAGAGAGAGAGAGAGAGAGAGAGAGAGAGAGAGAGAGAGAGAGAGAGCAGAGAGAGAGAGAGAGAGAGAGCAGAGAGAGAGAGAGAGAGAGAGAGAGAGAGCATAGAGAGAGAGACAGAGCATAGAGAGAGAGAGAGAGGCAGAGAGAGAGAGAGAGAGAGAGCATAGAGAGAGAGAGAGAGGCAGAGAGAGAGAGAGAGAGAGAGAGCATAGAGAGAGAGAGAGAGCACAGAGAGAGAGAGAGAGCACAGAGAGAGAGAGAGAGAGAGAGAGAGAGACAGACAGAGCATAGAGAGAGAGAGAGCACAGAGAGAAAGAGAGAGAGAGAGAGAGAGACAGAGAGAGAGAGAGAGAGAGATAGAGAGAGAGAGAAAAGAGATAGAGAGAGAGAAAATAATAATAAAAAAATAGATAATATATATATATCTGCTGCTACATTACATGTTTGCCTATGTGTATTATTTTATATTACATATGACATAATATTATATAATTGATGCTCTATAATTTGACTGAAAGCATACATGTAAAGATTGTAGTTTTGTGCCTCACAACACAGTGACAGAACTACATTACCCATGTGCCCAACACGTTCAGCGTCTGCGCATGCGCTCCGCCCTCACTCCTTGACGCGGCCCCTCCCCTCCATATTTCAATGTAAGATGGTGGTTTGGTGGCACTAACGCTCCTCAGAGAGGCACTAAGAGAAACCCATTGGTGTTTTCGCATCAATTCACACAGAAGCGGGAATAAAGCACCCGGGACACAATCCACAGCAGCAGTTTTGCTAAACCCGAGGTGTTCAGATAGCTTTTATCCACTGTGAATGTGTCTTTACCCATAGACAGGGTGAGTACCCCACTAAGGCCTGTCTTCTCCACAGCCTCCACAGTAAACCGCTTTTCCTCTTTATTTTACTTGTTTTAAAACAAGTGTCACTCATCTTACTCCATAAAACGGCCGTTTCTTACGAGCGTGGTGCCGCGGGGATACTACGTCACACTTTTAGAAGTCTGTTAGTGTGACGTTAGCAGTGCTGCTAGCCGACTAGCAGCTAACCGCTTTTGACCGGCTTTTGATCAAATGCTGGATTATAAATGCAAAGTTTGCCAAACGTCGACTCGTTTTTGTTACCAAGACGGGTTTAAAGAGACATACACCGATGTTAGGCTCTATTTTGGCCGTTTTAATAACTTCCATATGTGTTAGCTTGACAAGTTCACTGATTGGCACTCAAAAAGGAAACATTTGAGTTGTGTGTGTTTACAGGAGGGCAAAGCCCTGGAAATGCCAACCTTGCCATGAAAAAATCGAGTTTGGACTCAAGGGTTTTGTATACTTGTGGTGTATTTGCCAACATTTGCTTGTTTAGATACCCATGTGAGGTCTCTTGAAGTTTATAGTGGATTCTTTTTAGTTTAAGTGCATTTTGCTATTTGCTACATTTTGCTCAAAAACAGATATATTTATTTTAAAGTATCTTTTTTATGTTCTTTAAAGAGCCAGTTCGATGTTTTCATTTTAATTCACATAAATCTTCCATAAACGTCGTCCTTTCTATGTCACCAATAATAAATAATGCGCATACACTTATTTTTCTGATGGTTACATACTGTCAACAAGGGTTTTTTATAATACACACAATTGTTTCAGTTTACCGGTTACAATTACATTCTAAGAGAGTTTTTATGTCATGTCCATAACGCTGGAATTGCCCGGTGTGGTGTTTCCATGCCTTGTTGGAAAGAACGATAAATGTGATCATGATATGAGAAAAAGTTGTTTTGTGTGAGCTTAAAATACTTTATACCTATATCAAGTGTGTTAAGTTGTTCTGTGATTGCTTTACTTTATACACTTGAGGAAATACTATTTATTTCAGCACTACACTGACTGCGGTCTTGGTCCTTGCTTTGGAGCACCCTATGTACCACATACCATGTGCAGACATGATTATTCTTTGTAATAATGATCCTATTTGGATTTAACATTACGGATTCCCGTTACAGCATCTGATGTTCCTGCTGTATTGGTTTTGAGTGAGATTCTGTTTTGTAAGCACTGGGCTGATTGAGCATACTATCCCTTTTATTCTATCAACTGGACTGTTTTATTTGCTGTTAGACGCATGTGACTGGTTACAGTGTTGTTACCATCACATGTGTATCATATACGAATAGTATTTCATAAGACGTTTCTTGTGAGTGGCGACCAGTTAAGTCTTCCTGAACTTGTCTTTGGGCATGACATGAAGCCTTGCCAGGGGTTGTTGGAACGAAGTGCCAGTGGGATATCTAGGCCCGGGTCCAGTGCGCTGTCAGGCATGGTTGTGCCAGACATAATGTTGTGAGATAATATTCTACTGTGGGCCACTGTTGTTACACGATCCTTCTGGGACTTCTGCTTTGGTGTAAAGTTGCTTACAACATTTGTCAATCATGTCGTATGTAAAATTGGAAATGCTTCTGTATTAAGGCCGTGCAATTGCTTTTTGAAAAGTTGCGATTTGCTAATCGCAGAGCCTGCAATGTTAACACGATTGAATTGTTGTTTTTATCCAAAAAAACAAAACAATTATTGTCACTGTTATGGTTTCTACAGTTTTTATAGCTTGATTTAAGAAAATGCTTGAAACTAGATTAAATCCAATTCACTAAAACAATTCATTACTTTCCTTCATAAGTCGCCCAGCCCTTTTTGCTATGTTATTCGAATAGGTGGTCCGCAACTCAGTTGAGCAGGCTTTCTTGTTTCTGAAATGTAATCTTATGAACATTGGTAAAAATAGCATTGCTTCACTATGACAGCAGATTAGAATAGCTTTTGTAGCTTTAAATTCATTTTTTTCATTTGTAAAAGGTCCCCACATTTTGATAAGCCTTTAGCATTTATTCATGTTTGAGAAATTACTTGTTAAATTGATCTTTCAGTTTCATAGATCTTGTATGTGACTTAGATCTTAGATGTTCTTATATTGTCAATATTCCTTATGTCATATTTTGGTGTTACGCCTTTACTCTATCTGCCCAAAATATTTTCTTGGTATGGCATTCCTGGCCAGACATGTCTTTCATTCCTTGCCAAGGTCTGGTCCATCTGCTCATGTAGTGCAGCCCACAAATGGACACACAACTCCTACTCTGATGATAATTTCGGCTCTTCTTTGACATCAGAATCATCCCATGTGAGACAACTGTCCACAATATCAGTCACTACACATGCTGACACAGTGCATGATGATTTGTCCTTACAATCATAGTATGTTTTGTAGAAACAAAGTTTGTTAGTTAAATATTTTTTACAATTTCTAAATGCAAGTACATCCTATAGCATAAACTTGCTTCATTGAATTTAATTTGGAAGTACTTTACAAGAGATGGCAGATGTTTGCGTGTTCATTTCCTTTTACAGTTTTTTGCAAAGCCAGTTCAACTTTAAAAGGTCTTCATTTGGGAGATATTTTTATGTAGAATTGCCATTTGTGATGTCTGTTTGTGTTTTTATTCTCACAGTTTGAGTCAATAAAAGCATTTTGTTTTAAGAACTGTTTTGGTTAATTGTCCTCGGGTTTCCTAAAACTTAAGTTCTTACCATATTCTTGATGGCATGTTGTTTAACACCAGTCCCAAGATTAGTGATTTTTGGTGTTTGTAAATATTGTTTTTTAGGTTTCTAACAAATATTTTTAGAAGTTTGCCAAAGAAGGGCTTGTTTGAGTCCCACAGTACCAATGAATCACCTAAAAAGGTGAATATTTTATTTTTCCATTAATGCTTTGCAGTAAAACATTGAAAATCTTGTTTGTTTAACATCTTTTTATGTATGCCTGTGATAAGAAATTTCAATGTTTTCTCAAAGATTCAGTATGCTTTCAAGAGAGGTCACTTGAGGTTGACCCCTGAAAGAGGGCCTTGAGGCTGTTCTTGAAGAATGTGGCTCCCATGATTGGCCCACAGGGTTAATGTATACGTGAAAACCTCTTTTACTGCCAAAACACACTCACACCACTTTTTTGTAGGCTCAATACCGTTTTTATCCCACACTTTGGTTTGAGCAACATTTGTCGGTCTCAATGATCAGAAGACCACCAGACATTTAAGCAGAAGTTCTTGAAATGCTTCATGCCCAGATTATCGCTCATGTGATGTATAAAGCCAGAAGTTTAAAGCTCTTGCTACCTGCATTTGCCATGAGGGCACTCCCTTCCCTGACAGTGGGATTTCCCAATCATCGAAACAATCACTTACTGTTTCAACTTTCATGTTGGCATACTTAGGAGTGCATTTTGCCCACTTCTATCTGGAGCGAGAACCCTACACGTATAGAAGACCTCTCCAAGCGTTCAATCACCATTTTCCTTTTAAAGGGAGATTCAGGGGGCTGGCTCCTCCTGCTGTTCTCCGCTTGCCCTGGATGAGATATTTTTAGCCAGCTGGCTTTTTCTCTATCACCCTGTGTCCACTTGATTACCCGCTGTTTTTTCTTCACACTTCTGGTGCTCACAATACTGACTAAGTGACTGCATTAACCACCTCTCTACAAACACACTGGATGTTCTGTAAGCATTTCTGACCCAAGGAACATTGCTTGTATTTGGTTCTATTTGGGAACCGTTGTTTGATGAGTAAACTTTAGGAGGAAGTTCCAGCAAACAGACAAACCATTATGTTTGGGCTCGTTTATGTTATAAGTTTATTTAAAGAAGTTAGACAACAGCATAAACAATCTAAGGTGTCACAGCATATTTTTTGTCTGTATTGTTACAGATATTCCTCTTAATATTTTTTTCAAAATCTGGCCCATCAGAGAGAAGCTAAGAGCTATATAAGCCACATTTCCTGTCCTGGGAAGAAAACCAAATAAATATCTAATTTGTTGCCAACATGTTTTCTGTATTAAAACAAACACATTTTTTATTCATTGCAAAACCGGCACCTACTGTACGAAGAGAGACAAGAGGTTAACTGGAGGATTTCTATGAAGTAGAATCTATATTTAAGCACAGTTTAAAGGAGATGGTGTTTGTTGTTGACTCTAATAATGCCTTAATCTGCTCATGACTTCTGTTTTAATCTCATTTATGTAATGAATACTACCTTTTAGTTTTAAGTTTCATTCTTGTGTTTTATCCTCTATTACAGCTTTCCGTTTTACCTGCGAGAACGCCCTCCCTTCTCTAAGCGCCGTGCCATAGGATGTCCCACAGCCCTGAGGTCAAGGAGGACCCCATGGAGTGCCCACTGTGTATGGAACCATTGGAGATTGACGACGTCAACTTTTTCCCCTGCACCTGCGGCTACCAGATCTGCCGCTTCTGTTGGCATCGCATACGGACAGACGAGAACGGCCTATGCCCGGCGTGCAGAAAGGTAACATCTCAAGTCCTGTGATCCTTAATTGTATGTCGGCACCATACAAAGATACATAAAGTTACCTGGTTCTTTAGTGAAGAGATGCTTTAAAGGCGGGGTAACAAATTTCTGTGGTTTGGTACTTGGCCCAACTAAATTCTTTAATGAATTGTTAACTTGTATATTGGCAGGATTTTGGTCATTACGCTTAGAAAGCGGAATAAGATCTGTTTGCCGTGTTGATTTCAAACTAAATTGTATGATATTGCCAAGTTGACAGCATTGGGACACATTAAAGCCCCTGGGTTGCATTTGTACAGCCTAAACTCAGGAAGCTTGTGAAGCAATTTTTTATTTCTCAAGGAATGACTCTATTGAGGGATATGAGGGCGAAGAGAGTTTCTAAATGGCTCACATTTAGCAACCCAGTGAGCTTTGATGCAAATAATTTGCACTCCTTTTGATGCCTCAAGGTCTGTGGGATTTTATTGCTCCTATACAGATGTTAAGGACAAACGGAAGCGCAGTTGCTCCCTAGTGCTTGAATTATTATTATAAACCCTCCCAGCCAATCACTAAAAGATGTTCGTCTAGTGGAAAGTTTACAGTAGCCCAATAACCTTCATTTGCGAAATGTTATCATGATTTATTTGTGTATTACACATGTTCACCTGCAGTTTAATTGATATGATGTCAAGAGTTATTTCACAAGAGGATCTATTTTAAGAAAAATGTTGTTTTAAAATTATCACTTTAACATCCCTTCAAATTAGTTTTTTTTTTTTAAATTAGGAATAGTTTTTTCATTTTAAATTTAATTGATCCTAAAGAAAAGCATTATCAAGATAATTTTTTAGGTAAATGCTGTCCAGGTTGCTGTGGATAAAATTGGCTGCCAAATTCAGAAATGTAAAGCGTACATTAATGCAACTTTTTTGTCATATACAGCCTTATCCGGAAGACCCTGCAGTATACAAACCTCTCTCACAAGAAGAGCTGCAAAGGATAAAGAACGAAAAGAAGCAGAAGCAGAATGAGCGGAAGCAGAAGATCACAGAGAACCGCAAACACCTATCCAGTGTGCGTGTGGTCCAGAGGAACCTGGTGTTTGTAGTGGGCCTGTCACAGAGACTTGCTGACCCCGAGGTGATTCGTCATGCTTGCATATAGAAATCAACTGCAGTCCTCACCTGTTCAGCATTATATACTTCACACATTAGAGATAAACCATACTTGGATGTTGATATTGTTTAATACAGATTCTTGTCTCTTCATGTCTACCATTAGCTCCCCAGTTGCTTGTATTGCCTGATCTTTATAGTCTTCATATTCAACCATTGCCCCTGAAGCATGTTTCTTAAATGTTTTGTTTCAGAAAAGATCACAGAAAGGTCTTGACCTTCATAACAGTTTCAAAAGAGATAAGGATCTTTTGCCATAGTCGCATGGATAAACAGTTTTTACACTGGTCTAAGCAGACCGGTTTACATTGTTCTGTGTAAGAAGACCTAGTTGACATCATGTGTCACATCATACTCTATAAGATATAGCTATATGATAGCTTTTGATAGACTATATACATAATACACTTTATTTAATATGCTACAGAACATGTGACAGACATTTGCATTCATA
The DNA here is from genome assembly GCA_033220385.1 of Triplophysa yarkandensis. NCBI lineage: Eukaryota > Metazoa > Chordata > Actinopteri > Cypriniformes > Nemacheilidae > Triplophysa > Triplophysa yarkandensis. The sequence continues at coordinate 9,373,655 of CM065678.1, forward strand.
GAGCTCTGAAATTGTTTTGGTCATTTGATGTGCATTTTTTTTGTATTATGCATTCATTGTCCAAACATTTTGAAATGCAATAAATGGTCAATTGGCAAAGATATAAAGTGACATGATAAGAAGATCCCTTTAGCCTGTGGTACAATCAAGCGACAAAAACATCTCACTCCTCTTCTTTTCCCTGTCTGACGTCCTCTCTCTCTCTCTAGTTGCCATCACAACTGACGTCATGTTCCCTGAATAGCTCTCAGCAGAGAACAACTTATTCAGTGTGAAAAACAGAGAATAAAAACATTGCTTTTCTTCCCAAAGGCAGTTCGAATGAGATCAGCACAAAGTGAAATATAAAATGCTATTTTTACGCCCTATGCTCCTTATCAGTAAGGGAGATGCTTTTATAGTTATAATTCAGTGCTCTTTTTTCCTGACCTTTACAGACCATATTACCCCCTGTCACTTTCACAGAAGATTTTTCTCTCAGATTTTTGTTTTTGTAGTTTATAGTTTAGTTTTTACTGTATAGTCTATTTATGTCATTTTGCTGTGTTGGAACTTTCATATGTTTCTCACAGTTAAGTAAAGGCCTGAAAGAACGGATTAACCGATAGGGCTGCCTCACTTGAACAAAGACCGCAGAGAAATATCCAGGCAGCTTCCACAGTTTGAGAGTGACCAGAATCTCAAAAGCATCAAGCCAACGCTTTAGCCATTAAACTGTCACTCATCTGCTTGCGTGCCACACTTCATGTTCTGTGTTTTTCAGTATTGATTTGGATTAACATTGTAAACATCCTGATAATGCTACTTAGATCATTAGTTCCCAAAACAGTCCGTTTTGTGTGCAAATCCGGTTCTTTATCACTTTTAAAAGCCTTCTTTACTAATGACTAACTGTGTAAAACAATTAGCCTCATAAGCACTTTTTTTTAAATTGGCCAATTGCGAATTACAGATATGATAATTTGCCGCTGCTGAAATCCTCCTGGAAAGGTCCTGCTTAAAAGTTTGTGAGCTGTGATTACAATGTCATCTTGTAAATGTTATTTTGGGAGGTAAATGGAATAAATGTATAGGGCAATTTCATATTTCTCTTTCCCTCTTACAGTGATAACACATACTGCTTGTTTAAGGCTATTGCATCAAAATGAAAAGTAAAGAGTGCTTATATAAATGGTTTCATGGTTTTAAAGCAACGTGGTAATCACTTATACTTTTCCCTGCATGACTTGTATATATTTAAATGAATTACATTTGCATTTGCATAATGATCAGTAATCAGAGCTGCCAGTCCCATTAACATGTATAATTGATTTCCGATTACAGGTCTTAAAAAGGCCAGAATACTTTGGGAAGTTTGGAAAGATCCACAAAGTGGTCATCAATAACAGCACTTCATACGCTGGGTCACAGGTGAATATTGTCATTTAAATCCTCTAAAAATACACCAGGAAATGTTTTATTTTCTCATAATAGATTCCTTTTTTACTAACTTGTTTTTCTTGGTTGGCTGATAGCATCTTTAAGTAACTATTATGTGTGACATTTAAGTGCTGTACTCATCCATCTTTTTGATTTAAGGGTCCCAGTGCCAGTGCCTATGTCACTTACATCAGATCAGAAGATGCCCTTAGAGCTATACAATGTGTTAACAATGTGGTAGTCGATGGTAGGACACTAAAGGTAAGCTTTATGTTACAAAAATATTTTTTGAAGACGTTATTCATATATTTTGTGTAATATAAGTATATTTTGTCATGTAGGCTTCTTTAGGCACAACAAAATACTGCAGTTATTTTCTTAAAAGCATGCAGTGTCCCAAACCAGACTGCATGTATCTTCATGAATTGGGAGATGAAGCGGCTAGTTTCACAAAGGAGGAAATGCAGGTATTGCATGCAGCCTTCTGTTTTTTTATTGAAAAGTTCTTCAAACTTAAGTAAGGAATTATTTTCTTGTAACACCCGCAGGCAGGGAAACACCAGGAATATGAGCAGAAACTCTTACAGGATCTTTACAAAGCAAACCCCAACTTCCTGCAGAACTCAACAGGGTCAGGAGAGAAGTCAAAGAGCAAATCTGGAACATCACAATGGTTTGTAAAAAATATATTTGCCTGTTCTGCAAATAAACAAGATTGTAAAAAAGTGTCTTACCATTTCTAAAACTAATTAACTTTGTATTTTTATCTTTTTTTAATCTTTCCAATGTCCACATCAAAAGTTCCAACAGTAACAACAAAGAAGCGTGGCCTTCATTACAAACCACAGGGAAGATAACCAATGGTCTTCCAGAGCACCATAAGTCTCCGTCTTTAGATGGCAGTTCAGACTCAGAGAACACGACTCCAGACGGGACAGATTCAGACCTGGTCCTCGGCTCCATTATGGGCCTTCCCTCTTACACATCAAACTGTGAACCTGTCAGGTAGCCTATCTGTTAACTTGATTGCTAACAATGTATTTTCTTGATCATCTAATAGATTTAAGGGCAGTGAGGTTACAGTATTCTTAAAGACCTCCTCATCTTCTCTCAAAGTCTGTTTTTGATGAAGTGTTATGATGAATATTGTATAGCAACAATCTTAATGCTTCCAGAGAGAGCCGTTTTCTGCTCAACAGTAAATATGTTCTCTGTAGAAGTTGACTTGGCGTGTTGCTTCTTTATTGTCTGCAGCCCAAGTAGTAAATCTACAGATGGCATCGGTTTGAGTAACGGGGAGACGTCGCAAGAAGTAAGATAATTTTTCTAAATATTCTTTAATGACTTGTTCAAATACATTTTTGATCAATTTCATTGATTCATTTGTATGCCTCACAAATTAACATGTAGATTTGGGAGGTGGTGAAAATGTACATTTTGTTTGAACCTTCAGTGAGCTTAAAAGAAAAACATCAGTAATGTTTGGCACAATATATCATTGTTTTCTGCAAACATATGTTCATAACTGTAGTTACTTTATTTTAATTTCTTTATAGATTTCTGGCAATGACTCTCCATCGCCCCCCCCTGGCTTCAGTAAGCCATCTTTAGTGGTGCCTATCTGTGTAGCAGGGATGATGGTGAAATCGCCTTTCGATGGAGCAGCAGCCGAGTCACAATCGCTATTTTCAGACAACAGCAACTTTCGGCACCCTAATCCAATCCCCAGCGGCCTGCCCGGTTTTCCCAGTTCCCTTCAAAACAACTCTGATTGGCCCACTGCCCCAGAACCACAGAGCCTCTTCACCTTAGGTACTACCTTTAGTTCAGACTTTTGATACATGATGAGCTATAGTTTTTTTCTCTTATATCTTGTTGTATATCATATATGTAGTTGCCATTTTTGTATACTGGAATGAAGTAATTTTAGTGACTGTAGTGAAACCATTTTATATACTTTTATGTAAGTTTGACTTCTGCAAATTTGACACTCATTCTTCCTCATTCCAACAGAGACCATACCAGTATCATCGTCCACAGACTGGCAAGCGGCATTCGGCTTTGGCTCATCGACCAAGCAACAGGACGATGACCTTGGCTTCGACCCCTTTGATGTCACCCGCAAGGCACTCGCTGACCTTATAGAAACTGAGCTTCACGTGCAAGACAAATCCTCTTTTCCTTCAATGCCGGCGCCGGGCTTCCCTAACGGGCCTTTGCTCGGCTCTCTCCATAAAGCCCCCTTGAAAAACCCACTTCATCCCCCAACCTCCCCTCACCTCCCCCCCAACTCCAGTCTGCCCTCAAGAGGCTTTTCACAGGTCCCTCACCGTACAGTCTACAATTCCTTTAGCTTTCCCGGTCAGACACAGACCTCCCGGCACAGTTGGATGGGCTTGCCAACGCGCAATAACCTCCCGCACTTAAATCACACAGCTGCCCTCTCTTCTTCAGGTCAGCACCACAGCTTTTTGGACTTGAATTTGGCTTCACAACAGCAGCATCACCACACTACAGGGCTAGGAGGTATCGCTATCTCAGGTATGTGTACACAAGTGTGACACAAAGCATAAGAATGATCATATACCTACTTAGTCTTAACAGTTGTCAATACGTTCAGCAGTAAGTTAATGGGGATGTTATTCATTGTTTTGCATTATTACAAACAATTTAACTGAAGCAGCGTGCTTACAAATTTAGTATGTAACTAAAATCCAATCAACTGCGAGATATGATAAAGACAGAATGTTTAAGAAACAGATAAATCATATTTTCCTGATTTGGATTCCTGATTCCCATGTTTCTTTTATGCATAATTTGCTAAGGGCTGAATATGCAATAAAAGTCAATTTACCATTTTTGCTCATGGGATATTCCAGCATTATGGACGTGACATTTTGTGTTATGGACATGATATTAAAACGCACTTAGAGTTGAATTCGTACGAGTAAACTGAACCAACTGTTTATATTATACAAAACCGTTGTAGATTGTCTTTAAACATCAGAAAAAGATCAGTCTATGAACAAGTTTTGAATTTAAAAAAGGAAATTAACCTGCATTATGGATGTGACAAAAAAGGACAGTGTTTTTGGTAGAAAAAAAATTGCCAAACCAGAACCAATAATTTCCAAAAATTGGACAAGGGACTGCTCTTTATTACTCATCCAAAAACTTAGACACCCTGCATGGGTATCTGAACCAACAAATTTTGACATGTGTGTTATAAGTATAGTTAAAATCCTGTAGTAAAACTCTAAGGTTGACATTTACAGGGAATTGCCTTTTTTATTTAATAATAAATGAATCATTACCTGAATCCTAACTAAATTCCTCAAGTGGAATCAAAATCGATAGATGTGATTATTTAAAATTGTTCTATTTTTCTTTGTGTTCCCATCTGTGCAGCTGATGAAGTTTAAAACTTAAGTCTGGAAGTTAACAAGCCCTTCAGTCAGACAGATTAGTCAGCATCTGTCTCACTGTAATCCAATTTTAAGTATACAATTTGGGAATGGACTGGAAATACAGCAGCTATTTTTTCCATCGTGGGTCATTGTAAATTTGACCACTTCGTGGCAGTGTGGAGCTGTTTTGGCCACTTTCAGAAAAAACACGCGTAGGCTACGTCATCAAATGTCTCTCTCATAGAAGATTCTGGTGATTGCCAAGGGCTCTTGCTTGGATTAAAACCTCATGATTTTATGTATAACAGTGAGCTCGGTGTCAGATTTGGAGCTTGTACAAATTGTAGCGCATATAATCATCATTCCCCCAAAACATCTTTGAAACACACTCTGCAGTGTGGTTAAGCATGACTGGTCTTATGTCTGCCCACTTGTATTCTTTTGGTTAAATTCTTTTGGTCTTTCAGGGTGTATGCTTAAGTGTGGATGCACACCTCGGGCAATAAGTGCCATCTAGCCATTATAATTCAGTTATAATTTAAATGATAGTTAGCTTATAACAGTGGAGTTTTGTTTACTCTTCTTTTGGAATAGCCTATAGCTCCAAAAAAAGCATCAAATGCCATCTCTGTCAGCCTGAGGAGAATGTACTCAGGCTGGGGTGAGAGGCTACAGTTTGACATTTTGTTAAATCCTGTACCGGAACCTGTCAGCGAGGAGCAAAACTGCAATTTATTCCTTACATATCATAAAACCATGGTTCATTTTTTTTACACCATAACAAAACAGACAAGAAGAATCTGAGCACCAAGGTGCACAGTTTTTTTCCGGTCCTTTTTTCACAAATTTACTGAAGATAATCCAAACATTTATTCCTGATTTAATCTTGATTTAAAATATTTCATTATATATTACAGGCAAATCTGTAGAATCTATAATGTTCTATCTGTGTTCTGAGCAGTTTAGAGATGGTAAGCTTTTTTAGCAAAAATGATAAGAGAAACAAATATCTTTCATAATGGAGAAAAAGAGAATGTAAATGTACCAACATTTCTCAATTTAGTAAATGGAGATTTTTGGAACATATGAAACAAATATAGAACCTTCTGATTTTAAAAAATAACTTTGAATTAGTATTATACAGTTCCATTGGCAAAATAGAAAATAGTTTGTGTTGCTTAAAATTTACATGATCATTTTTGTTTAAACATATAAATATGTGTAAAGAATTAGCAGTTATTACAACTGTTTATTATTTTAAGATGTTTTTATTTTACTTTAATGTTAATAGTATATAAATGGGTTTTCTTAAAAGTAACTCCCAAAATGTACACATTTAAAACAAAAATAAATAAATTTTGACTAAAATATCAGATGGAGCCTTATAATATTAAGGCGACAAAATGTTTGACAGATGGCCAGAAACTCAGAAATGTTCATTATAACAAGGAAACATAATATTGTGATTTATACTAATTTGTGTTAGAATTCTAATCACCCTGTCGGGATTATGAAATTTTTTTTAGCATTAAGCAGAACACTATATAATTTCTTTCTTAATCTATTCACAATATTAAAACAATAAGCCTGTTCTTAATCTGCTGACACAAGTATAGCATTAGTTAACACGCTGTTTGTTTTTCATCCTACAATAAGTTTGACATTTTATTTCAATTGGTGCATTTTAATTAAGTTGGCAGCCTGGGTTTTTCCATTTCTTATTAGAAACTATAAGCAACTAGTCTTAAAAGCTCCTGTTTGGTGTGTGGTTATGTAGTGCAATGCAAGCAGATGTGGTCTGTTTTTCAATTCATCGTCTTTTTCAATTCATATGTCTCTATGAGAGAAATGGTCTCTCCTTCTTGAAATGTTGTGCTCTAGAGTATGCAGTTGCCCAGGACATGGGGGAAAATAATGCAATATTTATAAAGACGAGTCAAAATCCCAAAATAGGCTTGAAGGCCAACTCAGGTAGGCTTGTTTCATGTGTTTGTATGAAAAAGTAATTCTGTCCAGCAGATTTATTTTTATTTTCAGTTGTATGATGACATGTACGCTGGGTTTGATGCAACTACTTTGATTTTATCTGGACGTTTCTTTTGTAATGGTTTACTCAAGTTTACAACTCAAAAGTCTCAATAAGGTCGAACAGTGTTAAAAAATCCACCTGGGTCTTGTATCAGTCTAGCAATCGCAAAACTTTCTTTGCTGCCTTTGCTTTTCTGATATGACTTTGCATGTACCTTGTGTCCCATTGACAAAATCACAATACTTGTTTGGGTATGCAAATGTGAACAAGTTTGATTGTGTTAAATCCTGCCACACTTTTTTAGACGAACACTTTCCAGTGCAGAGAGGTTTACAAAGAATTTCCTTCACCTGATTTAGCACTTTATTCATCTTATCTCCTTTTCCAGAGGTGTTTCATTAAACTAAGTTCCCCCAAGTGTTGATATTGAAAGTCTGGATCTCGTTCTTGCAGTCGACTTGTTTATCAGCACGCCGTTGTCAGTATCAAGTCGAGAACCAATTTAGCCAAGCCCAAGTGAGCATGTCATTTCCTCTGTTTGAGTACTGATAACCATATATCAAGGACTGTTTGATTTACTCATTGCATGCTGTTAAATCATCACTGGTTCAGTCGATCATTTGGTCTGAATTAAATATTTACACTTTGATATAATACATTTATAGGAAACTTTGCATCATTCGCAGCTTAAACTCTGCATCCAGCTTGCAACAAAATACATTTCATTTATTTTATTAATGTAATAAATTACTTTAAAAGCGTCTCTATCTTAGGACCACCGAACTTAAATTGTGACCCAAGTTGAGAACACAAAACAACCCTGCAGGCACCCTCATTAAGAAACGTAATGGGCCAATTAAAAGGACATTAAAATCACTGCAATGTTCATGATGTTGCTTAATTTTATATCAACAACAAAAGGATTTAAAGCACATAGTAAATGTTAAATGCATTTTTTGGAGGTAATGTTGGTTCTGTTCCATATAACCCCACCACCAACCTGACGTGTTGACATCTTTATATTTTGGATAGGTTTTAGCTGCCTTTAGGCTTTTGCTGAGTCTTTAAGTCAAGCACTAGCCTAAAGACTTCTCTCTCTTTCCAGGGTTTATATCACTCCATTCCCCTGCCTTTGCAATTCTGGCTTGGGTCCAGTGAATGGAAGTTCTGCGTTATTAAAGCGTCATGTCTCTTCTCCAGCACGACATGCAGAAAAATAAATGAGAAACTAATTGAATAATAACAGGATGGTAAAAAGCTTTATAATGATCATTCCTCCATTAGACGGTCCGAGTAGGCTCGAAATGCAGCGGAAGATCGCCTGTTGTTTGTGCCGAATTTAATATAAATGGGAATTACAGTAGCAGCTATTAATTCATTGTCTGATCAGTTTTAATGCGTAATAATGAAAGAAATTATGGAATTATAGATGAACTGGCAAAGCATCACAATGTTGTTAAACCTCATGTGAGGGAGTATTGCTGTTTTTAACCTTAAGTTTAAAATCACTTTGTTTAAATGTTCATGAATGCTCGTTTATCATTATGTATTATATATTTGTGGACTGAATTGGGATTATTCTTTTCTACCTTGCACTTTTTCATTTATTAAATTCCACCTTCACATGTAGTTATTGGTGCAGCCAGCTGAAAGCAACAACTGAAAAGTGGTTTTGATGCTCTGGTGTCAGGATAAGACCTTAAAACCTCAATTTGCTGGAAGCATTAAAGCTTCCTCTTCTTTTTTGCCCGCTAGATGTTCTTGTATCATATTGTATTTAGTCATTGTGCAAGTACAATATGGCAAATTAACAATGGTCTTTTCTGCCTCTTCTGATACAGAAAACAGTAGCTCAGCAGAAAGTTTAAATCTGAAGGAATGGCAAGATGGGCTCAGAGCACTTTTACCCAACATCAACATCAATTTTGGGGGGCTCCCAAGTTCCTCATCTTCCTCATCTTCATCATCCTCATCCTCCTCCAGCGTGAACCACACAGCCGGTCTCACACACAGTCTAAGCTGGGATGGCACAGCCAGCTGGATGGACCCTGCCATCATCACAGGTAGGGGTGAGTGATGCATATTGCAACATAAGACTATTACTTTATTTATGTTATTATATTTATTAATGTAGGTTTCTTTAACTGCAAATAAGCTTTAAGGAATTCTACTGTATATGCAACTTGAGCGATATTCATAGAAAGCTCAGTTTTGGTTATAATAAGTTTTTTACATTGTATAATGTCTGTCTATTATTCGTTATGTGGCACATCATGCCAAGTTTGGGGCTCACGTTTTGTGTTTTAAGCCATCTTGCAAAGAGATGAGATTAAATAGCCTGTTACCTGAAGGGAACCAAAACCATGGCCTGTGATTCGTTTAAAGGAATATTTTCAGCTTCTCCAATCATTCTGAATTACTTTGACAAAATGGTAGTTACACTTTCATTTTGCATGGAATGGAAGGTCAGATGAATAATGCATTTAGGGCTTTAAAGCATTTATTCTGCAACCTTTTCACGAAAAATGTCAGATGTAGAGCCACAGAGGAGGGCACGTGTCTCCGATCAATTTCATCTCCTGCACTTTGGTCTCTAAAAGCATCCATTTGGACCAAAGTGATGTTGCACAATAATGCAGTACAAGAACCTTCAATCCATCTACAAAATAATGTTGCAAATTTTTATCAAATATATTGGTATGTTACTTTAGAGTTCTTGGTTGGTTCGACAGTACAGGATTCATTTTCCAGTTTTAGCTGCAATCGCATGTAATGATGTGTTTATTATGATTATAATCATGAATGGTATTCACAAATGGAATAATCATGAATGGTATTCTGGACCTATGAGTCGTTTGAAAAACCATACGACATCCTTTTGTTTTAAATAAGCTTTTATCCAAAGCAACTAATATAAAAACTAATATTGAGTATAATAGTAATGCTGAGTACTATATGTGCAATACCTGGCATCGATCCCATGACCATGCCGTTGCTAGCAGCATGCTCTAACAACTGAGCTACAGGAAAGCTTACTCACTGTTTAACAGAGGTCATGCCCCAAAAAAGTGTTTTCTTTAGACAGAGAAATAATCACAAAGTCTCCTAAATTCAAATGCAACATTTGGATGAGTTTAAACCTGAGAAAAGCAAAGACCAGAGAAAGCAAAGAGAAAAACTTAATTATAGAAGTGTTGTGGGAGTAATAAATATTTTACTAAAAGTTTTGCCATTTTCTCTGAAAGGGTTAGAAAATAGCAAAATCTTATCTATAGCTCCTTAAAGTTCTAATCTGTATGAATGTGGCAGACATTGTCTGAGTGTTTGCGGTGGCCGCCTGCAGCATTCATCATCTGCAGGGGGCTTAGTATTAATAGCTTACAGCAGTCCAAGGTGTTTTATGGAGTGCAAAAAGCACCCTGAATACACCCTGTTTACTTTTGCAATTAATCCCATTATGCCACTTAATTTAAGAAAGGTGTCCAAAATCTAACCAACATTTCTAAATGGATTTGTGCGTAGGGAATCCAATTAGTGACTTTATTGACAGCAAGGAAGTATTTAAGGTCTGATATTGCTGCTTCTAAAAAAATACTGGAGTTTAGTGTAAGGCTCAGGGATGGTACCTAGTTTCTAAAGATAATGTCTGTAAAAGATACCAAGGAATCTATGCATCAACAGTCCATTAGGGATTGAACACAAGGCAACAGAGCAGGCAGGAAAAAAAACTGGAAAAGGGGAAGATATTTGAACATCAGAATGACAGAAGTAAGTTATTGACCAGGATTATCAAGTAAGCTTTGAGTCCACGTCGATTTAATCCCAAACTTTTTTTCACTTTGCCTCCATCAGGTATCCCAGCATCCTCTGGCAACAGTCTGGACTCTCTGCAGGATGAAAATCCTCCACACTGGCTCAAATCCTTGCAGGCACTCACAGAGATGGACATGCCTTCCAGCTCCACAGTGCCCCCTCAGCCCCCCCACAGCGGCCCCTATGCAGCCCAGTTCCCCCACAGAGCCGGCTGGACCCCTTATCCAACCACAGCCTCGGCCAACCCCGCCACTCAGTTTCACTCACCTCCACCTGGCTTCCAAAATGCCTTCAGAGCCTCGGCCCAGACTGCTACAGATCTGCTACAGAGTGCCGGCATGGACCGCCATTAATAAATTTGACATCTATCTCCCCTTTCCCAAAACCCAACAAACACAACGGTTGAGTCAGTGCAAACATATTAACACAATAACACAATTATGTTTCGTTTACTCAAGTTCTGCAGCCAATTATCTTTTCTGTCGATTTGCGTTACTCTTGAATGTTAAGCCTTGTTGCCCTAGCGTTCTGTTCCAGCTTACAAAGTTCGAGCTGTCACATAAACCATCCAACATCAGACCATAACCATGTTATTTTTAACAATTTCCTTAGAAATACCGAGGTCTAATGCGTAATGTTAGCTTCTGGACAACAATAATGCACCTCTAGGTATCATATGCATACCATGATAGAAATGTTTTTAAATTTCAGAAATTCCATTAGAACAGTGGAAAAGAATCAATTGAAAGTGTCTTGATTAGAAAGTCTCCTGCCTTCACAGCTACACCAAAAAGAACAGCGTTTGTTCATCATCTACACAAAAGAGGAGCTGCTGAGAGTTTTTAAAGCCATGCCACTCAAAGCAATCAAGTAGATGTTCAAAAAACAGGGCTTCAGTTTTTTGTGTGATCAAAAGGGTACTTGACTTCCATTTATTCTGATGGATCAAAAGCGTAATTATGAGAACGCATAAGCACTTTTTAGAGGATCTTCGGCCTATAGCTTTGTTCTACCTTTCTCTACCCTTGTTAAAGGGAGATGCATTTTTCACGGGGTCGTAAATGTGGTGCCCGCTCTGAATGTGGTTCATGTAGCCTCAAAGTTTAAAACGACACAGTCTGCTGCAGATGGTGTGCTTTACAAGAAGTTCAGACTTGTAAGCAGACCATTGACCCCCCCCAACAAATTGGGTGGTTGGTCTGAGGGCTTTGATTGTGATGCTGCTGTTAACCTCTGCATCAGAGGTCGGCACACGGTGAAACAGGAAGGGCTGTTGCACGGAAGAGTTGGCATGCACTGAACCCATCGGTTTTGTGTAACACGTGGCAGCACATTTTATAGCTCTTCTTGCCTGGTGGGCAAATCAATCTCTGTGGCCTAATCAGTGTTTACGATCAAACTATGCTCTCTGAAGAAACTTGAAGGAATGCAAGGTGTACAAAGGTTTAGGAAGTAGATCTAGAGCAGAGTCATTAAAGTGGAGTGGGGTGATGCTGTAAGTGTGAATGCGTACCATAAGGCATTGCTCTGTACAACAGGGCCAGAAGTGGTTGTGATTGTTGAGTGTGTGGCATTTCAGGGTTTGAAGGTGTTTTCCCAGGAAGAAAATAAGCTCTTTTTACACTAGACTTTTCAACAGGAACAATTGTTTTACTCCAGCAAAACAGGTTTGCATAGTGGAATGTGATCAGCTGGTTGTGTCTAGAAATTTCTTTGCACATTCTTTGCACATTTACATTTTCCACTGGCTTGGTAGAGTAATTGTGTTTGGGTAATTGTTGTAGAAAGCTGGAACAGCAACGCTACTGGGAAACAAAGGTATTTGGCAATACACAAAGGGTCTCTTCTGGGACCGCTTACACTGTTCGTTATTTCTTCTTGACCCCAACCCCTTACCTTAACAGTTCTTTTAATGGTCTTAAACCTGAATCAGCTGTGTAGGTTGCTGCTGACTGTTCAGTATTCAACAGTATTCAAGAGGAATGAATCAATTTATTCACAAGAAGAAAACAGTACGGTTTAATGATGGTTTTACACAGTGCTAAAATGTAAGAAAATGAAAAGTGAAGCACTAAAGGATCTGTACCTCTCTACCATTCTAAATCTTAAATAAATGAGAAAATGATTGAGCTTGTAGTTATATTTTTATGCCTTTTTTCATGCTGTCATGCAAAAACCTGTTATGTCTAACATCGGATGACTTCACACAGTGAGCCGGACCTCAAAATTAGGGTAAGAGTGTGTATATGATGACTTTTACCATCACTTTTGTAAAGATCATCATATGGTAGCTACCCTTATTGAAGAGTCTTACCGTCCAAAACATGTTAGGTCAAATTTCACCTCAGAATAAATTTTAAATATAGATAAGGATAGAGGTAGGAGGGCAGTGTTTTGTATTGCCATTTTCATGAAAAATATGTATTTATTTATTTTTCTAGTAATTTTTACTTAATCTTTAATTTACTAATATTTGCATCAGAGTAGTATTAGTTGTTTTGTAAATAAACAGACCATGACAACCACTGTTAACAAATTAGAAATTGCTATTGAGTATTATAAAATATAAATGACCTTTAAAAGCATTTAAATTTTTGCATGTAATATGATCTCTGCGTACTTTCTCGAGAATAACCAGGATTTTGGTTAAGAACTGATATATATCATTGAAATTTAGTGACAGATGTTACATTGCATGAAATCTGTTTTATCTCTGAAACACTGGGTACAAATATCAATGCAGAGATTTTTTTTTTAACTAGTTACAACTTTAACCTGTCTTTTTCAATAGTTATGTGGGGATTTATGTGGTATATGAAATTTAATTTCAGTCTAAAGCCTTTTCAGTCTTTTTTACCGGAATATCACATTATCAAGGATGGGATTTTTAAATCCATATAGAGAAATGATACTGGATGCTAGTTTACTTTGAGCTTTTGAACAAGTTCAAATTCATGATTGGTCCTTCAAACCTTGTTCCGCAGTACAGATTAGGGTGAATGAGGACTGGAGAGGTTTTGTGACACTTGCTTTATTTTCCTTCACTCCAGTGGGTGTCAATACCAGCCTCCTGTCCATAAGCCTTCAAATGCGTTTGGCACGGGCCAATTAACTTTATCTCAGTAAAGAGGCAGCAGCTTCCAGATAATGTCAAGAGTGCATTAGGCATTCGTAGTGAGCTTACTGAGCGCTTTGCTTTCAAATGCTCAACAGAGCCGCTCTGTCATGCTCCTGTGCGTAAATTACTGCAGTTGTGATCTAATTGGCAGTAGAAGCTGCCAGCAAATATGCAGTACTGAAACTGCAGCAACTTATTCTCAGGGATGCAAGTTGACATAAATATAATGGATAGCTTATATAGTTTTTTAGGTAAAATAGTTGAAGGCTAATTTGAGATGTCAATACACAGAGAAGGATCTGTCTGCCTTATATGAATTATGGTACCATACTTCAGTCTATTTTTCATCAATGGTAAAGTGTTTCTTCGACCCAAGTCATCTAAAACATGCCCGGTACTCATTTTTTTCAAGAGGGTCTGGAGCAGAGGTCGCGTTAGATTTTCACATTGTCTGTGACTTTGACGGAGAGGGTTGAAAAAATTCCGTCATACCTATACCATTCCTACTATTGCCCCTCATTTATTTTGCATATTTTCTGATCAAATTTTTTCATTAATGTTTTAATCATGCACTTGCACAACGAGAATATAGGCTAATTTATTCCTTTATTTATTTGGCAACTGAACAAAAACAACAATTTCATGTGTTTTTTTCAGCACTGACAGCGGAGTTTGTGCCTTGGAAAGTCGACTTTTTCGTGACAGTTTTAGTTTTGTACTGGAGGCTGAAGCCACGTTCTGTAATCAGGGAACATTTCTCCTGAGTAAGTGATCAGAAGTTTGTTGGATTCTCTGAAAGGGAGATTTCCTGATCCGGCAGGACACTCTCCTTCTGCACCAGGGGTACAGCTGCACCCCTCTGTGTTCCGTAGTGCTCACAAACGCTGCATCACTTCCTCTTTATTTACCTTAGTTAACTATCACAACTCTTTGCCCGTTTGGAGGAACTTCTTACACTCAGCTGCATTTTTGCAACTGTACACAGCGCTGACAAAGAGGAGACAATACAAGACAATTGATAATTAATAAAGACAATCGCCATCAGTTACATATGACAATAGATCGCCCTCAGCATAATCCGTCAAAATGACGGATCATCATCAGATTTTTCCGTCACAGCTGAAAAAAATACGTCAATGACGGAGAATATTCGGTTAACGCGATCTCTGGTCTGGAGGTTTTTGCCCTTCTTAACAAGAGGCAGCCATTTGTAATCAGCAGTGGCTATTTACAGCAGCTCACACCCTCTATAAGCATTCATTAAATATTCATTAGTCCTCAAACAAGCTTTAATCTAGGAGCTTGTTGTTGTTGTTGTTTTGCATTTTCCAAGACAACATATGGAGTACAACAGCTAGTTAGTAATTACATCTGTCAAACTGGCCTCCCTTAGAGTTTGCCTTTATCACATTGAATTAATATTTTATTTTTTGTGCAGGCTTTCTCTGGATCTGTTTTCAGCGACACGAACAGGTGATCAGATAATAATGTCATTATAGTTGTTGCTATGGCGATTTTCCTTGCTTAAAATGTCAGGGCGTGAACTTTGCTGATCGTTATGTCATGCTAGACTGCCGCCCTGGGATTTATTTATTTCATTTCTAGCCTGCTGCTATTTTTTGTGTTTCCCGAACGTTGTGTTATTTAATATTCACAGGAGCTCACTTTACCTTAATAAAAGGTAGGTACTGTTGAAAATAAAATACTATACAGGTAAACACAACAATGAGATTTTATTTTGTAATGATATTACATTCCACAGTTTAACATTTTCCAGGATTTTCTTTTTGTTTCTTTTTTTACAGTTTTATATTTTTCAGATACTCTACAGACACAGTACTGATGAAAAAAATCGGAAAAGCATTTCAGCTTCAGTGTCTTATACAAAAGTTGCAGTTTTGCCGATCCTGCTACTTTTTCACTTGTATTTTCAGTTTTGAGCAGAAAAATTATTCCCACTCATGTTTAAATGTATCTCCTAAATAAAAACAAAAGGAAATGCTAATAACTATTGGCTGTGATGTAAACATATTGTATGAATGTCATGTGTTGTCAGTCAGAAATTTTAATCCTGAGCCCATCACACCCTAAAGGCCAAATGCTTTATGTTGAAAATGCCCATTGAGTGGCTGTTTTCTGTTCTTAGTCATTTCCACAGTTTATATTGAAATGTTTGACCATAAACATTATTGTGATCAATACAAAGATTATAAATGCATTTTACGACCCGCATTCTGAACTTGACTTTGTCTAGGATGAATGGCAATTAAAATAAGAAATGTTGATTCTTGGCATCTGATCTGCCCTTCGGGTACACTTTGATCACTTTATACTCTATATTCTGCCCTTATTTTCCCTGTTATGGAAGAATATGCCTAAACTTAGGAATTAATCAAAAAGTGTATAGAACATTGTTTTGGTTTTATTTATCATTGTTAATGTTTTTTTCTTCTAAGGACTGTGTTCTGTGGAAGAGACTGAAATTTGCGGCTTGTGTTTTGTAACAGCATGGTAGATTTGTCCTCCGGGGCTTTCATAAGGAAGTGTGAAAAATCTTGTGTCGTTCTTCAAGTGTGGCTGGATGAGTTACTGTGAATTTATAGCCAACAGCACTATCAGCATGCATCTCTTGCATATAGATGTGCCTATCACACAAAGCACAAAAAACATAACCAAAACTTCCTTTGATTGTTCTCACTGAAGACTACTGAAGCTTTCTTCATGAGCGCAAAGTAAAGCTTGTGTTTAGGAAGGAGAGATTGTTTGACAAATAATGTGTTCATTAAATTTGTCAGCTTCTATTTTTACTCCAGTTTTTGGACCTAAGGGATCTTTTACCACGCAACAATCCTGAATAAATGTTGGGTTGTTTCTACCCATGGTTGGGTAGAATATGGACAAATCCAAACCAGATGCTAGCAGATCCATTTGGCAAATTACGCTTGTAAAAACGTGTAAACATGGTCTTCTGGCAGATCTTAATTATTAATAGCAAAGATTTGCGGTGATTAAATGTACACGCTGACCTGCCAGTGACTTACGGCAAATGTGTCACGTTGTAGGACGCATCTATATGGCTGTTTTAGTCCATGTTTATAAATTTACTGCATGTGCAATGTAATTTCAAAAATTTGTGTTCCAAATGAACTTTATAGCAACCTGAAACCAATAGAAGATTTCAATCAGCATTAGCATCACAGGTAAGCTCTTATCATGCATGTGTTGTTTTTAAGATTGTATTAAGCTTGTGCTTCCATTTTTTTAGTCTCGTGTCTCATAATCGGAAGGCATTATAGGGACATATTGGTTAAACCAAGCAGGATTGAAATGAAGATTATGTTGTCAGCGTGGAAAGGGTTTCTGAAGAAAGTCTGGGTGTGTTCACTTCAAATGGACTAAATGCCTCCTACCATAAAAGCTTAAGGCAGTAGCAATGTAATGCTGGGTTGTCTTTCTGTCTGTGGATGCTATGTCAGATGTATCTACGGGGACTCAGGAGCACTAAAACTAGATATGGCATATTTCTTTTCCAGTAATTCTCAGTCCAGCAAAGAGCCTACTTGGTTTTTTCCCCAAGGCAGGATTTTGATTTGATGCTCTGTATTGTTTTAGCATTACAAGACCTTTTTCGTTCTTTTTTCTTATGGAGACCGCAAACCACTATAACACATCCCTCAAGAACATGGCGTAGAGAATTTACCCATGCTGTCTACTTACTCGCTCACAAACTCTAAAAACTAAAAAAACAAAGCACGTGAAAAAATGTTAGGCATGTTAAAAAATGTCCATTAAATACCAGATGAATAAGAAATTAATGAGAAACAGAAAAGAATGCAATCTTTGTAAAACAAGTTAAACGCTTTAAAGAGTGTGTCTTTCTGGATAGGATTTTTTTCTTTTCAGGAATATTATAAGTAGTACTTTTCTTTACATTTGCTGTACAGCGATAGCAATTTAATGTCACGAGCAGGCATTTCCCATTCCTAGAATCTTCAAGAGATGCTCATTCGCGCATAGATCCAGATCCCAGGATGAATAGTAAGACGTCAACAGGGCCCAAGACAAATTTAAGTATTCCACAATTTAACCACAACAGATCTAAATCACATCCCAGTTGTCTTGTCACATGAATCCAGTGGTCCTGGTGCTTTAGAATTGTCTGATCTTTTGGGCTTAAAACATTGGCACTGGTCTTCACACATTGTTTACAGAGCTATACATGCTTCTGTCCAGTCACAAATACCAAGTTTGGCAGTTTCTAGGCATCATTGTACTTGTAAACATCCATTCATCCATCCGTGAGTCAAATGTTATCCAAATGAGCTTTTCTTATCTGCTGTTGTGCAAGTATTTCCCCCCATTTCATGTTATCCTTGTGCTTGCAATGTCAAAACTCCAAACAAATGTCTTCCTGTGCAGTACCTCAACAATGGAAAGGCTCACCAACATCGTTACAATTAGCAGTGTTATTTTCTTATTTTTTTAAACGATCAGAACACTCAGACACATGGTTAAAAAATGGCCTGTTTGGTGAGATTAGAAATTATTTTATATGAATATATGACTGTTGTTTTCCGTTACGGTCTTTTGATGTTTCTTTTTTGCCCCCATTGTCCAGCTCTGAGTAGGACCCTGGGGAGTTTGGGGGCTGCCCTTAACACACGGTCCCGTTTTCCTGGCGGGACTTGGGGCAAGTGGAACGAGGAATAGGCTGTACGGAGGGTGCCAGTGTACAGAAGAATCCGGCGATGAGAGATAGACCCAAACCACCCCAAGCGCAGAACATGGACCAGCCGTAACCATGACTGATGTCGTCTGGGAGGCCGTATATGTAGCGCGGGTAACGGGACAGCTCGAAGTTGATTCCTGCCACGCAGGTGCACAGGGAAATGATGCAAAATGTATCTAGAAAAAAAATGCTAAAGATTAATTTTATGTCATTTTATACAAAAATGTAACATTCTCTTGCAATTACTTTGAGATATTGTTGAAGTAGAGGCAACATTCAAAGATTCCGTGATCTGTGATCTGACCTATGGCAGTGTTTCTGACTTTATAATTTAGTATCAAAATTTACTTGATAATTGCTGTATAAGTATAGAAACACAGCATCGCATTAATCCCCTAATTTAATTGCGTCACCGTCTTATATTCCAGTGGCACCGGGGCCATCCAGAAAGACTGACGTAAAACAAGTCTCCTCCACGGCTCCTCGTGACATCCAATTGCGCAATAATGAGGCTATGGTGATTGATGCGAGCATATGAGTAGTGAGGTGATGAGAGATTCAAGTGATAGTTGCCACATGTGAACGCTATTGGATGCCGGTAGATAATTGATATTACATAATTGCATTAATGTTGCTGTCAGTCATCGATTAATGCAGATTTGGGATGACTTGTGTAGAAACTGTGTGTTCTAATGAGTCCCTAAGAGTGGGTGTTAATAGACAGTTTTTAGTAGCCTGAGAGCATTTGAGAGGAGAACTCTATATAAGTTGTTCCTTTGCATTCAGAGGAAATAGCATCACTTGAAACTCGACTGGTGCCAGATTGAAGTATAATGTTATGAGGAATGTAAGGTGTTGATGAAAGCAAAACCGCCTTTGGGTAGTTTTATTCTTTACATGTAATATACGAATATTTAAAAAGAACCATTTTTAATGGGCTTGCATAATGACAAAGCCCTTTGAAGTTTACAACAAACATTTTTATATTTTTTGCACAATTGTTTGTTTTATGAGGTCTGCTTATCTAAGATCAGGATGGAACTGATAAGAGAAAAACTTTTTCCCTGCATAGCCTAAGTAAAGAAATATACCATAACCACATAGGCTTCTTATATAAGGACTAGACTTTCTTTAATGAAAAAAAATCCTATATATACATATTTTGTTTAATGCATTTTTCTGACTGTCTATCTAAACAGCTTCTTCCGTGCATGCCTGTTCAATTTGGAGTCTACTCACCGCCCATGAGGAAGAGCAGTCCTGCCACGTATTGCATGAGCCCGCGGTCCCAACAGCATCCCAGCATTCCGATGATCCAGCCGAACAGGATGATGGCCACCGCCATTCCCATGAATCCTGCGGTCATTCTCCGCAGATCTGTGGGCGGGAGAAAGGAGGCAAGTTAAACACGGTGACTCAGAGCTGATAGGGGGCACAGCGTGTATTAGGTGGGTTAGATGACTCATTATCAATGAGTGTCAGAGTGCCTCTGTAGACCCCAAATGGCTGTGGTTTTAACCTGATACTTTGCACAGGAGACAATTTCAATGCATAACCAGTCAAGGTTCAGAAAGAGATACTATACATTTTTTACTTTTTACCATTTGCTTTCCTCTTAACACATTGAAGAGCTCTAGAAATGACTGCACAGGGGTTTAGTTGTAAATAGCCATTGTGTCATTTATTCAAGTGTGTTTAAACTTTTGACTCGTAGTGTATTTCGCAGAGCAAGTCACAACTTAAAAATGTGCAAAATGAAGTAAACAAAGTTTATAAATAATGCAATAATGTTCTGCAATGGTCACACTGTGTATGTGGCCGCACACCGACTGCGACAGGCTTGACTATGCATTTGCTAGAGGGTAGGTCACAACATTTGTGTTACTTTTTTTAATCTCACAGCTGAATTCTCACAGTGCTGAAGAGAGGTGGCTGGCCCAAACCCTGGCAGGGTAGATTATACTGTGAAAGGGTTCAGAAGGGCACGGAGTTCACCCTCAGGGCGGGTAGAGTGCGAGACTAGCAAGCTGAATGTGCGCTTTTAAGTTGCTTTAAAAAGAGATAAAACGTTTAAAATTAATTCGGTTTTTTATCAAAGCAATATCAAAGAGCGCCGAGATGTCAGTTGTTTATGAAACCGCAATTCATCATTCCTGCTTTTTTCTGCCAGGGCCTTCAACAGATTGACTTGCTTTTTATTACATTGAAAGTGACAGATTTCATAAGCGTGCCTGTGTGAGCTTCCATTTGTGTCTCATAAAATGCTTGTTGTGAATGTTTTATAGTCGTAGTGCGCTTTTACTTTACCGTCGCAAAACAAAGCTTTACTCCCAGACCCAAAACAATTGAACAGTGTTAAGCAAATGTCATGAAACTGTATTGATATTCTGGTGCCATGAATCAATATTTTTAGTTATTTTGATTGAATTATCGATACATAAACTTGTGGAGAGAGGTCATTGACCACGCTCAATCATTTCTATTTTAAATACATCCATTTAGATAAATGTCAAATGTCATATAGACCTCTAAAAAATATCTGTAAGATGTGCTTGATATAGAATGGGTGTACAACAGCTCTTTCTAAGATGTTTAGCAGTTGATTTTTCACAGTAGATGTTTCCAGATCTCCAGATCTTAGGCAGACATCTCACAGACGTAGCGATGTTAACATTAATGAAGTCTATCATACGTAAGTAGATCACAAAATTTTAATATTAAAATTTTGTGATCTACTTCTGGATTTACTATAACTCCCCTATATTTATCTACATGCTAATTCCCACAGCTAGCACTCTACATAATGTTTAACTGAATGAGCTCATAAACATCCGGCACACATTTCAAGCTAAGATTGCTTCGACACAGACTTATATTTTTAGGTTTGAATGATCAAACTCCCGTTGTGCTTGTTACATAAAAATAAAGCTGTGTTGTAAAGCAGAGTCCTTCGGAACGTAGGCAGTTTCACACATTCTGAAACAATCTGTATTAATGTATAGTAAATTGCCATGGATTATACAGGAATTATGTTCATAACGAGTAGTATGCAACAATTTAGCCTTGCGGCTCTTTTTTTCTCAGCTGTTGGGAGATTTTTTTAAATCACAGAATGCCATTTGCCACATGTTGGAAGAAATTGTGTAGTGAAGCAACACGTGTAGAAAGAAGGGGCTTTACATACATAATAAAGCACTTGTCAGCATATATTCAAATCCATCCTACTCGAGACAAGAAGAAAAGACTACAAGTCGGTGGAAAACTACTGACAGCTATTCTAGAAACCGGGCCGGGAAAGACTCTATTGTTGGACCTCTGCTTTCTTTGATATTCTTGTCGTTTCTTGTATCTCCATGTTTCTTAACCTGCTTAGCTTCATAAGGTGTCAGATTCTGCCAGTCTTTGTTCTTCATGCATTTGTGAACGCTAAATTTCAAAGACAGTAACTGCTCTAGTAGCGAATGTGTGCTTTGGAAACCATAGAGGTCGGGCATGTATAATTATGTATGCCAAAGGATCTTGACAATTAGTTTTTAATTTGATCGGGGAGAATCAGAGAGAGAAGAAAACATGTTGTGCCCAAGCCAATTGGTTCTACATTTAAACTAAAACTGAAAATTTAAATCTTTCAATGTGTAGAATACCACGAATGCCGAAAATGATGGACTGCTGCCTCAAGGCTGGAACTGACATCATCACACTTTGTCAAAATGAAACTGACTGCGTCGCTGTGCTTTTCCATATGATCTGCCACTGTTTTCAGAGATGTAAAGTATAAGTGGTTGCTGAAGCGGACAGGTTTGATTTAAAGTCTTATTACTCCAAGAGCATTTGGGAAGCCTCCTTTTTAGTTATATTTCCCAAATGGAAGCACCTTGAAAATTTTTCAAGTTTCTCAGTTCAAGCACCAGCAAAGAGTGTCTTGTTAAGGTTTGTACACAGTTCCATAACGTTTCACATTCTTGAAGGGATAGTTCTGTCAAAATAAAAATTCCAGTTAAGTTTTTCCAAGCCTGTACTGTTCAGTTAAACCCAAGATAGATATTAAGACCAATGTCAGATTTCGGGGCACCATTGATTACCATAGTAGAAAAATATTGTATTACCTATTGTTCTGTTGAACCCAAAAAATATAATTTAAAGAATTTATCAAACCAAACCGTTCGGGGCACCCCTTGACAAAATTATATTTTTATACTACAGTAGTTGCGTGTGCCCCAGAAAATCAGTTGCTAATATTCTTCCAATTATCTCTCTTTGTGCTCAGCGGAACAATAAAAGATATACAGGTTTGGAACAATTTGAGGTTGAATAAGCCAGAATATCCCTGTAATGCATTGTTGCACATCTATTTCGACATCAGGACCAGGGTGCAGACTGTAAACATCCGGTTATAAATCACATTGCTTTCTCTCTGTTAATATCATAATGCATGTCATAAAAATACTTTTATACTGTGTTGGGGCTAATGGGAAACATGATTGCTAATGTATGTTCATGATGGATGACATCATACAAATTGGGAATCAGATTGTGTCGATTACATTAGTGTTACACAGCTGTGTTGTAGTCCAGAGCAAACACAATTTATTCACTTTCCTTTCATTTAAAACTCTATATGACTTTTTTAACCTTGCAAAACAAAGCTAGATATTTTTCTTATGTGGATTGGTATCCACGGTGACAGTTGATAGGGGTCTTTGTTATTTGGTTCCCAAAGTTCTTCAAAATATCTTTCTTTGTGTTCCAAAGAATCCATCAAGTCACACCGGTTTGAAATGACATGACGTTGAGTAAATGATGAATGTTGGCATTGAAGATGTTACCAGGCCAAGCCAGATACCAAGGGCCACGTGCGCCAGTCGGAAGATGTCAAACGTGTCCAGAGTCATACGGAAACATTGTTTACAGGCAAATAGAATCAGAGCTGCAAACGAAAGCCCCTTTTCTTCCGTGACCTTTTCAAGATGGTGCTTTGGAGAGTGGCATCATTGTTAGTAAAAAACCTTTGTCTGGAGTGAGATGTGTTCCAGAAGGGAAATGAAATTTCGACTGCTAGGGAACAAATAAAATGGTAGCAGTGAGCGCAGTGTTCATATCGCTGGTGGAATAATTAACTTTTATTTTCAATGCTTTGACAGATTTCTCTTTTCAGAGAATGTAAATGTTTAGATGTGACTCGGAGCAGACAGTGGCGATATTCATTAGTCTGCGGAAATAGAGAAAAGTGCTTTGCTTTTCTTGTTTAATTGCTTTTTTCTTCTTGATGTCACATCTGAAAGTGTGTTTTATTTGTTTATAATATAATTATTTTGTTATCATGGAATTATTAGCTGCTGCATGGAATGAAAGAACACCAGTATATTGTTCGGGCAAAAGTTTTGCTCACAGCCTCAATCTTAAGTTTAGTTTTAGTCGTCTCTTTTTACAACTTCATCTGTCTGAGGAGTTACAGAGTAAACGTCTGTTTTCTCCTAAGGTGATTGCAATTCCCAGAATGTATTGGGCAAATTGATTTCAAAATCTATAAAAGCACATCATCTGAGGTTTTTGTTTTTAGCTGTGACTGAAGCCAGTGTGTGTGTTTTAGCATTACTCTCCTCTGGGAAGGGAAGACATGTGTCATTGTATTTCTCTGTGTTGAACTGTCCCTTAAGGTAATAGAACTTGATTTCATTACCCCATGTCAACTGCCACTGGGGGGACAACAATTGCAAAATAATATTAGATGGGTTGGGAGAAGCAAAGCGTCATAGTGTGTGCTATTTGTTTTTTACTTGGAGATGAGAGCATGCTGTATTGAAAGTCCTACTGATAAGGTATTTCTGCAGTATGCAGAACTGACTTGAATTGACACAGAGTTAAAGGGATAGTTCCCAAAAAATAAATGTTCTGTCATCATTTACATAGCTTTATTTTGTTCCAAATCTGTATACTTTTCTTTGGTTTGTTGATCATAGAGAAAGATAATTGAATGAATGCTTGTAACTAAACAGTTCTTGTTTCCCATTACCTACCATCGATGGTAAAATATTATTTTTTTCTGTTAAACATGAATTGTACAGAGGTATCAGCTTTATTTATTTTATTTTCATTTTTTTGACCAGACCTGCTTTTTTAACATGTTTTTTATCGTATTTATTTATTTTTTACCTTGTTTAACTTATATATTTAGTCTACCATCAAATACCATTCAACTTAAAAATTTATAACTTTTCAGTCCTGTTTGCGATAAATGACAACAATTTTGTTTGCTGTTTGAAACATGTTTGCTAATACTTGTATGTATACTATATGGATACTTCAATGTATACTATAATTATTATTGAAATTAACATTATATTCAGCTTATTCAAAAATAATTATTATGAATTGTAAAGTATGAAATATAATTTAATATTACATTTAATATACGAATATAAATGTTACATATTAAAATTATGTACTCATATATTTATATTTATAATTTTTTCTATTTATTTATATTCAGCCTCATACAGAATATTGCTATCATTTTGTCCAGTCTTTGCCTCAAACTAAATCTTAAGGGAACAGTTCGAGAAAGCTCAGTGGTTGATGCTCCCTATTTCTAATCCCCAACAGTTGAGAGTACCTATCAATCCCGTGGGACCTGCAAATCCATCGTTGTAAAAGAGATTGTCAGTGATAGGGGATGGAGGCTACAGGTTGAGAGAGGTTAGAGATGGACAGGGCAGTGTCAATGAGAGCTCACTAAGGGATCTGTGGTGGGAATTCTTGAGCGACACACAACTGACACTTCAGTCAAGCTGTAATGCAGTGGTTGCATCAGCTGTCAATCAGCGAGCAGAAGTCAACATGTCCTTGTGGTCGACGGCTTTAGGCTGAATATTTTGTCAGATAGCAGCTGACACTTAATAGACTGTTAGTTGGTTTTACCAAATAGGATTTCCAGTATACAATTGAATACATTACACAAAATGCGGAAATCTGCTGTTTCAAGAAGTCAAAATTCCTTAAGTAGCACCATAAAAAGTACTGTGTAAAAATAGTTAATATCATATAGTTATGTTAACTTAATAAAACTTTTTAAATTTTAAATAGATTTTTTAAGTGGACAGTTAATTTCTCTTTAATGTACAAATATTTTTAAGTGTATGTATTTAAATAGATTTTTAATGCACACCTTATTTTTTGGGTCAATTTCAATGTAAACAAGTTACTCAGATTTAACAACATTAAACAGTATATTCAATCTATAAAAAATGTATTCTTTCATGTAAAAACACAGTAAAATGTTTTTGAATGTATTTAGGTGCAATCCATTATAAAACTCCCCAGTTGGTAGACAAAGTTGTTTAAACAAAGATACATCCTCAAATGAGATCTTCTTGTTTCATAGATAAAGAACAACCCATACACTGTAAATGTGTGCACTCTGTCAGTGTGCTTTGAAAAATCAAGGATTAAATCTCCCAGACCAGAAGGTCAAACTGAACAACCACAGACATGCTGTTCCGTAAAGCACTGCAACACGATCTATCTAAATCCATATCGCTGCTGTCGTAAGGCGTTAATATACGGTCACCGCCAAAATAAGTAGCCATAAAAATTCTGTCTGGACACAAAATGGTTCATTTTGACCTCTGACTTGCTTAAATGGAAAAGTAATAATACAGGATGGGGACAATGCATGGCAATGCTGCCCATGAGAGTTAATCTTACCCGTCATCATTCCCACAAAAAAAGATTGAAAGAGAGCGCCAGAGATGAAAAAAAATAAATGTTTTTAATGAAGTGTCAAGGCTGAGTGGTTTTATGGCGTCCTGTGCATCTACAGGGCTGCTGATGGTGGGGGTCTGATGACAGCTTATCATTCAGAGTACGCTTCAGTCCTGCGCCTTACATCAATGTGTCGATTCGTTTGACGCCGCATTAAGGCTTCAGCAGAAAAGCTTTTCTTCTCTTGGTGTTGCGCAACGAGCAGAGAAGACATGTGGTAACTCAGCACTTTTTTCCATCAGACCTCTTCTGACACGGCATGGTTTTTTGTGCTCAGACTGCTTTCAACTCGGCTTGAATTTCAATCTGATGAAGTAAAAGACTCATAAATTGTGTAAGGCGACTTAAAAGCATCATCTGGAGCATCAAGTTTTTATTCCTGTCACATTGTGGGATTTTTGAGTGTGATGCACGGCACTGTGTCATGCAGTATAAACAATACTGTTCAGTGTGAAGGGAATTTGAAAGGGAATGTAAATAATGTCTAAGTCTAAATGTCACAATACACAATAAAATGTTAAAGCTTTAGAAATTAATTGTATATAATGTTTTTAATTTTGTGTATATGCAAGGAAGAAATAAGTAAATCTGTAAATACTTAAATATTCCCATTAGAATTCAGCCAAAATAATAGGTCTTTTTTACAAATATATATTTTTTAAATAATTACATTTTATTATGTAAACGTAAAATATTTTTGGTAAATATTAGAGGAATTAACTGTAAAAAAAATTTGCAAACATTTTAAATAATTGCCACTGAATGTAATTTTCTGAAAAGATTTTAAGTTCATTCAAATGTTTAATTGTATGATATTTTTTTACAGTGTAGGCTTTTAAAGAAAGTTATAGTTATTAAACCTTTAATAAGCAAATTATACCTTTAAAATATCATGTGTTAAATATCACAAAAATAAAGTTTAAATAACTTAAAGTCAGTTAGAAAGTGCAGCACAACTGTTCCTTTAAAATATACCCTTTTTATAATATATCATTTTCTTATAAAACGTACTCTTACTTAGATTAACTTATTTATTTTAACTTTTTATTTGTATGAATATTTTTTCAGTTTTAACAGTATATTTTATTGATCCATTTAAAATGACCTATTTTTTGTGTAAATTGTGTAAAATAAGAGTGAAAGTCTAACATAAAATTGCAGGACACTCATCTTGATGTGAAAATGTCGAATATGTTCATACTTGCTTTCTTGCTAAACTGTACAATGTGGGTAAAGTTCTAAATCTTAATTATAAACATTTGCGTATATGTATAGTAACATACAGACTAAAACTAAATTTAAATGGGCTTTCTGTAACATTACATTTTAAAGCCCACTTTCTATTTAATAGATTCACTTGTGCTGATATCAACTTCTGCGAATCTGCCCTCGATGGTATTTTGTATCGATCAAATTCAAAATTGGTACTGCCCTTCCTCACTGACTAGTAAATGCTCAGTGAAGAAAAAGTCAACTGTCAATCTCTTAATCTGTTTTTTTCCCCTGCAGTCATCACAACATCAACGGCAGGGGACAGGACAGGCAAAGAGACCGCTATTTGATTTGACAGCCACTAGATGTTGTTTATGCAGATATGAAAGCTTCTCCACACTCTCATGTGCCCGCCTACGTGCCGTGCCACCCTAACGACAGCAAATGTGTTTGACCCTGGGGGCTTAAAGGTAAACACATCCAGGTCAATCACCTCTTTTTCTGTTCACTGCCACTCACTCCTGTTGTCTCCGGTGGCGAGGGGTGACGAAGCAGCATCTCCCTTTTGTTGCCCATTGAGATTATGGGACGAAGCCTTCGTGTGCAGCTGTGAAACGGGCGCTCGTGTGCTTGCACGTGGTGGCGGATTTGCATTTTGAGCAATCGTGAGAAAATAATTGGAATGAAAAAAAGGTGACATATCTAGATCTAAAAATATATCTAAACAGATGCTTTGGGATTTTTCTTTACATTATAGGAATTTCCATGATCTTGTCAAATCCATTTGGAAAGATTCGAATCGTTGATTTATAGTCATGAAATATGGCAGTAGCATGGCTTCTCACCATCTGTGGTGTGTTCATGCCTATGCACTCATGCGAACATGAAATCACGCTTAGAAATAAATCCTGTTGTCGGCATTTGTGTTGTGCGAAAGCTTGTTTCACTAGCCAGTCTTGTAGGAAATGGCTATGCATTACGTAATTCCGAGTTGACTTTTTTTTATCGTTTTTAAATAATTGTTGGATTTAGATGTCTGTGAGATTTCCAAACACACGGCGTGACATTTAACACAAGGTAGAAATCTGGCAATGTAAAAATCTTGCAAAACGGATGAAAAACTTCTGTAAAAAAAAAACTAAAAGTGAGTGACATGAGTGCACACACTTTAAAAATGTGCTGAGGGCCCAAAGAAAGACCAGACAGACCAAAGACCTCTGCAGGAGGGGTAAGACAAGGCAGCTTTTACAAACTCGCACTTGTTCCATCAGAAATTAGCATTGGCATCAGGGGTTTAGGCTTTCACAGTCTCGCTGTTGACTGGTTGAGGGAACTTTGTTGAGAGCCAAATAATTTTATGTACTCACAGCTGTCAGGTGGCTAGTTTCCTTTCTTGTGCAATCTTTAAAGCAGAAAACTAAAGGTCAATTGTTCTTTGGAAAATTTAAGGAGGTTGATGCAGACTTTAACAGTTATATTTCATTTAAAGTAAATGAAACACAAAACTAGTTCTGCCTGCCCCAGATGAGTGCATTTAACATTCAAAAAATTTTCAATAAACTATCAATATTTCTTTTCTTCTATTCCATCCTATCATATTCTATTCTATTGTATTCTAATGTATTGTATTCTATTCTATTCTAAAATTATGTGCTCAAGTCACACAAAAATAGTGTTTAACAAGAGAATTACACAACAATGACTTATGCTTTAATCCAAATGGTTATTATATTCTGTTAAATTTTCCTATTCCATTACATTTCATTGTGTAAGATATTTAAAATATAATATTTGAATCAAAGTGTAAATATACAACTGTAAAATTAACTTTAATTCCAAGAGTAATGTTGTGGAAAAAGTTGACTATAAAATTCCAAGACTAATATATCCCTGGTAAACTCTAAAGGAGCTCTGGGTTCACTTTTTCACACTTATTAATTTAACAGTTTATTAAGATTTTATTTTATTAGCTTTTTAGTTTTATGATGTTTACCAAGATGCTGGATTATTTTTCAGTGTGGTGGAGAGCAAAAACACTTGAGCACTGAATCGCAATGTGCTCTACACTTATTGCAGATAAAGAGAAATAATTGAGGGCTAACTTGTGATTTTCTCTTCTCAACATTGACTCTAAACCACATCACTGGATTGTTTAAATGATCATTTACTTCAGTCTTGTTTTGCTTATCCAACTGGCTTGAAATCATTGCAATGAAATAAAGTCAAAGTCTGCTGACAAAAGTTCTATCCAAATGGTGAAGGGACAGCCACTAAACAGGAGCGCTTTTGTCCCCTCAATTACCCATCAGCCCATTTCTCTTATCCAGTCTCCCATGAGCACTTGACACTAGTATTTACCATAGTCAGACTCAAGCGTCTATTGAGGTCACTGCTACTGTGTTTCATTATCTTATTAAGCTTTACAAATGGATGCGAGCCAGGACAAGAATAAGCATATAAATTATGTTTGTAAAACAGATTAAGTAAGATAAAGTCACGGAAGCAGTCCCTACTAGCTCTCCTTTGCTATAAGATATAAAGTTAGAATAGAAGGTCTTGCTCACTTGAAAGAAGAGATTTACATTGCTATTAAAATGAAACAATAAAGAATGTATTGTGGTGTTTGGTTTACCCTTGACATATTTGATGACAAGAGCTTATAAACATTAAGAGCATGTATCATTTCATACAGGGAGTATAAACAGATGAGCTCTTTTATATAATGGCTTAAACGTAATATTTATGGTTAATCACAATTTGAGCTTTATCATTGTATTCTGATTGTTATTGGAAAAGCGGTAAAAGTGACTTAACATATAAGAACAAGTTTTTTCATTCATTGGTTGTAAACGGCCTAAATATGTTTAAAGACATGTAGAATGAAATATATCATTTAAATTATATTTTCTATTATTTATAAATTGAAATGTAAGTAGATATTTTCATATACTTGAATCCATGCATTACTGAAAAAACTTGATTCAAATTTTTGTAAAACATGCTCAAATCTGCGTATTACTGGAAAAATTGCAGTACAGTTAACATATAACATGTAACATATAATACAGACTTCAACATAAGACAGTGTGCAATATGCACATACATGTAATCAGTACATGTGTATATATATATATATATATATATATATATATATATATATATATATATATAAAAATATATAAATATACCTCCATTTTAAAAAATCTAAAGATTTCCTTAGCAATGATGTTCAGTAGCAATATATTTTCTTATAATTATTAAATAAATAATAATTACTATTTATTAAATGTTTATATTTTTTCTTCGTTATTTATATACATTTTCAGACACTGAAAACAAACATTACTGGTAAAAAATATTTTTCGAACTATCAAAAAACATTTGTATTTATTCATCATTTACTATTGACACTCTTTGTGCTTTTAAAACAAAAATATTTATATATTTTTTGACAAACGTGTCACCTTTTTATCGATTTCTTCATTTCTACTTTGCTCAATCTCACTTGTTTTTCCTGTGTTCGTGTCACACGATACGGCAACATCTGATTTGCCAAAGCATGTTGAAACTACACAGCGTACAGGAGCTGTGGGTCGCTGTTATTTTGTGTGATGCTGAGAGGGACTTTCAGAGAAATGCATGGGGCAGCGTCACTCCACTTGTCACATGTCACAACAGAAGCGCGAGACGCTGACATCAGTGCAACATGATTTGTCACCAGCAGCGCGGGTGTGAAAGCCCACCAGTGTCCCGTGACGAGCCCGTTGTGACAGAACGTACCTCAACCCTTCACACTGATCCGTCAGGAGATGTGTGGCATCTCCTAGAGCAAGTGTTTCACAACTTTTATTGCTTTATGTGCCAAACCCCTTCATTAGAACTATCACGAATACAATTATATCATTTTTGTGCAATTTGTATTTTTCCTTTATAGAGAATTGTGATCACAAAACAAATTCCTTAGAAAAATTAATTTGGTCCTCTTCTTCCCTGCCACCTGCTTTGAAAATTTTCAGAATAACTGAAGCCAGAACTTAAAAAAATGACTATATTGCTATCTGAAATGGAAAGGAAAATCCAAAAAGCTGTTTTCTACTGTTTCTGTTCTTTAAAGGCAGCACTGACCTTGGGCGTTCCAGACTGTCCCTGGACTGTGTGCGCTGGGCTGATAAGACACCAACCGCCGATGCTTTACCAACCAGCAGACGCTAAGGATATTTCCATCTCAGAAGGATGAGACAGATGATGAAGCCGTAAGACTTCTCAAGCAGATTTGCAGGTAGACCAGGCGGCCGTGTTTAACAGAAAATGACTTTGTTCAGTGTCTCACTGTTTTTTCTAAAAAAAACTTTCCTTATATTTGGCTCACTTCAGTGACTGTAAGCTTTTAAACAACCTCTGTTAAAATGTAGGCTTACAGAGCCTTGGAAAAGCTGTTTGTTAGCATTTCCATTCATCTCAGTCAGAGTTGCTCCCCGATATACTTCCTATTAATCTGCAATATTTGCTTAAAGTCAACTGTTTTTAAGACAATCACTTAAATGACTTAAATGACATCACTGACACAAAGATATGACATCATGATGTTTGCTAATTGGCCTAGAACGGGATGTCACAAAAGTCTACATTGTTAACTTATAAAATAGATAAAGAAACAGATTAAAAATGTAAAGGAACAAATTAAAAAATTTTAAATAATATAAAATAAAACAAATAATAATGATGGTAATAAGTAATAATAATTTACAAGTTTGAGGTAAATTGTCAAATTCATATAAATGTATAAATTATTTTTAAAGTTGATATGAATTGACTAAATTACTATATAATTACTGACTTTCCTTCTGATACTATTAAAAATAATTATGTTTTAAAATCTAATATTCGATCATAACCGTTAAAAGATTTATTTGACTATTTTCATAGTTTTACAGCATTTATTTATTTATAATATATATTTTTGTATTTATATTTTACTGGGTCTTTTAACTTTTCCTTTTTGTCCATTTCAAATGATACAAACTGACATGAAAAAAAATGAATTGCGTTGAATAAAAGAATAAGTTCATCACAATACATGTTTTTTTAAATTGTTTTCATTTGACAATCTAAAAGTATGCGACCTCAAACATGAGACATTTAAACATTTGGGATTTTATTTTCCTTTTTTCGTAGAGGAAGAAAGATGCCTTTATCACTTTCCAAATGTATTCGCTGAATTCATCTAGGAATGAACATGTAGGTCAAAAGCCTAGAGGGGTTGACGTCTGTGGCATCTGCACTTTTGTTAGGAGCGCTCTTCATGCTTTAGTCTTATAAAGGTTTTGGCTTTACTGTGTACAGATTCCCCAGGGGGATGATCCTATAGTCTACATGCACCCTTGTGTTTATTATGAGCTGATGAGTGAATGATGACATGCCTTTGACATTTTCTCGCATAGCCTTGGGATTGTCCATAATCTACCACACAGTAATCTGATTATAATCAAACAAGTCTGTATCTGCTATAGCGATGTGAAACATGGACGCTTTGGCTATAATCTCGAGCCTCTGTGGCCTAAATCAAGTAGTCATAATCCATAATCCACAAACAGCTATAAGGGAAACAATACAGCCGACTGCATGATTCATGTAGTCCAAGAGTTGTTGTACAAATGGGCAGAAATGAAATTTGAAAACAACAAATCTGTTGCAATGTTTGTCAAACGTACGTTTACATTCTCCTCAAAAACCTCCAGAGAAAAAATTCTGAATTCGAGAACATCCTTCAAGTTATTTTGAAGCACAGAAGATTTGACGTCCAAATCACCCTGGAATGTTTTTTGTATCAAAACCTCATAGGATTGTAGTACAGACTTGAACAATTGCGTCATAGTCTGTTGGAAATCTTTTGTCTGAAATGAAATGTTTGCATACAGCCTTTTGGCAATCGTGAAATAATCCTTAGGAGTCAAACCGTGATGGTCTGGCAAATGTTTACTGACCCCTTTCAGATCTACACCACTTCCAACCATCCATTCATCCTGTTTACTCTTTATTTTATTTTTCTATAGTGGCTCACCGTCTGTAACATCCAATCTATCACACTGGCTTAGATCAGACATTTTTGGGTAAGCTATAATTCAAATTTTTTGCGTGACCAATACTTCTCATAATATGAACCCGTATCAGTTCATGTTTTTGTATAGGGGCTGAATTCACCTTAGATTCAAATTCATAATTATTTCTAGTTATATTTATAAATCTGCAATATTTGCTGCTAATTGGCCGGTGACCAAGTTGTCGAAGGCAGAAAATGCAAAAAATGCAAATTTTGTAGTAAATCTAAATAAATAAATACAGAACCCAGTGACAAAAATGTCAATACATTATAATGAATTAGTTTCTAATTAATTTAAGTACAAAATATTATTTAAAAAATAAAAACACTATTTATTTTAAAGTAACATTCATTATATATATATATATATATATATATATATATATATATATATATATAATAATTTATACATATCATTTATACTATAATTGACTATTTAAATTGAAATTACGATTATAATAAAGAAATAAATTTAATAAATAGAAAATAAATAGAGGTTTATTTCATAGGTTTCCTATTTTTACGGTATTTACTCATTTATTTATTATTATTTATTTAATTACTTATTTTAAATCTTTCAAAAGTGTGAACCTTGGTAACATCAGCTTATGTTTAGGTATATGGGCGGAATCCCTTAACTGAAATCCTAGAGTCGTCTCAAATTGACAATAATTATAGATCAAGAAATACAAAACTCCAGTTTAAAGAACCTTTGTGCCCACGGCAGCAGAAAATTCCCAAACAAAAGAAGTCGCTTAAACATGCAGTTTTGATTGAAATGTATCTAAATGTTTGTTAAAACCCCTGCGTGTGTTCATTTTTAGCACCCTCTATGTCACACAAGATTATGACACCCATTGCTCCCAGGCTAAAGGTTGTTGAATTTTAATGAGCATTAATGTCAGATTGAGCAGGGTGTTGAAGTGGGTGTTTTGCACCCATTTAAACCTTTCAACACAGTGGTGTGTCTTCAACGTGCAGTGGAGACCGGAGTCGCTGTAATAACAGTAAACAGTGAAGCATTACGAAACGCCACGGTGTGAAACTCAAAGTGGCAGCCGGTTACTACATCACAAACCACCTCCTCTTCTTTTAAGTCCAAATTACTTTGGGATTTGCCAGGCAGTGGACGGAGAAGTCTGTGTGCAATGTGGCTAACCAGATTACTGGTACATTTTATGGGGGAAGATGGAGCCGGGAGAATGATGATGGTGTTGCAGAAGGCATTAAGAGAGTGTCAGTACTGAATGTTGGTTTATAATGAGACGGGGAGGGAATCTATGTTAAGCTTTATGAGCATTGCTGGAACTTGTTTGCTCTGCAAAGTGAGTCCTGAATGGCAGGAATAATATTAGTTGAAGATATGTTATTTTACTTTAAGTTTTATGGCTCTACATATGTGTCACGATGCCAGGAATTTCGTGTGAACTTGGGAAAATGTTGCAAGCCAGATTCGAACCTGCAAGACTTGCAGGCATCACGTGCAGGCATCACATCACAGTTAGAGAGTTAAGTGACATGAAGAATTAACCTCAAGAGTTTATTTTTCACAGCAGCCGTCTGCTGATGTAAGTAGAGAGAATAAGGCCGATCGTTCAGAAGAACTCACTGACAGGTGAGATGCTATATTGACAAAGATGATCGATAAGAGGAGATAGCCACAGCAGGATCACAACAATTGCCATTGAATATTTCACACCCCAGTGTTAAATTTCACCAAAGGGTTCCTAAAAAGTGCAACAAAATGTGTTTTGTTGCCCACATTCATCACTGATTGTAGCTCTCGGTGCTGAGACTCAAAATGTCTGATTTTTTGCTTTTTGGGTTGTTTTAGGTAATTGCAATGATAGCGTAATGACCCTCATCTTTGCTCGGTTTGATATGTTTCCAAAGCTCCAGCTTGCCACTTTAATGCAAGTAAAACGCAACATCAGCACCTGTTTTGCTCATAAATGTTAAGGAGTCTGAACTTTCTGTATAATATATAGATGCTGTTATTATTGGGCTGTAATTTTGTACCTTAATCTTTCATGGTTTTTAATTTTTTTCATTAATCATTGTCACACTTTAGATTTGTCTGTGGGGTTAACATATTTAACCAGAAAAGTTAAAAAGAGCTTGTCAACTTAGAAAACATTATTTTAAATGGTGTCAACAACATAACCAACAACACATCTGTGAGGTGTTTTCATCTGGAGAATAAACTGAATTTGTAATGCAAACAAATATATTTAATGCTGTTAAATACTATTTATATATATATTTATATAAATATATATATTTTTTATACACACTTAATATTTTGGTAAATTAGAAAAAAAATATTTGAATTAATCAGATTTACTTTTTTTACTTAAATATGCACAAAACTAAAACCGTATATTTATTCCTTTCAAAGCTTTAAAATCCAGTCTTTATTTAGTGGTAACTACACACCAAGTTTAAGTTAAGGGGAGTTTGTGTTGTGTACATTAGTAAAACTTATATACTGTCATAAGGCTTGAAATTCTTATATATTGCACATGAACTGCAGGTATATAACATTTGATATAATGTTTTCGATTTATTAATTAATGTTATAATAAAGTGATGTGAAAGTTTGCTAAAAATATTTAATAACTCTTAAATATTAATCACTTTAAACAGCATGGTTCGTGCAGGAAAGTTACGTTTTAAAAAAGCACTATATTTGATTAATGATATCTATAAAATTTCCATTAGTATTCAGTAGCCTGCAGACATCTCTGTTTGCTGTGTGCTGTGTTGGCGAGTACAGTAATGTTTGTATATCTTCTGTCTAATGTCTAAAGAGAGCAAGCAGTGTAGGGGATGCTGAGCCAACACATGGCACACCACCAGCTTGCTTCTACTTGGACAGTTTCAGACCGTAAACACAAACACTCATTCAGTTTCTTGACGAAAGGAACTCAATATTATTGCTGACTTTGTCGTGTCAATGTTAAATTACACAAGTGCGTATATTTGTTGGTGACTTTGGTGGGGGCAGTGGATGGATGTTTTATTAATTTCACACGTATGATATCTTGATTTAGTCTTTACCTTGCTCTTAATGCTAACTTGTGTGTGTTAGAACGGCGCTAAATCAATGTCAGGCTCCAAGGGACCAAGAGGGGGTGATGCTCGGCTTAGACTAATAGACCATATATCATTACAGACGTTGAATTTGTTTGCATTAAATATTCAGTTTATTCTCCAGATGAAAACACCTCACAGATGTGTTGTTGGTTATGTTCTCGACACAATTTATTGTGCTGTAAAATCCATTTTTCAAAATTGGACACATTTGTTATATTTAGTTTTTTATGAATAGTAAGTGTGCTTAAAAGTTAACATGCACTTTGCACAATCTTTTAGGTGTTATTAAGGTTATTAAAAGGATCAGACAGTATTTTTTTTTCCCATTTAGTACTGCCCAGAAAAAAGCTTCATAATGGATAAAAGGCAACAGAAAATCTGTCACAAATTATATATCGAAAAGTTTTGGGACACTTACAACACTTATGCATTATTTTTCTATATTTTAGAATAAAATTAACCTATTAAAACTATCTGAGTAATAGAAATTGTTATTACTAAAAAAATGGGGAGACTACATCATTAGTGTAGACACCTTTTTGTCTGAATTGCAGAAATGCAGAAATGTTTTCTTGTTATTTTATCAAGAAGCTTAATTTTAAAGGAGTCACTGTCATTTCTGTGCTCTTATTGGCTGTACTTCAATATTCACTCAAAGTCATCCATTTAAAAATATTTATATAAAATAAAATGTAGGTTTCCATTTCTTTAGAGTCCCAAAACTTTTGATCTGTCTTGTACTGTAAACCAAAATTATGATTTAAAGATTAATAGATATTTCCATTTGATCAACCATCAATTCATATATTGGTGCAATAGTAGTTTTAATAGTTATGTTTAAATGGGATATAATGTGACATGTTATATGAAATTTGTTTTTATGATGTATATTACACTGTACATTTAGAAATGGATGAGTGTATGTGTTTGGGTAAAATTTTTATTTTTTCTTTTAACAATATTGCGACCAAATTTATATATTTACGAAAAAAATACATTATCCTCTGTATATTTAGACCTTGAATACTTGAAAAAACTAAACAAATGATTTATTATCAAAGCTTTAAGGTGTTTTGTCAGGCTGTCAGTCTTTGGGTTGGTATTGGCACACCTGAGTTTTGATTTTGTTGAAATTTAACAGATACTGGACTGAAATGGCCATAATACTTCTAAAAAAGTTGATTAAATGAAAATAAAATGGTGTCTTACACGGCTTTATATATAAATATCTTATGTTCCAACAGCGTAATCATGGCAGTACTAAATAAAAAATTGTAATGGCATTTTTTATAATTGTCTAATTTAAAACGGTAAACCTCGGCTTCATAAATGTAGGCACACACATAAAAGCAAATGTGCTTTCAGTGGCATATTCACTCTTTAATGATTAATTCATTGTAACTCATGTGTTGATTCTGAAAGACATCTTAGCTCCAAGCAAAAAATAGCTTTTACTTCTCCCCTGTGCGTCTGCTTGGCAGTAATAACCTCAATGTAAATTCAAAGTATGGCATTGGAAGCGTGTGCGGAAAGAATGTGTAAGGATTGGATTCCAGGGCTAGTTAGTCACTATCACGTCTTCACGTGCAGAGAAAGTTTCTCGCTCGGCCCTCGAGGCAAAGCTGATGAGAATTGAGCTATTTTCGAGGCTGGGAGGAAAAGCTTGTGGAAAGCGAAAAAGAGGGATTATCCGCACGGACAAATATAGAGATGTATCAGGTGGATTAGCGACAGCGATTATGCCCAAAACGTTGTGCCAGGCACGGTGATTGCATGAGACATTTGAGCTTGTATTTTCTTTTTAATAAGAAACTCTCTTACTTCAGTTCTCTGTTCATGCATTTGTTCCTTTAAGTGTTGATAAAATATAATTATGTTACCTGTATAAAAATGGATGTTAAAACTACACATGCTTTAAAGGATGTTGATTTATTTTAATCAGGGTTTTAAGACGTTCATCTCAAATTTTCATACCATTATTTCAACTATTTTTAGGTCAAACTCCACAGGAAAATAGAAAAACGATATTCTCTCAGGCTGTGTGTTGCCTTTTCCGATGCGACATTCATTGAAGGTCCATTGGAGCGTTTATCATTAAAGCTTCTCTTGGTGAACCGCTTAATGAACTGAGAATCACAGCTACAGTCCGACAGTTCAACTAATCCAGAAGTCTCTAAGGACGCTTTACCTACAGCAACACAAAGCCACGGCTCTCTCTTTTGGGACAGACAGTCAGGCTCAGTTATGGCATCCCTCCATTTTTAATTGGATACAACCCTCTTTTCTCATGTAAATGCTAGTTTAAAGGATAAAAGAAACCCTCTAAAGAACAGAAAGCAAAAAGGTGTTTTGGAATGAAACTGAAGTCAGTCCACTTTGGGTTTTTAAAATTTAAAACTCAATGAAAACTCAATAGAATAAACTGTTCATTGGTCTCAAAAGATCGCAGAACTACTTAAGTGACAAAATAAATGATTATTTTAAACAAATAATCTGCAAAAAAAAAATTATAATAATATTACAATAGTAAAATAATATTTATTACAATATTATATTCCTCTAAGTTCATTTAATGTGCATTATAACATTTCCCTGTTAAAAGGATTTTCATTATTTGGGTGAATTTTCACTTGATTTGAGGATGTGAACACAGTGCACTTGAGTCACGGTTTCTGCATCTCTAAAGTGTAATAAATCAACATTTGTGGAATATCTTACATAACAATAAGGATGTTTGAATTTCAAAAAACTGTTCATAGCATGATGTAGAAAAAAAATGCATGACCAGGAAGTAATGTCTGTTCAAATGCTTGACCTTCACACGTAGTCTTACAATGTAGAGAAAGAGAAACAGACCTGCAGTGACTGCATGTTTTCATCCTGTCACGTTTTCTGCCACATGCCTTTATGATGAATTCCCGGTCTAATTCAATCCCCAAATACACAGAAGCTTTGAGATACCAAAGTCGGTGGCCGTGTTTGACAAAAAACAAATATAGTTCAATCTAATTGAAAACACTAATCCTACTTAGAACAGCTTTCTTGTTTATGCCGGTGTAGTTTGGCCAAAATGGCAATTTCAGTCATTAGTTTCTCACCCTCATGTTAACCTGTATGTACACAAAAAAGATGTTTTGAAGAATGTTGGTAACCAAAAACACTATTACGCGTTGATTTCAAGTGTATTGACATTTTTCAAAATATCTTCTGTTTTAAAATGTAGTATTTATACTAAACGTACCACCAAGCTATGGCTCTTCAATCTTGCGTTGGAATGGTTTGGCACAGAGTGCCGAAAAACCTGCAGTGGAAGTAGTTTTCATCCTATCCTAGCTTAGAGATCAAAGTAAGCCAGTGATTCGTAGCCACCGGGCAACTTCTGCTTGGCCATCCACATACTAATCAACGGGTGGTCGTCTGACAGATTACAGCCCTTCTGGGTACGGTTGCAACACAGCCAAACCTACCATGAGCTCCCTGCAAGCATGTGTAAAGTATATCGATCTGTTTTAATTTAGAATTTTTTGTTCATTTGAAGTATGTTGATTGTATTTCCATCAATCATTCACAAATAAAAGTTTGTCTGTGTTGCCTGGCTGCTGTTTCATTGTCTGTTGAGAATAATTCTTGAGTCCAAATGGGGCAAGTGCTAAAACCAGCATGACAAAGAATTCACGTCTTGTAATGAATAGCAAAGGGATTAGTGAACTGAGATTTCTCAGCAGAATTGTTAATTTTAACAAACTTGTCTTGCTGGTGATAAAAATAAATGGCAATGTTTTGTTTCAGCTTTTATAATTACAACCGCAAAAGACCAGCAACTTTTTTATTTTTGCAGACGAGGTTATCTGGCGCATAGAAGATTACGTGTTGTAAATATGGATTTGAATAATCTGAATATATCTGGGGGCGAATGTTTGGCGCCTGATAATAACAAATTTATTTAGCGGTTTATCACTTTGTGTTTGTCTGTTCATGATTGTTGTCATTTTCCATCTATAGAAAACATGGCTGTCTCTACAGGCCATCAAGGTCACTTTTGCAATGTTTATGGACTTCCTGTTCTCATTAGCTCGTGTAGTCTGTCCAAAAACTGAGGACTAGTCAAGTGTGTTTCATCTATTAGTTCTTGGGTTTAGCCTTTACCATCTTTGTGAAGGAACTTTGCTAGATTTTGTCTAAAGTTTTATAATTCATCACTGCTTGATATTTGTCAATTTTGACAATGGAATGACCTCACAAATCCCTCCAATTACCTTTCATGTTGAGATCCCCTTTAGTGACGTTATCTTCCAGATAGATCAATTGAAGCTCCAACCTAAATTTTTTGTTCTCTTTTACGGTTAAAGTTGTTCATCCACATGTGATTAATGTTCTGTTTTGCTGTTTTTCTTCCTTTTTAAGGTCTAGTAAATCTAAAAATAACAATTCTGTCATCATTTGCTCACCTTCAAGTCTTTAAACATTTCTTTTTTCTGATAAACACAGACAAAGAAGAATTCTTGGAGCCAAACAGTTTTTGGACCTCACCATAGTAGGAATAGTTTTTTTTCTGTTAGACACAAAATAAGATGTTTTGAAAAATGTCAGAGAGCAAAAACACTTGGTTACTGTTGACTACCATGTCATTTTTCAGTTTATGATAATCTATGGTTGCCAAAAACTGTTACAAGCATTCATCCAAATACCTTTCTCTCTTTTCAACCCACAAATTAATGTATTCTGATTAAGAACAACTAGAAAGTGAATAATTCATTATATAATTTTCATTTTTGTGTGTATTATCTCTTTTATAAAGAGTTCCTGTTTCTCTAATGGCTGTTGAAGGTGACCACGACAAGCATTCTTTATAGGAAAGATTAATGATCATGGATGCCGAAATGCCAAATCATATATTCGATTTTTTCAACAATTCTTCACTGTCCTCCCTATAGAATGCCCAGTGTGCTGTAATAGTTTCCTTGTCATAATCAGGCTCAGATGGTTTGCATTTCCACTTTATTGATGCATATACATATGGAAATGTTTTTATCTGGGACTAATTGAATCAACAGACAAGTGTTGGTGTGAGTCAACAGAAACTTCAGTTTGAAACATCTGATGTTGTATCATGCAGATGAAATCTACTGTAAGTACATTAAAGATATAAATGGCTCTTTACTAACTTAATAATATCTGTTAACAACAGTGACAGTTAATTACTCTTAACAATTCCTTTCCTCTGTGGACCTCACTCTGGGATAAAGACTAAATTACAGCCTCGAGGGTTACTAAGTCATTACAGATCTGCTTTTTAGGAAGATCAAGAGACGACAACAACAATCAAGCCATCCAAATGACTGTTTTTGTAAGTAACAACTTTGCAGCTTAAAAAAATGTCTTACATACTATGCATGTCTCCTATTGTTCGACCAATGTTAACAATGAAAATAAATCGCTCTTATTATATTTGATGTTATAAATATATAATATAAAATAATACACTGTTTCTGTTTTTGGTATCCTTATTAAAAATATCAAGTGAAATTATGCTAAAATCACCTTATTTAAATATTATACACAAAAAAGCCTTGAATTTAATTATGTACTTCTGCTTCACATGACTATATTAAGTAATCCCAACAACTCTTTTTTTCGGTGTATAATATTTAAAATAATACATTTTGTTTTCTAAAAAAATGTGGTCACATCATATGGCACATGTCTTTTATATTTTTTAACTGCCAATATACTGGGTTAAAAATAATATCAATAACTATAATGCAATATTGCTCGAGTAGGAGTGTGATGGTCAGAAGGTCAGAGGCCGCAGGCCAAGTGCAGGACAATCACATCCACTGATATAGAGCTCCATCACACAACTACTGCCTCATAGTATTACATATGTGCCAAATGTGATACCATGAACTCATTCTGTTATTCGTCTGTTAATTTACCGGATTGCAACCAACTTGCCACCCTGTGTAATAATCGCAAATTAATGAGGTCATTTCTGTTATGGAAAGCATGTCTGAAGTTTTCTTCCCTGCGTTTGTGTATATGTGTTTGAGTGCCGAGTGGCGTAGTGATACCAACAGTGAAGTGGTTCCTTTGATGTCTCTGGTCGAATCTTGCATTGCTAGTAGCCAATTCGAGAACCATAAAGACCTCTGTACATAATCACATTATAATATAAAACGAGAATAGCTGTCAAAAAACAATAAGAGAAAGTGAAATGTTGGGTGACGTTGGCTGTGCAAAATCTTCCCAGTGATTGATTGGCCAGTGATAATAAAATATACATTTTAGATTTGAAAACACTTAAAAGCAAGTAAGCCACAAAAACAACTATTTAATGGTTTTTTAGCTAAGCTATCCCTTTAAAAACTAAAATAATTTTTCCCCATGTTTGACTGCTTACACTGCCTAAAACACTTAACAGTTTTTAAGATGAGCACACCTAGATTCGGTAGATTTGGCAACGGAGTTCACAAATCGCCTCTTCGGGCACCTTTCCGCATCACGGCAGATTATTTCCTGTCATGTTCCTTGACAGATTCCTGCTGCTAGTTTTGACGCTTCCTTTTTATGTTACAAAATCCCTAAGCTGCTAATCTCACAGAACCAAACCTCCTTCATCCAAAGAAGAAACGCCCAAAAGCTTCCGCCACTATACGAAATTGCTTCCCATAGCTTAAAACAAGTGATTTTGGTTCTTTTGTTTGGCCCTTTTACCCAACATAATAGAAGTAAAGTCTTGATTTGTGATTTTCTTGCTAGTGTAGTCGTTTTCTAGTCCTTTGACTGACAGGTACAAATGAGTGTTGTGTATATCCCACAGCCTCGAGAAGTTTTGCTGATGTCACTCGCAACCAAATAAGCATTATGAAATGTTTGAACCTGCCTTTGTTCAATTTCACACTTGATATGAAATGTCATGTCTGGGATCTCGCCTGAACAAACAAAAGGGAAAAACCATGGGGGTCGGAC
The DNA here is from genome assembly GCA_033220385.1 of Triplophysa yarkandensis. Taxonomy (NCBI): domain Eukaryota; kingdom Metazoa; phylum Chordata; class Actinopteri; order Cypriniformes; family Nemacheilidae; genus Triplophysa; species Triplophysa yarkandensis. Next base: position 9,417,308 of record CM065678.1, read on the forward strand.
GAAACGCAGGCTTTGATCTGCCCCTGTGCGCAGACGGTTCACGTATCTTACATTATCAAACAGCATTGAGGTGATTTACCTATCAGTGTCCTGTAATAGAGAGTTTTTGATCTTCTGACCTCTGTTACATACAGAATCAATGTCACTCGATAAGGTCAACGCTGCGAATGCCGTGCTGTTTGTTTGTGTTTTGTGCTTACTCACGCCAGGACAGGACCCATCCATCATGCCTGATTGGTTTGTTTGGATGAGAAATGAAACAGCTGTGCAGGCAGTTATAAGCACATCAAAAATCTCAGTCTGACATTAGACTAACTGAGAGAATGACCTTCTATGGCGGATACCATCACATCTTTCTTTACAGCTGAAACCATAGCACTTTATAAAAGTTTGGGAAAAACAGGAGATCCAGAAGAAAGAATAGCCTAACGACCATGAAAAAAACTCGATATTTGGGGTGTGCAAGATAAATTGTGTGCTATAATTTTGTGAATGTTGTTTTAACTACTTTCTAAGAATGAAATTTAAATGTTGTTTGGTTATCGATATAGGTGAAATCCCATAATGCAAAGAGATCATTTTTTGCCAGTATTGCACACCCCTACTTGACATGATATGTAATGACTGTCCACCAACTCTTGGATGATGGCATAGGAAATAGCGGTAAGAAACTTTCAAACCTTCATTTGTGACTTGGTTTGAATTAGGACTTGGAATCGATTCCAAAAAGAAAATTTTACAAATCGAGAGTCGATTCCAATGTTGCTTTAAAGGAATCGATTCCTGCAACAAACACAATATTTTTTAGAGTAACAAAGTAATTTCACATCACATTACATAAATTAATAATGAATAATTGGAGAACAAGATTCATAATTGTTTGGAGAACAAGATTCATAATTGTTTATGTAAAAGCTTAAACTGAATTGTTTAAAAAAATCCTACTTTTTATGACAAATAACAATCTTCAGTTAAAAGGTAAAAAAAGAGGGAGTCAAAAACAAAGCAAGAAATTGATTCTTGAAACAGATTCTTAAGATTCCAAAACCAAGAATTGGAATCAAAATTAGACTAAACTAAAAAATATTTTTTATCAAGCGTAATGTTATGTTTCAAACAGATATGGCGATATAGCGAGTTGGCCAACCTTGCCAAATCCTTACATCCAGATGATCGAGCTATCGAACACACAATAGAAACAGAGAACCACCAGAGAACCCATCTTTCATCTGTGTCACCTGACTGCAATGGGAAGGTCTGTCTCTCCCTTACTGTTTCATTTCTGCATCTCTGGTTTTATAACCCCTCCATCTTAGAAAAGAGGATTGTGAGATCAGCGAGAGGCACACTGCTGGTTTTTGGGTTAAAGGAGAGATATCTCTTCAGTCACCTGACATGGTTTGATCTCTCTGGCTCTTTGGAGTGTGACCGCATGACAGTATGAGGACAACGCTTTGTCCTGTTCTTGAGAGAACAATGTTGTCCAATAAAAGGACTCTGGACAAGCAGATTCTCTTCAGATATAGTGCGCTGTGTGTGCTGTAGATTTACTCACTCGCCCTGATACATTTTCAAAAGTGTAGTAAAAGTTGGCATCAAGTTTTGGGCTGTGAGCCAGAAGGGAAATCTCATCTGCTGGTGCGGCTGGCCATGTTTGGAATATAAGGTTTATTTCTTACAAAAATAGCCACATAATAAGACATTTTTCATGTATTATAATGCTCTCTTTGTCTCATTTAAAAATATAGCTCTTCCTGAGTCACTTCAAAGTCAGGTGTTTTTTAAATTGTTAGGTTAAATCAAATACAATTCAATTAAAATGGACTAAATTTAAATAATTTCACACTCACTTGAAGAATGGAATTTAACTGTTGATATTAGATTTTAAAGTAATAGTTCCCCTAAAAACAAACATTGTTTTAATTTTCTCTCCCTCTTGTCATAAACCTGTATGACTTCCTTTCTTTCACAGAAAATAAAAGAAGATATTTTGAAAAATGTTGATAACTGGCACCCACTGACTTGCAATGGTTTTGTGTCAATACAACAGAAGTGAATGAGTGTCCAACAATTAAAACTATCCTCATTTATAAACCTGTCACTAAAGAACACAAAAGAAGATATATTTAATGTTGGTTATATGTATTATATCTTATTTTGTCATACAGGTTAAATAAGAAGAAAGGGTGTGTAAATAATAATAAAATCTTTATTTTTCATGAACTATCACTACAACTCCGTTTTAAGTTATACAGAATGTTACTAGATTTTATAAGTCCATGATAATTAACAAATTTGAAGCAGATTTTGAGTACATTTGTTGCGTTAAAATAAGATGTATAAAGCACACTGTAAAAATGTTTTATGTGGCTTAGTTAATTACAAGAATATATTCTTAACTTAATTACATCTTTTTTTTTAATTGAGGTAAATATTAAAATAATTCATAAAAAATCCAACAGTTTATTTCCCTCAAATTAACAAATATTTATTAAGTTAATGTAATGAAAAAATAAGTATTTATTTAACAAAAATCCATATTTGTAATATTACTCAATATCTTTGGTGAATTCTTATTGAAATATTGGAGTTAACTTTTAAGGTACACATACACAAATTTTAAACGGTGCTTATTTACTTGATATCATTTTTTTGGTGTAAATTGTTCCACGTAAAAAGTTTAGTGTCAATTTAAAACTCAAAGTGAGTATATAATACAGCAAAAATTACACAGCAAAAGATACAATCAATGCATGTTTTTGTATAACGTCCAGTCTCAAGTACACAGCTCATAGAACTTTTTATGAACAAGTAGTTCTGAACTTTCTGCTCAGTTGTGCTGAAACATATTCTCAGTCGTCCCTCTAATGGCCACTCTCAGTGTTACAGCAAGTTCTCTAACATTTCTTTATAAAAACACCATCATTTCCATTTTCTGGGGTGGAGAGGTAGGAGACCACGCAAAACTGGGTCAACAATCCATATCTGACTATGAGATATGTACCCTACTTCCTCTCTTTACTAAGCAACAACAAATCAACTTGTCTTTGTTGTGGGTCTACTGAGAGCACAAGCAAAAGAAATGAATAAAATTACATCATTTGGTCTTTCATATCTGTCATCATGCAATCTTCCTCTAGTAATTTTCCTTTTTTCTGCAGAACACAAAGGGAGATATTTTGAAGAATGTGGGTATATTAACAGCAGTGGCACCCATTCGCTTCCAACATTCTTCAATATATATTCTTTTGTGTTTTGCAGGGAAAAAAATCGATGTTAATCATTTGACCATTGTTTGTACTATTTATTGTGCTTCTATAAATATACAGATTTCTGTCAACATCACAGTAACGGGTTTTGTATCCCACGGTACACACTTACATTGGAAGAGGTAGAAAACTGTAAATCTTAGGTCAAGGGTTACTCACGCAAAGAGTGCCACTCATCCTGGCGAATGGTCTTGGTGATGTTGTACGAGAGATTCTTGGGTATTGTGGCTGAGGAGTAGTGGTACTTTATATATGAGCATCTTGCAATAGAACCTGTAAGGAGAGACGAAAGAAGAGTTAGAAGGCATTCAATATGCAAAGCTGAATATTAACATTGCTGATGGAAATGATGAAATGCTGTCAATTTATTTTTATTGACAAGCTGATGAATAATAGAGCAGAGACTCTCTGTATTGTCTTTGGTCCTTTTTAATGGATCTTACATATATTCTGTCTTTATTTTTAGGCGTAAACACCTCTCTGATACTAGGATTTCATCATTCAAATTTTTGTCAACAAAACTTAATTTTATGGTTGTTTAAACTCCTTTGTGTGGATGTCCCAGAAGGCTTTACAATAGTTTCACATTGCTTGAGGCACATTCATTAAAATGCATTTCCAAGCTTTACATTCAACTCATCCAGCAAATCTCACAAACAAAAGGGAGAAAGATGCAACGCTGTGTGCTTAAAAATATTAAATTAGAAAGTTCTTTGTGGCGCCATTGAGAATTACATCACCTCATGGAAACTAGCTCCTTACATTTCTCCAGGACACACACACACAGGCTCCCACTGAAAACGTCCACTGGCAAATATAATGATACATATTTCAGTGTTCAGTACAAGCCGGCGTTCCTGCCACCAGTATTGTCCGAGATATCACTTCCTGTTGATGATAAAGATAGAAAATGGCAGCGTCTTTTCATTCTGAAAGAATTATTATAGCTCCAGCGTTTGGCCCGGTCTTCCATTATCTCGTTCCAGAAACCACTAGACCAGCTAAAATCTATGTTGTGTTACCAGGGCACTTCCAATGCCACATTGATTAAAAAATCATTAGCGCCACGGGCTGGAAACGGATGCGCTGTAGTAATTGAGGATGTTCTATGTCTGCAAAAAGATTGAATTTCCTTTATATACCGTCTATTAGGATCCTATATTGGACAAATATACACCACATACAGTAAATAGCATGCTTCATAATGGGTCTCATATATATTAGATCTTTGGCCCACACATGTATCACTTCGAGGTTATCATGTTGTTTTATCTTTTAACATGACTTGCTCCGTGTTCGACGCAAACATCTCTGGTTTCAAGGCCATGTAAGACAGATCGTTCCTGGCCCTACGTTTCCCTGCGGAGTTGAAGCCGATCGGGTCAGCGACCGAGTGTAAACCGAAACCATTCTTCTTCCAGACCGACCAGACACCAGCATTCCTGAGTATAGATTTTATTTGATAGCTGGCAAAGCCTAAGAGAGTTGAACGGATTTTAAATACGTCGGTAAAGGGAAAAGGCATCAAGGACGAAAGTCGCTTGTAAAGTGTCACTTGGATACTTCATAGTTGTGACCCAAATACAAACCACTGCTTTTTGGTGTCAGATAGAAACAGTTACATTTTGTTGTTTACACCTTTCTCAGGGTGTTTGAATACGGCTTAGACTACATATTTATAGAACAAAGCATCTGTATTTGTAAGTGATAGTCACCCAAAAATATTAACTGTGTCATCACTAACCCACCATGTCATTTTGTACCCATATGAATATGAAAGAGAACATTGTTTGAAAAGGTTTTAATATCATCATTTTTTTAAATTTCTTCTTTTGTATTCTGTAGAACAAGGCAAGTCACACAGAAAATCCTGCAATATCCCAAACCTGTACAAACCTTTGTCTTTAACAGAGCACAAAATATATTTTTAAAGAATGTTGGTAACCGAACAGGATTCCTCCCTATTGATTTCCATTGCATGGACATTTCTATAAAATATTTTTTGTGCTCAAATGAATAGTTCAAACTGTTTCACACAGAACAAAACCACATCATTTCAAACTTGCATGACCATCTCCTTTTAACAGAGCACAAAAGAAGATGTTTAGAAAAATGGCCGCATTGACTTATATCGTGTGGACACAAAACTAATGCAAGCTAATGGGGCTGTTTTATTTTACCATCATTCTTTAAAATATCTTCTTTTGTATTCTGCAGAAGAAAGAAAGTCTGGAAAAAATCTTTTGTATTCTGCAGAAGAAAGAAAGATTGGAAATGTCATGAGGGTAAGTGATGAGAAAATTTTCATTTTGGGGGGAACCACTGTATCACTTTCATGGCCACTCTACACCAAACGGAAGTTTTGATGTTCTTCATGTCAAAATTCTGGCTAGAATAACATATGTCATATTTTTTTCATGAAATTCAAAGCATTCAATATCCCATCTAAGCAAAAGAGAGCCATTCAATAGCAATCTCAGAGTTTTAAAATCAACTATGTCTGTATGTGGATGGTGCATGTCAAAATAAGTGCTTTTTCTTTGCAGAGGACGAAGCAGACGCCCCCACTGTCTAGTTTCTTGCTCATTGTACTAATCTAAAGTCTGCAGACCGGGATTTGGCAGACTGCTTGAGTCTCTTACTTATTTATGAATTTCTGGCCTCGCTCGCTTTGCTTTAACCATCAACCGAGAGACGAGACATTCTACAATTCGTTTTCTTCCTCAAAAGGGTGATTACGATGATATTTCTATATAGCAAGGACATTTAAGCTGTTCGCTTTTAGATTAATCACTAGCATTATCCACAGCTAATGTCACTGCTGAGCCAAATTTAAGAACAGATAAATAAAATGCGTTTTAAATAATCAATTTGCAGCACGTTCAGAGCGTTTCGCCAATAGAAGGACATTGCAAAATGAAGACCCCTCTGTGACTTTCCTCTGGTACGTCTCTGTTTTTTCGATCCTTTCATTTGTCAATAATTCATGAGCAACCTGCTTCAGTTTTTCTCTTCCTCTGGCCAATACAGGTCTCTTAATGAGACAAACCTGTCTGAACAAAAGGTCCAATACACAATATTGACAATGGAGCAAGACAGACCTGCTCAACTTCTGGAAGTGCTTCATGTCGATAAGGTAACTGATTACAAATACAGTGAACTGATACACTCTTGTGTCCATGCATCAATTACATGTGTCCGGTTTTCTTATTTCATGTGACCCGGATCAATGCTAATATGGCACATAAAACCAAGTCCAATGTCATTCCGAAGTTTGACCTTCTGGCTTTAACGGAGCACAAAAGAAGATATTTTGAGGAACGACATTTTGAGGAATCAACATTGATTTACAGTGTATGTAAACTTAAAATTGTATGGACGTTTCTTAAAATATATTCTTTTGTGTGCCACAGATAAGTTGTGACCTGTTTCATACAAAAATCGCACAATATCCCAAACCTGAAGGGTTCTGTCTTTTACAGAGGACAAAAGAAGATATTTTGAAGAGTTTCTCCCCATTGACTTTCATTAAATGGACATTTCTCAAATTATCTTCTTTTGTGTTCCGCAGAAGAGTCGAAAACTGTTTCATACAGAAGAATCCCACGTCATTCCAAGCATGTAGGACACTCTATTTGTTAGAGCATTAGAGAAGATGAAAAATGTTGGTAACCGAACAGCATTGTTCCCTACTAGCTTAAATAGTATTGGAATTTCTCAAAATGTATTTCTATGTCTGCCACAAAGAGTTAACAACTGCTTCATTAACAAAAAATCCATTCCATTCCAAACATGTATGCCAAACTGTCTTTAAGAGATCAGAAAAGAAGATATTTTAAAGTATGTTGGTAACCAAACAACATTGCTCCCTTTTAACTTCACTTCAATGGACACTTCTTAAAATATTTTCTTTTGAGTTCAACAGAAGGGTCGAGAAACAGTTTCATGCAGAAAAAATAAAATGCCACATCATAATACACAGCTAGATTAATCTGTCAGGATTTATTTTGCATCATTTTGTTGCCAGAGGTGTAGTGTGTATATATACCACTGCACTGAATCAAGGGCTGTATCTATTCTAGTGATATAGTTGTTTACAAAGCGGTAACGCAGTCATGGAGGCGAGAATGATCAGCTGGTGAAGCTGATGTGAGGCTTTTCATATTTATTTCCATTAATCATAAACTCCCCCCAACCTCTACGAGCCTGCAGCCGAGCTGTTGCCATGTGGTGCAATTCCCTTTCTTCAATGGCATGCATTAGTCATCATTATGTTGTTCTTGTTGTTTCACCGTTTGGGTCAAACACGCTGCTTAGGCGGTTTCAGTGGGGAGTGATAGCTAGATTCTGTTGGCTTTTTTCATAGCAGATATATTTCATATTTCTTGCAAGGTTTGATAATACACAGCAGGGTCGGACTGTTGGTTGTGCCATCATACTGAACTGTCATTTGGATTTTATTTTAAGCACTAAAGATGGACAAAGCAACCAGGAAAACCTGTTTGGGACAGCCTGTCCAATCAAATTAGAACATCGTTACATAGTATATATTTTTTATTTTTTATTAAAAAAAATGAAAAAAATAATTATATAAATATTTTTGTAATAGTTTATTAGTATAGCACAAAAATTGCTGATTTACAAATTTTATTAAATTTTTTTTTTAAGTATCGCAATATATGTAATATGCATCATGTCACGATATTCTGCAATATACTGCATCAATCGTATTATGTAATTATATTATAGTATATATATATTATACTGTATATGTATCTAAATAATTTTCTATGGTATTTTGATTAGTTTTAGTCTCAGATTTTTTCAGACTCGCCTCTGAGAAGCATAACAATTCAAAGCACGTTGTGCCAGTGCAGACATGTGTGACACGGCTAAAGATTAACAAAAGCCATTATATAAGTGCTTCATCAAAGCCGGAGAAGCTTCCGCTTCTTGTGAACAGTCCCAAAGCGCTGTTATCATCTAGCTGACTCATATTGTTTGACCCAGCACTCCCCAATCTAATTATAAATGTGCCTCATGGTGATCTATATCCTTATGATGTAGATAAAGGATTGTGATAGGGACATAAAGAGGCTTTTGGCGTGACTCTGCCAATGAGACAATATTCAGCTTAGGTCTGCTGCGGGTTGTCACAGCGTGCATATGGGCATCAAACATCTCTATCATTAAGTGGCGTGGGGTACAATCCCAGTGGCCTCAGGGTCCGACGGCTGACAAAAATGCATGCGTGGCTTTCCATTGTGAGCAATGCTGGAACAGCAGATTGCTAATGGTTGTGAACAACCGAGCTAGTTCCAATTTATTTTATTAATTGCGATCCCCTCAAAATGTTTTTGTGTGGGCTTAGCCACCAAATGCTTGTACCATCATCTGCACCAAGAAATCACTAGTAAGTGTGTTAAAAGAGGTATGTATGAGAACCATATTAATAATTATAATAAAATGTATAAAAAATATAAATTTAATTTTGATTCCCTATAAATGGTATATGAACATATGGTTTAATTAATAAATTCTATTTTTATTATTATTGTTATTACTGGTGCTGTCTAATAGCATTTAAATATATTTTTTATTATTATTATAAGTAGTAGTGGTATACTTCAAAGACTTAAAACAATTAACTAATTAATTAATTAAGCAACCAAATCAGTAAATTGTTTTTTTAAATATCGTGTATATGTAAGGAAAACATTATTTAAGAGAAATTAACTTTTCTGCTGAAAAATTCTATTTAATGTTTTTAAAATATTTTATTTAGTACCTAAAAGTGTTTATTTTTATGAATTATAGTACTTCTACTAATAATATGTTGAAATGTTATATTCTTTACTAACAAGTACGATTTCTTCTAAATAAATGCTTTAGATATAGCTATACTAAAACAAAAAACAAAAAACAAAAAACGACTTAATTTAACCCTCAATTTAACCATTAATACATAACAAATTTCATTCTTTAAAACAAATCTTTACGCTGTATTAAATAAAACATAATCAATAATAATACATTTAATTTTATAAAAGAATGATTAATTTCTTTACATTATTATTACATCATTATTATTATTATTAATGTTGTTGTTAATAATGTTAATTAACAATACATATGTTGTTGTTATTGTAATTTAAATATTAACATGTAGAATGTAGAATTTAGAATGTATTCTTGTTCTTCTGTATTAAATTAAGAGTCCTGATTTTTGAGTCAGAACAAAACCATTCAAATGTTTTTGTTCTTTCGCCCATCATATTTATTTCAGCAGGTCTTGCAAAGTACGGATAGAGACAGATGCATGTAGAAGCCAGATGGACTGTACGGTGCGGTACGGTACGCGACCTGGCCTCATTATTTGGTGACCCACATTTCAGCCCAGCCCTCCCCGAACCCAAGCCATGTCGGATTACCAACCGAGATACACCAGTTAAGTGCATGGGTTGGGGGTGGATGATGTTTTTTATTCACTGAACCAGGTGGTGTGTTTCTTTGCCTTTATAATTACATATGGGATAAAGATATGGGAAATACATATATTATTTATATTCCAAAATTGCCTACATTTAATATGATATTCTCATACACTTCTCCAATAAAAGAGTTTGGGTTGCCTTAACAATTGATGTTCATGTTGCTGACCCTTTTTTGCTGTTGCTCTGGATCATATCAAGAAATTTACACTCTGCCCTGTCTTTGAAGAGCCATACACACTTCCCTGAGGAGTAGCTTGTCTCTTATAATTCTCAAGAATCATTATGTACGTGATAGAAGCCCTCAAGCCCCGCTGTGTTCTAGTATAAAGAAAAATGAACTCAGACCGCTGTGTGGTCTAACCCAATGTGGTCTCCCTCAATAAGTTGTCCTGCCTTCATCTTTGAAATATGATTTTTATAACCAGGGTACAACCTTTCATCACTCCTTTAAGTCAGTCCTCAGTTATTGACGGAGGTTGTTGGATGGCAGTATGGCCTGAAGCGTTCGGTGTGAAGGACGAGATGATTAAAAAGCATTTTCATTATCTGTTGTGTGCAGAAGATGGAAGTGTGGACAGACGTTTCAGAACGATACTATCTTGACACAGAGATACGCTTAATTAAAGACCTGGAAATGGCTGCCAACACTCTGTCCTTCACCGGGCTAGGAGAAAACCACATGCTGCCATTAAATATTTTGCTGACATTCACAGGGAATGGATAATGCCGGTCACAACACAGACTTCCTGTTTAAGGATTGATCCTATATGGGTTAAAGGAAAAGTTACTTGGCCTTGAGATGTTAGTTGGACTTAACCAAAAGAGCATTATTTTTACTGGCGATGGTCTTCTGTCTTGTCTTGGTCTAAGGCTAAGTGGTCTCGGGATTTTATTTCAAGACAAAACAAGACCAGAACTGTGGGAATAACACTAAATTGCTGGTGGATTTTCTGATTTGTGTGTTAATAGCTTTCATGTGATTGGATGTAATTCTTCTGGATTTATAGCATTCATTTATTTGATTCTTTTGATTCTTTTGTTACTCATCATACAGTAAGAGAAAAATGGAAGATTGTTTTAAAAAATGACTATGTACATTTTGTTAAACTACTTCTCGGGTTCTGTTTTAAATTTTTTAACACAATTTTTACCTCAACAAAAATGTTAATATGCTTGAGTAGGTGGGTGATAAAACATGAAACATAAACATCATAAATATATATTTCTGCACAGTAATTTTTGTTATTATTAAGTGTTTTGTGCTAGTCTTTGCTATGGAAAGGCCCCTCCAATTCTTAGTCTTGTCTTGTCTTGATTTTGGTCCCTCAAAGGCTTCGTTTTCATTTGTCTTGGTCTAGGTCTGTCAAAGTCTTGGTCTGGTCTTGTCTTGTCTTGGTCTCTGTCCCTCAAATCTTGGTCTCTGACCCTCAAAGACTCGGTCTCTGTCCCTCAAAGTCTTGGTCTCTGTCCCTCAAAGTCTTGGTCTCTGTCCCTCAAAGTCTTGGTCTTTGTCCCTCAAAGTCTTGGTCTTTATCTCGATCCCTCAAGTCTTGGGACTTGCCCTTTTTTGTCTTGGTCTCTTCCCCCAAATTTGGGGTCTTGTCTTGGTCTCGAACGCTTAAAGTCTTTGTCTTGTCTTGTTTTGGCCTCCACCCCTTAAGGTCTTGGTATGGTCTTCTCTTGGTCTCGGCCCACAGAGTCTTTGTCTTGACTTGGTCTTGGCCCCTCGAAGTCTTGATCTTGTTTTATCTGGTTTTGGTCTCAGCCCATCAAAGTCTTGGTATTGTATTGGTCTGGAAACCATAAAAATCTTGCTCTTGTTTCGTCTTTGTCTCAGCAACTCAAAGTCTTGGTCTTAAACCCTGAAAGTCTTGCTCTTGTCTTTTTTGTTCTCAAGGTCCTCTGGTCTCAGACTTGTCTTGGTCTTGTTTTTATGAGGTCTTCACTACAACACTAATTCTTACATCAAGATTTCAACTGGGTAGTATAAAGATCTGTGTTGTGTTGTAATATATGTAGGAGTGACCTCCCTTATGAATAATAATTAAGTGACGTGGGTTCATCAACCAGATTTTTGGAAGGCTGGTAAGTGGGTGCTTGAATTTTCTAAGCGTGGTCGCTTCTTCCCTGGTTAGCAGCCAGCTGGCCGGTAACTCTTTTTTATTTACTCATTCGAGCCAATTTTTACTCTCGCCAACCATCTAATGAGTTAATTTTGGATGCTGTTTGCACGTTATAAAAAGATAAACTCCAGGGTGTTTAAGTGTTGAAGGAATTCTCTAAAAGTAAAAAAAAGCTGCTCTACTGTATCTAGACAGATATTGGATATGTATTGTTGAGGATAATGGGTGTGTAAAAGGATTGAAAAGGGCAGCTATGATTTTAATATTACTTGTAAATGAGAATGTACACTTTAGTTCAAAATTGACATCCGCTTTAGTGAGACAGACGTGTGAGGGGAATATACATGCAATCTGCAGAAGAATCTTTATGTTAAGTTGTTTATTGATAAAGCATTTAACTTTGGATCAACCAATCATGCCGCTTTTTATATGGCTGTCCGGTCTGTCGATAATGTTAGCTAATGGTATAGATGAGTGGGCCAAGGGGTCAAATGATTTAACATTTATTCCTTGTAAGATTCTTTATTTATACATTTCATTGAATTGAATTTTTGTGAAAGAAACTTTAAATCTGCAATAAAAAACATTTATTAGTTACTACTTTTAAAGTAGGTTAATATACAAGTTCAAAAATGCATTTAACTCTGGAAAATGAGCTGTTGGAATTTATTGTTAAGTTAAACTTTATTTTATCATGTACATTCCACATTCAATTAAGATGTTTTAACATAATTTATCTCATTTGGATAATTTGGAAAAACAAATGGTTAAAAACAACTTCATTTAATCTTTTGGGACTGATGTACATGATAAAATAAAGTTTAACTTAAAATAAATTCCAACAGCTCATTTTCCAGAGTTAAATGTACAACAACCCAATTTTAACAAAAATATTAAAGGGATAAGGGATAGTCCACCTAAAAATAAACATGTGATGTGATGAATAACCCTCCCCCCCCCCCCAGGAGACCCTCTTTTTAATTTTTTGATTGAATACATATAAAGATATTTGGAGAAATGCAACAATTGAGATTTCTGATAAACCTATTTATTACCGTAGTAGGATAAAAATATATATATTTTTTGTTAAACACAAATAAAATATTTTGAGGAATTTAGGAAAACAAACAGTTCTATAACATATTTGACTACAAGATGTATTTATTTTCTAAAATTGTAGTCATTTGTACCCCAGACATCATTATTCTTAATATATTTCTTTTATACAAGTTAAAACAACTTGAGGTTTAGTAATTCATAGATTTCTTGGATGGAGTATGCTTTTAGGATACGTTAAGTGACTAAATTATATAAGAAAAAGTAAATAAGAAAAGTAAATCCGTTTTTTAAAATCCACTAGGCACAATTTTATGTTTCAAGCATAAGATCCCTAAAATAATGTGTATTTTTAAATATAAATCACCCTGCTTTTTAAAACGTAAAAAGTATTTTTTGTAATTTACTGTGTTCTACATTTAATGATTCTACATAATGTTAAGAACATTCTGTGACAATATAAAATTGATGTGTTTAATATTGAGGAAGGACATGTTAAAGATGGAATCATAGTGAAATTAATGGCTGAAAGCAAACTTTGATGCTCAGTATCTCAGAATTAGATATTTTTCCAAATCCAAACATATTTTAACTAGAAAATGACACAAAAACGAAAAAATAATATTGGGCAGTGTAAAATATTGCCAGATTGCAGCTTCAAATTTTATTCACTTTTCATCTTCTCAACATCGGTGCACCTGCACTCTAATCTGTGTGCGAGGGCTGATCTGTTTGTTTGCTGGACAGATGAATTCAAGCTGGGTAATGTGTCCCTGTCTTCTCGATAAGAAATAGCACCATTGAATTTTAACTCAAAAAATCCCATCCAAAACGCAATTGATTATCCATGAATTGTTTGACCCTGAGCTATCCCGTATTCGCAGCGTAGATAAAACCTGATCACAAGAAACCAAATCAAATTCTAACCCAAAACATTCATCTCAGTGGTTCATAATGGACTTCGAAAATTGCAGGACTAGTACCCCAGCAAATGCATTGAGCACCCTAAAGAGGGATATTTTCAGTTTTTAAACTAAGCCTTTAGGTAAAAGAAACCTTTCTTGTCTCTTAACTCAACTCTGGAAGGACATGATATTTGCCTGATCAAGTGGCAGATTAAACTTTAATCATTCTTCAAAATATCTTCAGTTGAAAAAATCAGCCAAAAACTGACTCCCTTTTTTTTATATTAGGGTGAAAAGTATGGACTCCAAACAAGTGGCTTATAACATTATATGGAACGAGTACATTGTGACAGAATTTTTTTTGGATGAACTATCACTTTATTACAAAAGTAATTTAAACCTCACATTATTTTCTTCTGAAGAAATACAGTGTCCTATTGCATCATATCTTGTTAACATTTGTTCCCTTAGCGTGGAATGTTTGCTGCTTAGGAAGGAGGCCAAGAAATTGTCCGTGGGGCTAAGCACTAATACATGCCGAACAACATAGACTGCCTCTGCACATCGTGTCATGCTGGCGTGCCAATTTAATCATGCCCTCATGCAGAAACAGCATCATTCCAGATGGGCGAAGGCGGAAAACCAAAGAACATATGCACGGCATTCATTCACTATAACGCACCTTAGTTTTCTTTTGCGGAGGTGGACGACCCCCAAAGGTTACGAGGATGCTGTATGCTCATGAGTATTTCATTTTAAATACAGTGTTTTTGAGTCAAACACCTGAGCTGAAACTGCCATGGGAATTTTTGCAATGGCAGTGTAAAGTCCAGATCCGCAGCGAGTATCATAAGTCTTAAATGTTGAACATTTCGAATAGACGATCAGACTTCATCTGACGTCAACATCCGTGGTGATTTAAACCCCCACCTTAAAACTCTATAGCCATCTGCTCTTTTAGAACACATAATGTTTTACTTTTATGAAAATAAAGCATCCACCCATCATTTCTGTGATGTCACATTAAAGTCAAGTAATGGCATTCTCACATAAGAAACTAACTACTGGCAATTCTTAATATGAATAGTAAACCCAAATATAAAAATTCTGTCATGGATTTCTCACTTTTCTAGATATTCCAAACCTGTATAAATTTATTTGTTTGGTTAAACAAAGGGAAAGATTTCTAAGAGAATGTTTGTATCCAAACAGTTCTTGGAGCCCATGGACTACATATACATTTACATTTATTCATTTGGCAGACACTTTTATCCAAAGCATAGTATTGTGCAGTTGCCAATTATCACTGTAGAGCAAACAGGGGTAAGGTGTCTTACTCAATGACACTTCAGTCATTGTGAGCTGGCCCTGGGATTCAAACCAACAACATTCTGCTTACGGATCCAACTCTCTTACCACCAGACTACTCCTTACCCGCTACCATATAGGAAAGATCACAGGTGGCTGCCCGGCATTCTTCAAAAAATAACAAAAATTATCAATTATTTTTTCCTTATATGGTAGCCAATGGGGCCCTGTTACTGTTACAAACATTCTTCCAAATATCGTACTCTATGTTCCTAAGGACAAAAATGTGTAAAGGTTAAAATTATTTACTCAAATGTGAGTAAATGTTGACAAAGTTAGTATTTTTCAGTGACATATCTCTTGTTGTGTCTCATAAATCTGTTTGATTATCACACGCAGCTATTCCCAATACGGGCTGCCCGCTAAATGCTCAAATGATTGACAGATGGAAGTCTGACCACATTTCACAAATACTTTTATTTTTTTGCTGTTATCTGGGGAACTGATATTTTTGAAATGCCATGAAAGCCAACAGCAACCTTTAAAGGGAAAAATAAATCTTGAAGAATGTTGATAACAGGCACCCATTCATTTGCATTGGTTTGTGTCCATATTGCAGAAATGAATGGCTACCTCTTATGTTCGCTTATCAGCCTTCTTCAAAATATCTTCGGTTGTGTTTGTCAGAAGATTGAAAGTCATACAGGATTGAAATATCAATAGGTTGAGTAATTAATGACACATTTTTCATTTTTGACAGCACTATCCCTTTTACGTTCATTATTACTGCTTAAAGCCTGTAGTAACATTCCTGGCAAACACACTGAGTCGCGCAAAGCGGAAAACTGTTTAGGATCTAGTAAATATGCACGAACCATCCCAGGGCCCTTTTTGCCCCACTTCTTCGAGCCTCGAGATGAAGGGTTTTCGTTCCTTGTCTTTTGATCCCCTCCTTCTCTCCTCACTATTTTAGTAAAGCTGGGTCAGCCAGGCGTTTAATTAATGTGAACGCAATGTTGCTCTCGCTATCCATCTTTCTCTCTGTTTGAGTGGTACGTTATCTTCTGCCTTCCCGGCGCATACCTCGCTTTTAATTAAAAACTGCCAAGCTTTTGGTGCAGCCATCGAAAATGAAGCCTTACTCGTAGCCACACCATGTAGTTTCCCCCGAAGAGGGTGAGGATCCTTAGATCACCTGTCTTGATCGAGTGCGCGGGTCTTAGGTGTGGGCTTTAAAATGGTGGCAGGGCAAAAGATGCCAATAGATTATGTTTTGAGTCATATAAGTGAGGGGCAACTGCTAAAATGGGATGAGATAGCAATTAAAGCTCGGAGCGACCCGAGTCGGATGTGCCATTGATATCCGTTTTATGCCTGAACTAATTTGTGCTTTTATTGAGCGGTGTTTTGCTCAAAGGACCGGGTTAGCGCTATATAAGGAAAATCATTGATGAATGTGCAGATGACATGAGTAGAATTAGTCCACAAAGCAAGCCAAGAGAGGGAGGCTTAAAGAAATGTTTTTTGTTTTGAGCCGGGGGGCTTTGGCAAACAGCAGTGCCATTCATTAATCAAGTTATTTCAGTCTCGGACGTCCCTGCTGACTGCCTGAGAGAAATAGACTCGGTGTCTCCGAACAGGTATAGCAGACGCTTTTGGTGCATTTCAACCTCTCTCATTAGATCGAGCAATAACTTAATCTCAGTTGTTAACATCTCCATAGATGAAGCTTTATTGCGAGAAGCTTTATTGAGGAAAATCAAATGAAAGCTCTGCAGTCTCTCGGCCAGGATATTTAATCAAATTGATTTTTTCTTGTGAACTTGTTACCAGAAGCACAATTTTTATATTTTACCATTCGTTTTTAGTTGAGGCATTTTAGTTAATGCGATGTAAATTAAATAGGTAACTCTTGAGTCTGGTGATATTTTAACTGTGTTTAATTTATTAGCTGAATATGCAAACGGAAGGCATATATTATACCTTACATTTTTCATTTGGGTAATTGGAGACGTTTTTTTATTTAGTTTTAAGAAAAAAAATCATTGGTCTTCTTGCACTAAAGTTGTCACTTGTTCAAAAATCACTCACAAAACACAAAAAAGTAACCTGACAAAAGTATTTTTGTCGTAGTTAAGTATTTCTTTCACATGGATAAGATGTTTATCGTATTACATGAAGATTACTTTACTTGACAGAATAAGGGATTTTTAAAGTTCACTCAAAAAGAAAATTTTGTCAACATTTATTCAACTTACTGTCATTTAGAACCCACAAAAAGTTATTTTGAAGAATGCTGGTAACTGCCCATAACCCCTTGCCATTGGTTTTAAAGTGAATGGGTGCCACTGCTGATTTATTAGCCAATTGTCTTTAATGTATCTTCTTTTCTGATCTGTAAAAAACGTTAAACAGGTTTGAAGGGGACTAAATGATGACACAATATTACATTTTTGTTCGAACTAACACTTTCAAATAAGGGGGCCTCCAAAACATCCTAAGGAAATGCTGGAGAAATAAAAAGCTAAATTGTAAATTGACTCAATATTATTGTTTAATTTATAAATATTTATAAATTAAACAAACATACATAAATGTTTATATTGATGTAATAGGCTTGATAGGACACATTACAATCCACATTTGATAACTTTCCGTTAAATTCCCAAATCTGTGATGAATGCACCATGATGAGATTACCTTTTAGGTTTAATTCCTCGAATATATTTACTGGTCCCCATTTCATATGCAGTGATATGCTAATGATTCTCACCTGGACTGAGCAGGGGAGCGCGCAGGAAGCCAGACAGAAAAAAATTCCACAAATACAGCCAGTTTGTAGGTTGGCACCATGGTGTGCGCCATCTTTATCCACAATCTGGTTTGACTGTTTTCTTCCCATACTGTATGTCACCTCACAGATGGACGATTACTACGGTGCTGTCAGTCCATTTGTACACTTGTAACTACCTCTCGAATTAACATCTCATTGAAGCTGAAGCTGCCTACTTGTCAGATGAGGAAGTCCTACAAGTAAATCAATAAAATGTCTACTGTACTTCCAGTTCAGGAAGTGACCATGTCTGCCAGCTTTCTTTGTTGACATTTATAAATGGTGAAAGTTGATTGGCTAACGGTTCCCAATCCTTCAGTAGCCATTGTTATATGCGTGGTTTTAAAAAACAAAAAAAACAGGGATATTTTTTTTATTTGTTGTAATGTTTATTTGCAGACTGATTTACCTTGGCAAAATATTTATTAAAGTAAAATACAATTCAATTCGCATTTGAATTTTTATTGAAATAATTTTCATTTATTTTACACTAGCATAATATTAACATTATAATTATATAATTTAATGCATAATTTAATTAAATGTATATTTTATTTCACTTTTTAGTTATTTAGTCATATATTGAACACTAGCTAAACTTAGAATAGGATAGAATAATATAATAACATTGATATTTCATTACATGTATTATTTTAATTTTTTGTTACATTTTTTATGTTAGTAGTCTTTTCTGTTTTAGTTTGTTTAATTATAATTATTTAATTTTAATTTATTAATTTGTTTTTCACTAACAAACATTTATTTAAGCATATAATAAAGTTTAATATAACTAAATATATATTTCATTATTTTTATCAATTTTAATGTGATTTACACCATAAATATTGTGTAATATAATTAATGTATATTTTATACTTGCATAATTTAACATAGAATACTCTATAATGACATATACATTAATTGAAACATTTGAAATTAAATATACATGTTATCATTCAAATGTCTTACATGGGCAAAAAACTATATATTTAAAACTTTATTAAGGAAAGTGCATTTCATTTTTATTATGTATTTATCTATTTTAGTGTTGTACACAAGCCAACATTTTGTTCAGTATAAGATAAATTAATGTATATTTCGTTTTAATTTATTCACAAGTTTTACACTAGCAATCATTTAGCTTAGCATTATATATTTAAAAACATATTTCCTTTAATATTTTATGTATCTTTATATATAATTTGAATTACAATTATCTTTAGTGTACATTAGCAAAACATTAAGCATAGTATAATATAACAAGTACAATACAATAGTTTGTATGTTGTCCAAATGGCATCAATGTAACCAGCAGGGGTTTACACTTTAATCCCTCATCATAAAACATAGCTACCCTTATAAAATGACGCTTTGTTTCGTCTAGTGACTTGAGTCGTATTCCCTGACTATGGTTGTTAACAGGATTCATTTGTACAAGCATCCCTCAGTAAAAAAACGTAATCTATGTTCTTTGTCATGAAAACACCCATACCGTCCTTCTGAGAAGTTCATTTTCCATAGTCACTTAGCTCCAGATATCTATCACTTTACATCACGTTGAAAAAAGAGACCATATTATCCTCTGCTCTGTATCGGTCATGCGGCGTCAGTTCTGCACTCTCCTGTAACACATCTTACACACTCCAGTGTACTTCAGCTCACAGCACCCACCACATTAACACAACCCTGTACCCGCTGTTAGGAGCAGGAATTCAATTACAGATCCGATGTGGAGATAGAGAAAGAGCACAGACTGACTGACTGAGACTGTCTCCATCACTACATACTGAGCTCAAATTAATGAATGCTATTCCTGGGGAATCTCAGAGGTAAAAAGAAGCATCAAGCACTCAACTTTTCAGCTAGCGCGGGGAAGTTTGCGACTCTTAAGACTGAAGTGACACTGGGCTGCTGGGGCTGGATGTTGAATTGGGGTTCTGTTTCAGTACCTGTTGAAAACCATGCCAAGCTGTGGTAACTAATCTGTCAAGACTCGTTCTCTACACCAGATTGGGAAGAGGAAATTGAACAAGGCATGTGACACTTGTTGACTCGATCCTGCAGATCGTGGATGTTTCTAAGGAATCAAGTTTCTTACAGCAATAGTGCGCCTAGAAGTGAGATTTACAGTACTTTTCTTTCAGTTTTTGATGTTAAATGAAAAGTATACTCCTTATAACTTTTTCTTTTTTTAAACATAGAAGAAGATATTTAGAGGAATGTGTCAGTGGTTTTCCAGTGGAAGTTCGTTCTACAAAATACAGTATCTTCCTCTGTGATCATAAAGTCATATAAGAATAATGCAAGCTTAAGGTGAGGATTTAATTGTCTTTGCTTTTTAATTAACAATTGGTAGATTTGCAACTGTGCTCTTACAAATGGAAGTGGAAGGTGAAGGGCCTAGCCAAGTGAGAAATTAAATTTTGTGTTGTAATTCTTATTTAAAGAACACAGAAACTGTACCTAAAATGTAAAAAGCAGATATGTAGACTGCTTTTTGATTGTATCCAGTGTAGTTTTGTAATTTTGCTTAACTTTAAGCAGAATGGCCACTGTGCCCTCACAATGGAAGTGGATGGTGACTGAAAAACCATAGTGACAAAAGAGGCACTTTTCATTTTTGTGTTGTAATTCTTATATAAGGGACACACAACAACTGTTCTTAAATGTGGCACGCTGAAATGTAGACCGCTTTTTGTCTGTGTCCAGTGTACTTCAGCTCACAGCACACATCACTTTGGGGGAAGTCATGGCCTTGTGGTTAGAGAGTTTGACTCCTAACTCTAGGATTGTGGGTTCAAGTACCGGGGCCTGCAATATCATGACCTAGGTGCCCTTGAGCAAGGCATCGAACCCCCAACTGTTCCCCTGGTGCCTCAGCATAAATGGCTGCCCACTGCTCCAGGTATGTGTTTACGGTAAGAGTGCGTGCGTGCGTGCGTGCGTGCGTGCGTGCGTGCGTGCGTGCGTGCGTGCGTGCGTGCGCTTTTGGATGGGGTTAAATGCAGAGCACAAGGTATGAGCATGGGTCACCATACTTGGCTGTATGTCAGGTCACTTGACTTTAACACAACCCTGCGACCGCTGTTAAAAGCAGGAATTCAATTACAGGCCAAATTTGGAGAGGGAGAAAGAGCACCTGACTGACTGAGACTCTTTTTAAACACAAAAGGAGACATTTTGAGGAATGTCTGTGTAGTGGATGTTCATTTTTCAAAATATATTTTGTGTTCAGCAGAAAAAAAGAATGTCAAACAGGATAAGTGTAAGATTGAATGAGTGAGGAAATCATTTTAACTTTGTGGTTAACTATAAGCAGAATGGCCACTGTGCTCTTACATTGGAAGTGGATGGTGACTGGAGAGGTCAAGCAACAAAAGTGGAACATTTGATTTTTGTTTTGTAATTCTTACATAAGAAACACACAAAAACTATACTTAAAATATAATACTCAAATATAGTCTGATTTTTGTCTGTTTGAGCGCTTCATAGTCCCAAGTCACTATTTACTTAAGTAAAGTGGAAAAGAGCAATTCAGAGATTTTGAAAAACGTCTTAACTTGTGTTTCATGAAAACAAAAGCAAACAAAATGGAAACATCCCTGGGTAAAAAATTGTGATTATATTTTAAACAGCCAACATAAACAAGTTTGCAAATGCACTGTGATGAGGAAAAACATTGCATGCCTGGTTACCTAACGATAAATAGACATGATGGCATCTCGCACATATAAACACCTTGTGTCCATTCTGATCACGTAAAACTCCTTTTGGCAAAAGTTAAATGGGTTGGGAAAATCAATAGCTTCCGCCCGTCAGAGAACATCATTAAAATTTTTATCAACTCTCAGGTCCCTCCTCTTCAAATCTCAGATTATTGTGTCCCCTAATTTTCGACTCTGAGCCAAATCTGTGGCAGACTTTTAAATTATTAATCGAGGCAGAAATAAGTTATAAACCGTGTGGGAACCATGTCTAGGCCGATTGATGATCGATGGAATGCAAAACAACCTAATTGTAGTCAATCGCGTGGCAATTTTATGCTATATAATGTAATGGCTGTTCCTTAATAATATTCAGAATAGAAAAGCAATTGTTATCTTTGATTGCTGATAATTATAGTCCTGGCACTCTGGGAGAGTGTCCCCAGCATGCATTTCCTAATGTGTTTGTGTTTCGAGTGCCTCTCAGAAATACGGCCGATGAAAGCAAAACACGCAATCAAGCCAAATTTGACAATTTGTCATTTCCGAGGCGCTCCACCTCAGACCGTACCGAGCCACGAATTGTCGCAGATTGGATCTGAGCGGATCTTGACCCGATCTTTGATTTTCTAGAGTGTCTGCCAATGCTTTCTTGAAAAAATGCTTTATTGTTTTCGCAGGTCGGTAGTCTCAATTGGACCCGCGTGAACTTAATTAGCATGTTGCTGAACGCTGTCTGCCCTTGTTAGTTTCAGTCTTTTTTTTCTTAAGACACACTTTTGAAGCTTCACTGTTATAAAACGCAAGATCACTGCCATTTCAAGTTCTTGTGTGGGTGTTTGTGTTTACATCGGTGTGTATTTGTACTTGTGTGTATGCATGAGAGAGAGACAGATCTTTAAATCGTTTGGATATCTTGATTTCACCGATTTGCCGCAGCCACCAGAGAGGTCAAACATGAATGACATTACAATCCATTTTTGAATCTGGATCTCCCAGGTGGTGTCACTACTGATTGGCCATCTTATTTATCGCAGTGGTGCAGGGATGTTGTGGATGATGGTGGTTCGGCGAGATTGAAACTGACGGGAGGGGTTGTTTAAACTAAATTTATGAAGAAACAAAAGTGATAGTTTAAATCAAATATGAAAATAATGTCATCATTTACTCTGCTTATTTTACTTCAAACCTTTACATTATGAAGAAAAGAAGATATTTTGAAGAGTGTTGGTAACTTGAACTCTTTCGCTTGGTTTGGTGTCCATAAAATGGAAGTGTATGGGTGCAACATTCTTCCAAATATCCTTTTAATGTTCCTCCAAATAAAGAAACATAACGCAACGTATTTTTACAACAGAATAAAGAACTTAATGTAGTTATTGTTCCACATTCAGTTTTGCATTTCCTTTTTTTTATTTCTGTTATTTATTTGAATCTTTGTATTCATATTTTATCAAATTTATCAAATTACCAAGTTAAATATTATGTTTTAAATGTATTAAAAATATATCTATTTACTAAGTCATTGTTCAAAGTGTTCATGTGTAATCATGCTGAAAAGATTACCTCAACATTGGGTAAAATAACTGAGAATTTTTGTCATAATCAAGCAGAAGAAACATTAAAGTGGTAGTTCACTTAAAAATAAAAACTGTGTCATCATTTACTAACCTTTTTGTCATTGCAAACCTGTATGTACTGCTTACTTTTTCTTCCTCAGAACAGAAAAAAATATATTTTAAAGAATGTTGGGAACCGGCACCCATCCTCTTGCATTGTTATATTGTTGTTGTTGCCTATACAAAGTGAAAATTCTTCCGAATAGCTTTGGTGTTCTGCGGAAGACAGATATCCATACAGGTTCGAAATGGCAAGAGGTTGAGTAAATAATGACATCATTTCCATTTTAACCGTTGTAAACATATGTATGTAATATCCCTACGCTGTTGACTGGCAGCTTGTAAATAAGCAAACATGAGGAAATGACCTTCGGAGGGTTCATCCTCAGGTGTGTGGGTGTCTTTTTGCCCTTCACATGAACTTGGTTATCGTACTGTATATTGAATTATGTAGCGGCTGGAGGCGTGCAGAGCATCTGAGAGAGAGTGAGAACATAATTTTCTGTGTATTGTCTGTGTACTCCTGAAATTTCAATGAAACATTGCATTACATTGTTTCCCTGCATGAAAATTAAACAATAAGTCCGGCAAACAAACAGGGTGAGGGTGAGATATGTGCCTTTTTCTTCTTCTTCCAGGCAAAGATTTCGGTCCTTTGAGGATTTCAGTGCAGAGGACGGATTTGCTCTCCATCCAAATTGAAGTCTGTACCCTAGCAACAGCAGCCTGACCGCCCATCCATTACAGCCCGGTGAGTTAATGACAACTCCCTCGGGCAAGAGAGAATTCCATCTCCACTCCCCACATGATCGTCCTCGCCTTCCTCCTCCATCTCTCCGTATAAAAACGAAATCATGATGCGTTGCCCTTTTGTTTTATTTAGTCATCGCCTTTTCTGAATCTCAAACCCTCACTGGTCGTGTCATCACGTATCGATCCTGCTTGTTATCTTTGCTTGGGTCCGGACAGCAGACCGCTGGGAATGTGAATGGAAGGTGAGCGTTCAGAGTATCACATTCCCCTGTCTGTTTTATCGCCCGAGGCTTTCTACCTCGTGAAGGTGTGAGAAAGACTCCCGCTGACTCCTCCGAAGTTTACGTATTTCGACAGCATAGATAAATAGTTCAACATCCAAACAGTCCTTTCATCAGACATGTTGGTATAACCACTGTCTTGGATACTGGATAGGTTGACAATTTTCCAAATGTTACAGTAGAGTCAAATCCTGTTTGAAAAGTGGGATTGAGAGCGGATCATCTCGGTACAACAGCAATGTTAGAAGATCAAAGCTTCTGTGATCTTTAATATGGAGCGATCAGAAGCCTGTCACGTTTAAAACGGATATGCAGTGTGTTTTGTCCGCGTTCTTCTTTTTAAGTACTACTGAGATGCTAATGCGGCCGTCGCCAGTGCGTCTTTGAGGCAAAGCTTTGTCTGGCATATTGGTTTTGATTACATGGCCATTTCAGATTGAAGATGGGAACTTAAACATACCCCTGTGAACAGGATAGATGGGGCGTTCTCTTGAATTTTTTATGCTTTGCTTTGGACCTAAAGGTCTAGTTTATATAGTAAAGTGCTCGATTTAGGTCTCTCTGGAAGTGTGCCACATATTCAGGTTTAATTATCGCAATAAAACACAACTTCTTTCTGGTTTAAAATGACTGTCTTGTTTTGAAAATGTTTAATTTAATATAGATAGTTAATATAGGACTTTTTCCGTCTGGAGAACAAAAAAAGATACTTTTAAGAACGTCTGGCATCCATTCACTTGCATTGGTTTTGTTTCCAATCAATAGCAGTGAATGGGTACCAGTGCTGTATAATTACCAACTTTTCTTCGAAATATTTTAACAAAATAAAACACAGGCTTGAATTGATATGAGTGTATATGTAAACCTGCCTGTGAAAGCCAGGAAGTCTGTCAGCATTAAAGTCTGCGAAACCAAGCCTTAAAGTTTGATTCTACATATTAATTTCACTATGATTGCCATCTTTGACATCTTCGGTCTTACTCAGTCAATATTAAAGATATCAATATTGTATTCTAACAAAGTTCTTTACATTGTGTAGAATGATTTTATGTATAAGATCACAAATGATTAATTTTTATGTGAGTTATCGCTTAGACATTAAAATTCTCGTTAATGCACTTTTTACGCTATCAAGTGCTGACGCTAAACAGCTTTCCCCCCATAGTAAAAATGTTTAAACAATTATACTGTTTATAAAGGTTGGCCTTTTCTCCATCTCCTTTCTGTATGAACAAATTCATTTGTCTGGAGTAATTTTCCATCCATTTCATTTTCAAATATAGTCATAGATGGATAATGTTTTATATTAGTGATCTTTTTAATGCTTCTGGTTTACATCATCACATAAATTCATATAAATATGTGTTGATAAATGATGTCTGGAAACTGTCAAAACCTCTTCAGGGCCAACTCAATTTTAAACACATTACCGGAAACCAGAATTCTATGTTCATGTCTGTAAATCCTAAAAGCATAATGACATTTGTTTCTTTTTGTCTATGTCTCGCTCACCAAACACCAAACAGACTTCATTCTTACGAAAAAAGCATGATTAATAATAATATATTCATTATTTTCAGTGGTGATTCTTATTGCTGTAATATGGTTTAATAATACATTTGTATTTTTAAGTCTTAGGCACTTAAGTGCATCGACAGTATGGGTCAGTGTTTACATCATTTGGAGTATTATGTATTTAGAAAATATGAGTTGACATTTCTAAACATTTATTTTGTCATCATCTGCAATAATCCAGTAAGAATTGTAAAGCGCAGTACTGGGAATACAATTTTTACAGTTTTGTAACTAAATTTCATTTGCGGGTTGATATATTAAAGCATCTTTGTCGCAGATCTTCTGGATTTGGTCCGTTTAAGTTTTTTATCTTTTTATCTTTTTATCATGTAATAATAGATTAAATACATTACATTTACATTTAGGCATTTAGCAGACGCTTTTATCCAAAGCGACTTACAATAGTGTAAACATAAATACATGATGACACCAGATCTCTGTAAAGGATCGCTTGCTACTGTCACACATCTTGAGTATAAAAAATTACAATTAATAGTAAAATAAATATTTAGATATGTCAAATCTAAACACTATTCTAAATTAACACTATTCTAAATGATATAAATAACTAACTGTAAAACAGTTATCAGGGTAAAAATGATGACGTGCATAAGGCTTTTGCACGAGGTGTAACTTTGTTGAGAATTAAGGTGCAATGCAGTGTCACAATAAAAAATGACAAACATGATTTATATAAAATTAGAAAATCTAATATGTTTTCTTTTTGTTTTAGGGCAAAATATAACAAATTTTGGATTGGCTTCAAGTGATTCTACCACATCTTGTGGTATCTGTTTGAAAAATTCTGTAGGTGAAAGGAAAGAGAATGCATCATCGCTCCTGAGAGATCTTGCAAACAATCAAAGTTGTTTATTCAGGTAGGTGATGTTTGCACTTTCATTGGCATTTCATGTGGAACTAAAAACACACACACACAAACGTCTTTTCCTGTCCCTACTGGCCCTCATTTTACAAATACCAAAGCAATTAAAAAAGCAAAAATAAAAAAACAAAACAAACACTTGCTTCAGAGAGCAGAACAACATTTTCTAAACCGTGTCTCCACGTTGCCAAGACAACAGAAGCGAGAGGATAATTCCGCAGGTCTCGAGCAATGACGTCATTCAGCATTCTGCCGGTGCCTCAACAAGAAGAGAATAAACAAACAAACAACAGCCTCTATCCGTCACTTAGTGTGCAGATACACCTCAGTGTGCATCCCATCCTCCAGTCGTGCTGAGACGTCGCTCACACCCGCTCTGGGAGGCAGAGACAGCTGTGCGATGCCTCGGTCTGCTATAATTCCTGCTTTGTCGGCTTCCTGAAAGCTCCCCATTCAGGCCGGCAGCTGCGGTGGACGTGGTTCTCTTCCATAGAGCTTTTAACAAATGCCTTGTCTTTTTTGCAGGCCTGAATGGATTGCTGATTGGTGTTGATCCGTGAACCGAAGTCCAGCCTTCTGATGAACCATTGATCAAACGGGAGGATGAGACGGAGGAAGAGCAGACACCGGGAGGAGGGAGAGATTATTCATCAGAGATCGGCTCTGGCGTTCAGCTCAATCAACACTGTTGACACTTGTAACAGGAAGTAGAAGTCAGGGTGAAATTAAGGTTTACGTTGGGGAAGGTTGTTTTATTTACTTGTTCTGAAGGATGGAAGTTTGGCAGGTTGAACATTAGGATGGAATGTGTAGTGTGACTTAAAGGTTTACTGAATGGACGGTTTTTAAGTTATTTTTCATCATTTTTTTATATGATTGGACAGTAGAGAGGAGACAGGAAACAATTTGGACAGAGAGCCGGAAAAAGACGCTCCGGAGGTTAATCATACCCGGGTCCGGCTTCACGTGCTAAGCACTACATGTAGACACACTAACCGCAAGACTTATGGTGCCAACATGGAAGGTTGTTTTTATTCAGTCATTTAACTCAAAAGAAGAAATTGGTGGTTTTGTGTTCATACTGTGGAATTCAATGTTGTTGGCGCAAGGATATTCTTTAAAATATCTTCTTTTGTGTTCTGAAGACAAAAGAAAGTAATACAGGTTTGGAATGACATGAGGTTGACATAAGGGTATACGTGGTGGAAGATTGATGTTTTTATTTCCTTATTTAACACAAAAGAAGTTATTTTGAGAAATGTCAATGTGGTTGTGGGTTCATACTGTGGATGTCACCGTTTTGGCACACCAACATTTTTCATAATATCTTTTTTCGTTCCAGGAGAAAGGAAGTCATAAAGGTTTGCAATGACATGAGGGCGAGTAAATGATGAAAAAGTCTGGCAGAACGGATTGTGAAGCAAGTTTCAGGTCAAGGCTCTGGCTTTTACACTGACCCTCTCGTATCGAGTGAAGCTCATCCGGTGTTTATCACACTCTCCCAAACTCAATGGAAACTGATGGGTAGCAGAACAGATCAATGTCTGTCTCACTCTTTCAAATGCATTACTCGCGTCATAGCTTGAGATGAGAAACTTAAGATGATTTTCTTTGAGCTGGTGCTGTTAAAAAACATCTCCCATAGACAGCCAAATTCAAACAAGCAGTGATTTATCCCCATGACCTCATTTTTCTGGTGGAACTGTGTGTTTTGGAGGAAATTGGTGTGTTTTGTAAAAGGGAAGTCCTTTCAGAAATTAATGAAATGTGTAAGAGCACATTCAGAGTGTAAAACTCACCTGCGCTTATATTTTGCCTCATTCTATAAGTCGTTTTACCGTAATCCATTCACGCTGAAATCATCAGCACTCCATTTTAAGAGACTTATCTGCATGCCAGAATATAAATTGGGTTGAGAGATAGAGAGGGAGAAACCGAGAGAAGGGGGAGGGGTGTGAAAGGCCTTGTGCCGTTTCCTCTTGACTAACAGCCCCTGTCATCTATTCTTTATTCCATCCACTTCTGCTTGTAATTGCACAAAGCAGCTGCATTTATCTGACTGGACGTTTAACCCATAATTCCACAGCAAGTGTTCAAAAATGAGCTGCAGAAAGCATAAAGCAATTTAAGACATGCACCATAAACTTTTGCAAAAGGTAGGCAACACTTTGTTGGCTCAGTTTAAAAAAATCATATTTTGAAAATGCCAACCCCATAATGTATTGCAAAATTAAATCCAAGAGGGCAGACAAGGTGAGAGAATAAAACGTGCAGTTTATATTATCCAATACTATTTGTTTAGAAAATTAACCATTATTGAATTAAAGACTGTTGTAGAAGAAAAAGAAACAAAAAAAGAATGATTTCTGGGGCACCATCGACTACCATTGTTGCTGACATTTTTCCGAATATCTTTCTTTATGTTTGACAAAACAAAGAAATTTATTGTGATACTGAGCAACTTGAGACTGCGTAATTAAAGGCAGAATTCCCATTTTTGGTTGGATTGTCCATTTAAAACACTGAGAACTAATATAAGCCTAATGCACAACTCTATGAGATGTCCATCTGCTGATACATTAGCCAATGATCACATTACCATAATTTTAAAAAATGAAAGAGAAAAGTGGAAATAACTCAAGCTGTTATCAAGCAGGGTGCTAATTTCAACTCAATCATTTGCTAAACGCACAATCGCATGTCTCTTTTTCCAAGCCAGGAATATTCTCTCTACATTAAAGGAATGCCCGCAAACAAAAATTCTGTCATGAATTGCACACTCTAATTTTTCTTAACCTTAAAAAGTGCATTTGTGTGGTTGAATACAGAAAAAGATATTCGGAAGAATGCTTGTAACTAACAGTTCTTAGACCCTATTCACTAACTTAGGAGAAAATTTAGTCCAGTACTTTTTGATGCCCTACAATCTTTAAAATATCTCATTTTAGGTAGTCAATGGAGAACAAGAATTGTTTGTTTACAATCATTCTTCCAAATATCTTTTTCTGTGTCGAACAGAACAAAAAACGTGTACAGCTTTTGAAGAATTCAAAGGTAAGTAAATAATAACAGTTTTTTTTTTTGAATGAACTAACCCTTTAATGAGGGTGCCTCCCACAGCCGAGTCCAAATCTGAACAAACTGATTGTGGGCTGAGAGCCGGCTCTCTGTCAAGGCCTATTTTGCTTTACGGAAATTTGTTGGCAATAAAGGCAGTAACAGAAAATGAAACCGAGGTTTACTTGATACCTCATTTATTTAAGTACAGTTCCTCAAAGAATCTAAAAAGCCTCCAGGCCTTGAAAATTACTGAACACGTTTTCCTTTCACTCGACTTTATTGAAAGTCACACCCAATTTTTGTGATACAATATGCCTTAGAATGAGATCGTTGAAAGAGGAAATTTAGAGCAACGCATCTTGCTTTGCACAGGGTATTCCTTATTCCTAATAGAGAAGACGCTGCTAACCCACCTCAACATTTGTCTATTTGATTAGTGCCAGCGCCCGGGTCCCAGTGGGACTTACTTCTTGAACCGTGAAGGCGTGCCATTTTCCTCCCATGGCATCTAATTTAAACAGTGAAAACAGGGAAGTCAGATCCTTTGAGGATCGTGTCCCATGATAAAGATGACAGTTCTTATTATTTTTAAGACAAATGTTATGTTACATGTATTTGAACCGAAACTAGTTTAGAACGCTTATTATATTGGTTATCCAAGTGAGCAAATTTCTGCAAAAAATACTACTGTGAAAAATGATCTCCAATTTAGTTCTACATCTATACAAGTACATATTGTAAGATAATTTTCTTTTATTATAAGATAATCATTTTTTTAAACATATATTTACTTACAAATATTTACTTCTGTCATAAATGGCTTATTCTCTATTTGTTCCCATCTCTATAAATTTCTGTGTTAGGCTGAACACAGAGAAAGATATTTGGATGAATGCTTGTTCATGGACCCCATTGACTACCATAGTCGGAAAAATACAAATGGTTTAAAAAGTATCCCAGACCATTCTTCCTAAGTTTTTATTTTGGGTTTCTTATTTTATATTACAATCTGATAAAAGAAAAATATAAATATCATTATCTGTGTTCAGATCAGATTTTGAACAAAATAAAATAATGACAGATGTTTTTGTTGAACTATCCCTTTTAATCTTACATTTTCTTTCATAAAACAAAATAAAATATCTAAAGCCACTTTCTTTCAAGTAAATGTATCTAGATATCATATTTTTGCTAGGAAACAAAAAAGGCTAGGCAATAAATTCATTTTTCATGTTTAAAAATTCTATGGTGCAGATCGTGTCAAAAGGATATATATATATATGTTTAATATGCATTCAAATTTTTATTTTAATTAGTAAAATTACATAAAATCATAATGTCATTTGTAGGACTGTTTCTGCATATGTTTTGGTTTCTCTCTCTGTATGTCTAGTGTATCTCTCTCTTTCCCTCACAGCTTCAGGGCCAGGGTGATGTTCCAGCATTACGTTTGCCCGTTTAAATTGTGGGAAGTCGACTATCTCACTCCAGTCTCCATTCTCTCTGTGGTTGTGTTCTGGGCCTAAAATGTCTTCATCAGTCCTGATGGGTGTCCCGCAGGGAGGAAGGGACAGATGGTGGACAATGAGATGGGTTGGCTCTTTCTGCATGATCTCACTCTCCTTTCACACTCTCACTCACATACACTCAGTTTCCACAAACTCCAGATGCCACGAGTGTTTGAAATCACTTTTTATTCATCCGTCACCTTTTTTATTCTGCACGATGGATATTAATGTTGTAACATCCTCTCTGATGGTGCATGAATTTTGGCTACTAGTGAACACTTGAAAAATCTTTAAGCTTTCAAAAAAGGTTTTTGTATGGATTTTGTATGGATTGTTTTTCTAACTGCTGCCTTTCACGGCACGCTCGGGATAATCGCAGTGCTTTGGGGATATATGTGTGCAATCATCCGGTGCTATCAGAGCTGTCATGACATCATTTTCCTGTGGTTACAGAGCGATTAGTCACATGACGCTTACGTCTTATGTGACTGGCTCAGACTAGATAGGGACTCGGATAAGACCGAGTACATCCGATGGATCCTGAACCATCCAAGCACCTGGCACTGAGATGAATTGGAATACTAACGGAAAATTTTCTCAGGTATTCACAACCTCCACATGGCCTACTTACAGTTGCCTCGGCACAATGAAACCCTTGGAAGTACTTACACGTAAAAAAACACTTATAACCTTTAACACCAGTGAAATTAAATATAGCATACTTAATTTCTTCTTTCCCATATATGACTCTACCCTCCTGTATGTTTGGACTCCTTATCAATGCACTTCTGTTGTCTTCTCTCATACATCATCCTCTCTCTCCCAAGGGATGATGTTGGGTAGATAGTAAGAATGTGCTTTTTTCACTGATGCTATTATGAGCATAGTCAGCATATTTCATGAAACCACATGCATGCAACCCAGATAATAATATAACAAAACAGAAAAAAAAACATTAATAGACAAAAAAAGCTGTCGATTGCCTCTAAAACGAACAAGCACATATAAATACAGATGTTTATCTCTGCAATCCAATTTTTTTTAATGAAAACAATCATGTTATGATGTTATATTCAAAACACAAACCAGATGTTGCCAGATGCTCTTATGACAACCCAAGAACAAACTTTCTGTGTATTTCAAAAACACGCAAACCCAACATTACAACTTCCCGAGTTATACCCACCCAAGTCTTTCATTAAACTGGACATGTCAACATGACACTACCTGCACTATCATTCAATCTCATCTGAGTCTGGTGTAGAATATCGCTCTGTCAATGCAACCCCCCAACCTCTAAGAAAGTGTTGTTGGCCCTCGCCCCAAGAGACTGCGAACCTTTGCTGAGGAGGCAATAATACAATCAGTCATGCATTCTACGTGAACCGTACAGGTATCGGCTGACATTACAACACCCAACTGCACAAAATGCATCCTTTGTAGAGGCCATCTTGTGCCGACACTTGCACAGAACATGCACACATTTGCATGTGAGGTCAGAGAGGTGTACCCCGGCAGAACGTGCATAAAACAGATAGCACAGCTTTGCATGCCCGATCCCTCCATAAGCATAAGTATGTGTGTCGGCGTCTACTATACGAATTGCAACCCACGGGCGAATTAACCAAGCCTGATGGAGAACAACAAGAACCAAGTGTGAGGATCGCCAAAGGCCTTGACACCCGCCTAACGTTGTGGCTATTCATCGGCTGTGTTTACAGCACATCATCCGTGTCACGAATGAGACCATGAGATGATGTCTGTTTGGAGTTCCCATACAACATGGCGCGGAACATTCATGCCATGCATGTCATCGATTGCATGATCTTTAAGCTTCCAAATGAATTCTCAAGGAACACCAACACCCGCATTCCAATTTTCAGCGGACACCCTACCTTTTCGAATAAGGTCCTCGATATCCTGATCAAATCCAAGCCGATGGCATCTGCTCCACAGGCCCATGTTGGTGGAGTTATATTGCCTGCTGCACTCGTCGGCGGCGCTCATGGCGAACAGCTGGCGTCTGTTGCGCGCCAGCAGCATCTTCTCCTCCCAGCGGTCCAGGCGAGAGCGGCTCGCCCGCAGAGGGAGGCTGTTGTTGGGGATGTAAATGAAGCCCGGGTCCTTTCGGCGACTGGAGAAACTCCGGCACCTCTCGCGGTACCTCCGGGCGTCCGTCTCGTACCAGTGGTCGGAGCAGATCGCCACTGCCAGCATCCCCAGCGCGCAGAGGGAGAGAGACAGACCGGCGTAGAGCAGCAACTTCCCGGCAGCCATGCTCGCGTTCGCTCAGTGCAGCATCAGCACCACAACTGATTGGACAGCTCCCGCACGCGCATCCGCATCCCGCCGGACGCTGAGAATGATGGAGAAACCGAATCCAGAACCTCGGGCTTTACAAAACAAGACACGGTGTTATTTTAACACCCTTGAGGTCAAATCGGTCCGAATTAAAGAGGCATGTTGGGTTTATCCAGTCCCTCGGTTACATCATTTGCATTATTGGATACATGAATAAATAAACGAAATGGTCCACTCACCCCTGTGGATGTGGGGCTCACTGCGTTCCCAAAATGCATCCCATAGTGCGCAAATGGTGCTGGGATCAAATCCCACGACGACGCAGCTTCTCTAAACCGAGATATTTAGAAGAATGCCGGGTGGTCAAACCTTTGGCGAATGGATGATCGTCCTGCTATGATGATCCCAGCATTCCCTGTGCATGTCTGGGAAAAACAGCAGTGATGTCATGCTGTCAATAGGAGATGGTCATTGTTTATTGAAGCCCCTTCTTAAAGGAGAAGCACTGCTCTTGACTGTAACTCGAGTCTCCTTGCATTTGAGCATTGGGTTTGAATGACACATGGTGGCTGGTTTGATCATTCTGAATCCAAACACACATGAAGCCTTTTTTGGCTGACTATGGGTTTGTTATTTCACACTAGTGTGCTGTCTACTAAGCCAACAGCAGTCGGATACTGAATAATATATGACCCACTGAATGAACGGAGCATGGCTTATATTTCATTCATCAACACATACATTTAACAATAGTTTAAATTATACAAATTATACCCATGCCTTGCATGTTTAAGTCCCATTCCTGTATGATTTTGTTTTATATTGGTTGCCAGCGTATCTCGCCAACACGTTATCATTTGACTCCATTCTTTAAATCGATACAATTCCCTTATTTGTCATTACATAGGTTTGGATTTTTTTCAATGGGAAAGAGTTCGACTTAAGCCGTCATCGTGCAATGTGCAATGTCTTATTTGTTTCTTTTTAAAAAGTTGCCCTACATTCTTCTTTCCAAAGCAGTGACTTCCAAAATGATTTGAAAGACAATGCCTAGATCCGCCAGTATTGGTCTGGATGTGTTGAAATGTCTATGTTCTATTCTGCATTAAATGTATGAATGTCATTGTCATAAGAAGGCATACATGTGTGATTGACAGCTTGAGAGCTTGGCCGTTCAATTACATTTGGTGGAAGTTTCTTTAGAAATTGTTCACCGCTAAGACTAAAAAACCTGAAACAATGTAATCTAAAAAATGCAGCCGATGCAATTTGTAATGTGCTATTTGAGGATGCGTTATCTTGTTCCTTTACTTTGTCCCTAAATCATGTTAATAGATACATCCTCTGGAAGGAAAGGAAAAACGTGACTGCCATGTTAATCCATGGAGCTGTCCATCAAATTATATATATATATTTGTATATAGAAAAATTTTAAAGCACATGTCGCCATCTGGTGGAAGATATCATTTGGCCTGATGACACACAAACATCTGGACTGGTAGACATCTATATGATGCTTCTACATCTTGTTTTGCTCTTCTGCCATACATATCTGAGATGTCTGCTGTTGGATGTCATATAGACCTCTAGAAGTTGTGTGTTTATGATGTAAAATAGCTCTTCTAAAGCTCTTCAATGTTGCTGTTTTAGGTCATTTATATTATTAATAAATTAAACAGCATAAAGGATAAAAGAAAAAACAGGAAGAGTAAATAAATACGAAAAAATTTATGAGACATCATACAAATAATGTTTAAGCTTCAAATAGAGATGTACACTATATTGCCAAAAGTATTTGCTCATAAACTTAAGTGACATTCTATTCCTAATCCATAGAGTTCAATATGATGTCTGTCCAAACTTTATAACAGCTTCAACTCTTCTGGGAAGGCTGTCCACAAGGTTTAAGAATGTGTTTATGGGATGTTTTCACCATTCTTCCAGAAGAACATTTGTGAGGTCACACACTGATGTTGGATGAGAAGATCTGACTCTCAGTCTTCATCTCAAATGTGTTCTATCAGGTTAAGATCAGGACTCTGTGTTCCTCCACACCAGACTCTGTCATCCATGTCTTTATGGATCTTTCTTTGTGCACTGATGTCATGTTACAAGAGGAAGAGCTCAGATCCAAACTGTTCCCAAAGTTGGAAGCATGGTCCAAAATGTCTTGGGATGCCGAAGCATTCAGAGGGATTAAAACACTTGATGTTGGATTATTTGTATGTGTGAGCGAATACTTTTGACAATAAAGTGTGTGTGTGAGATGTGTGCTATCAGATGTCATAAAGACCATTAGAAGATATCTGTAATATGTTAATATGATGATTTAAAATGGACACACAAAAGCTCTTTCTGTAGCTTATTTTTATCATATGATATATAATATTTTAAACTAATATAAAAGATAAAAATAAATGTATGAATGGTGGAATACATTCTTTAAAAATAAGAACAATAAAACAAACCAAAATAATGCATGAGACAAATCATGTGTAAGCTTCCTATAGAGAGTCTAATGACCTTTTAACCTTTAACCTTTTTATGCATGTTGTTTTCAAACAAACAAAGATAAACAATAAAGATAAAATTTGATTATAATTGTTCTCTGTTAAAATAAAACACATAATGCTGTGGACCGGAACCTTCGTGTTGGCTTCAAGTCCCACACGGACTTATTTTAAAGGCGTACAATAGTTTTCCGGCTAAATTCTATAATATGATGAAAATACCCTTAAAACACACAACACTTCTATAAACAAAACAATATATTTATTTCTTTTTTATTTTTATTCCAGAATAAAATTATTTTGCACAGTTGTGCTGTCGTTAATACAGTCCTCCGGCCAGGTCCTTAAAGACATGTTCTAAACTATTCAATAAATAAAAACAAGGAACCAACAAATAATAACATAGCTATGTTGTCCTTTTATTATTTATAAATATATAAACCATTATGTAAATGTGGGCAAAGTTGTGTCGTTTTTTTGTACACATGAAACAGTTTGTTATTGTTGCTGCTAGGACCTTAAAGACGGAAGTGCTGCCATGCGCATGCGCAGCGCTCACGTTACCCAGTGCGTGTCTGACTGTATGAAGGTTGAACTGTCAAATGTCCCTACAAAGTGTACAAACAAAGTAATCCCTACTTAATTAGTGCACTTGGTATTTGTGAACATACTTTGAAAGGAAAAGTGTGTTTTGTGCATGCTGCTTTAGGGGTTTGTATAAAGCAAGGGTAAGCCATTTTGTGTATAAGTGTTGGATTTGTGACACTTGTTTTTGAGAATGTTTGGTGTTTTTTAACATGCATGTACAAAATAATAGTTATAACACAACAATAGTAACTGTAGCCCATTGTGTGTTGTATGTCAGTGTATGTCAATAAGAGCATGCTGTGATTCTGTTGAATTTCAGCTGAATATGGCAGGTCTGTCCAACTATGCCATGCGCATGGCCCGCCTGAGTGCCCGAATCTTCGGAGATGTGGCCCGCCAAACAGATTCCAGGTCTATGAAAGTGGTAGAGCTGTTTAAAGAGCCCCCCTTGGCCCAGAGAAAGGAGGTGTATGACTGGTACCCCCCACATAAGGTCTACTACTCCATGACCCAGAAGCTGCGATACATCGGCCTCTTCAGGTACGTTGTGGCACAAAACTGTGGTTTTTCAGAATCTGAATAAAGTCGAATTTTTGTGCGGAATACACTGACATGTTGTCATGTTGCAGAGATGAACACCAGGATTTCAAGGAGGAAATGAGGCGCTTGAGGAAACTCAGGGGCAAAGGAAAACCCAAAAAGGGAGAAGGGAAGAGAGCCACCAAGAAGAAGTAGACACTTGAGCGATTGGGAGATCTTCGTTCATAGACGCTTGTAAGCTGGCCAAGTGACTCATGGACAACAGGATGGTCATTGTGACTGTGAGGATGGATGGATGGATGGATGGATGGAAAACAACCCAACATTTCTCTTTTGAAGTGTGTGAAGAAGATTAAATGTTCATTTTTGTACTATATTGCATTTACAATTATTCAGTTGGCAGACGCTTTTATCCAAAGCAACACACAACTACTGTGCAGTGGCCAATTATCACTGCATAGCAAACAGGGGTTAGTGTTTTCCTCAAGGACACTTCAGTCATTGTCTGCTGGCACTGAGTTTAAACCCACAACCTTCTGCTTACAAGACCAATTCTCTAACCATCAGACCATAACTCACCACTGCATCTTCAGCTTGGTTTATAAAGCAGTGCTCAAGTGTTATTTTAAAATGATAATTTTGTTGTTGTACTGTTTGTCATTTACATTTCTGTTGACCATACGAACGTACAAGACGATAAATACCCATCTGTGGGACATCTGGTAGACATCGTTCGCTCATTTGCAACACGCCTCAAAGACGTCTGCAGTCAAATGTCTCATTGACCTTAAAAAGAGATTTGTACAATGTATATTATTGATGAAGATGTTCAGCAGATGAGTTTACACCTCAGATATTTTCCAGATCTTTAATAGACATCTTACATACAAACTTTTGCCATAGGTTTATCGAAACGTCCCAGATTTCTCTGACCATTTGCAAGACAGCACTGAACAAGCAAATTAATTCCTGTTTGAATTGGGAAAATGGCCGGTCGGGATATAATAAAACTAGTATGACCATTTGTGTTAACAATGATATCCCAATGTAAAACGATATCATGTTCGACACAGTACTCTACTGGTCAAAAGATTTGTGTTAACTGAAGTGTTCCTATTTAAGAAAATTTTGATCTGAAATTAGCTTAGTTGGCAAAATATAGTTTACTGAACATACTATTCTTTTTATGACAAAGTGTATATTATATTGCATGAAAAGTGTATTAGAAATGAATGACTGACTGGATATTGAAGAAAGAACTGTTAATAAGGCTCAGAATAGATGGGACTCCTTCAAAATTCTTTTAAATGCTTCCCCTTCATCCTCCAGAAGCCAGACCTTCTCATTCAACCTCAGTGTGTGACCTCACAAATGAGCTTTAGGAAGAATGGTAAAAAATTCCCATAAACACATTCCTAAACCTTGTGGACAGCCTTCCCAGAAGAGTTGAAGCTGTTATAAAGTTTGGACAGACATCATATTGAACTCTATGGATAATGAACAGAATTCCACTTACGTTCATATGAGAGTCAATGCAGGTGAGCAAATACTTTTATTATCATATATAAAAATATGAATGCTTACGTGACAACGAGTTTACTAAGGCACACATGGAAAGATAAAAACCAGTAGGAGGGAAGAAAGGTTATTATACATCTTGTTTTATTGTGATTACTTTCATAAAATGTATAAAAATACAAATGTACGAGGGAGTGTCCCAAAACTTTTGACCAGTAGTGTACATAGAGAATAATAATTTAATATGTTATAAATATTGTAAAGTTGTTTGATAGTATATACGGAAATAATATATATTCAGAAGTAATATAAATATATAGTATTTATACATAAATTAATATATGGTATATATACAGAAATAATATATGATATATATATACAAGAATAATATAATAAAAAATATATATACAGAAATTATAAATAATATATTTAAATACAGGAACAATTAAATATATATACAGGAACAATATATAGTATATATACAGAAATAATAAATAGTACATATACAGAAATAATATGTAGTGTGTATATATATATATATATATATATATATATATAAATAATATATATATATATATATATATATATAGTATATATAGAGAAATAATATATAGTATATATACAGGAATAATATAAATATATATATATAGAGAAATAATATATATTATACATAGAGAAATAATATATAGTATATATAGAGAAATAATATAAAATATATATATATATATAGAGAGGAATAATATAATATATATATAGAGAGAGAGAGAGAGAGAGAGAGAGAGAGAGAGAGAGAGAGAAAGAAATAATATATAGTTTATATAGAGAAATTATATAAAATATATATATATAGAGAGAGAAATAATATAAAAAAATATTTATATATATATAGAGAGAAATAATATATAGTATATTATATATATAGAGAGAGAGAGAGAGAAATAATATTAGAGAGAGAGAGAGAGAGAGAGAAATAATATATAGTATATATAGAGAAATAATATAAAATATATATATAGAGAGAAATAATATATAGTATATATAGAGAAATAATATAAAATATATATATAGAGAGAAATAATATATAGTATATATAGAGAAATAATATAAAATATATATATAGAGAGAAATAATATAAATAAATATATATAGAGAGAGAAATAATATTAAAAAATATATATATATATATAGAGAGAGAGAGAAATAATATAGTATATATATATAGAGAGAGAGAGAAATAATATAAAAAAATATACATAGAGAGAGAGAGAAATAATATAGTATATATAGAGAAATAATGAGAGAGAGAGAGAGAAATAATATAAAATATATATATACACGAATAATATCTAGTATATATAGAGAAATAATGAGAGAGAGAGAGAGAGAGAGAAATAATATAATATATATATATATATATACAGGAATAATATATAATACATGTATTTTTATTCATACAGAAATGAACATTGTCAAATTAAATGACGGTTTTAGGAATAGAAGAGAAAGCGTGAGAATAAATAAATAAATATAAAAGACAAACATCAAAAGCATAAAAACACGAGACACCTAAACACACTGTTACACAAACTTTCTGTGGTTTACACAAACAGTGCGTGACGTCATGCACGCGCCCACGCTCACGTCCTCTAAATGAGAAACCGTGAGAAATGTCCGCTCACGTGTACTTATATGGCGTTTGAGCGAGTGTCACGATGACGTCATGACGAATAAAGTCAAATGTCCTCGTTCTGATAATGACGTCCAGTGTTCCCCTCGGCGGGGTTTGGTGAATCTGTCTCCCCCCTCCCCTCCCTCCCGCGTGTGTGTGTGTGTGTGTGTGTGCGTGTGTGTGTCTCCTCTGTTATGTTCCACTCCGTTTCTCGCGGTTTAAAATGGCGGCGTCGAGCAGCGCCGAGTCCCCACCGGCCGTCTTTAACGGAGACGCCATGAACCGCGAGCCGGACAGCGAGCCCGGAGCAGACGAGCCGGCCGCGGGACTCGAACCCGCCGGTCCCGGAGGAGCGGCGAGCCCCGACTGTCAGCACGACATACCCGAGGAGGTACGGCGGGGTGTCGGGCTCGGGTCCGAGCACGGGTGGAGATGTTCGGGTTGCGGATGACGAGCGCGCTCGGGTCTTGTTCTATAGGTGCCATTCTATAGGATGCGTCCGATGACGCCGTTGCGGGTCTCCGTTGCGAAGGCCGTGTTTCATTACATCCCTGATTCGCTTGCAGGCCACATCCGGAGCTTTCTGGCTCCTGTGAGTGACGAGGAACAGCTCCTTTGTGACATCAGCTGCGCCGGATGCGTTCAAAAATTCAAACCTGCGATGATGTCATTGTGCTCGTGCGTGAACTCTGCGAGACCCCTCACGTGCAAAGGCTGACAATGGGGTGTTTTGCATCACAGCATGCTGATTGATTAGGGTGTATAGCAGTGTGTGTGTCACTGGCGTTCACATGACATATGCTGCTATAAGGGCCTTGCATTCTCTGTGCATCCTCTTATATCTGTCAAGCATTAAAGTTGAGGCATTATGGAACAGGCCTGTGTATCTCGGATGCAGACCAGTGGGATTAAAGAGCGAAGTTATCATCTCAGGGCGATTAGTTGTAATTGGATTCGTTTAACGGCTTGGTTATGCACTTTCCTTGCATATTCTTGCACAGTTTAATGCACCTTCGTGTGAAAGGTTTCGTGTGTTCTTTTCATTCCCGACTGTCGTGGATCAGTCATGGGGTTGAAGTATTGCAGAGATGGCAACGCTGCAGGGTTTGCGATAATTCTTCGAAAAGTTACGTATAAACGATGTGCGAGGCCTTGTGGAAGCAGGTCGGATGTGGGGATTTCAAACATTCTCCTCTGGCATCTGTAATTTTACATGAATGCAGACGTGGGATCAAGCAAGCAGGCCGTGTTAAGAAGCGACGCTTAAAGTTGTTTTGAGATCAAACACGTTTAAATCGGCGTGAGAAATGTTGTATACGTATCGAACATCGCATTTATGTGGCACGCAATCGCATAGTGCACTGTTCCTCAATCTCGCACGTCTCTATCGTCCATACATTGCAAATATTCAGATCGATCGTTGTAGTACGTTTCATGTGATGTCTGGGGTCGTAAACATTACACTTCAGGTTTATAAAAGGACGTGGGATGCATTTGATTGCGTGGTAACAGTGTTGCATCGCTCTTAAAGCATGTTGTTTATCGCCACATAGGTTTTGCATTTAAAAAGCCGGACCCGTCAGCAGTCTTCTTCACGTGTCACTGAGAATAACTGAGAGAGTCAAAAGGTTTCACCTTTGTCACAGTTCTTTTTTTTCACACCGATAACTTTTCTTGGACTGATTTGACTCGTAGAGCCAGTTTTTCTGCACCATTTGTTAACATCAAGTGGCGACATGAGTCTTGGAGTACATCTAGTTAAAATGAAGTCTACCCATTTAAATTGTGTCATCATATACTTTACCTGTTGTCATTTTCAGCCTGTGTGACCGTCTTCTGCAGAAAGATATTTAGAAGAATGTAGGTAACCAGCATGGGTTCGCTTGCCTTGGTTTTGTGTCTGCACAATAGAAGTGAATGGGTGCCAGCGGGTTTCTGTTATAAACGTTTTTTAGAATATCTTTCTTTTTGTTCTGCAGAATAATAAAGCTCCAGAACAGGATGGTGATGAAGCACTGTTTATCATTTGTGGGTGTGCTATCACTTTAAATACTGTTACAAGGAGCGCGTGCAACACTTTCTTGACAGTCCACTGGAAAATGGTTTTTGTCCACACTTCGTAGCTTGTCAACTGTGTTGTCTTGGCCGGTGGATTTTCCAGGAAACTTTATTGCTGCATGTTAGGATGCTCCTCGTATTGCTTTGGAAAATTGAGAAAAGTTTATTGGCCGCTTAGAACGAGTGCGTTCCTTGCACCATGAATGCATGCTTGTGATAGAAACCTGTTGCACAGTCTATGAGCCACACAGCACTGAAGAATTTGTGCAGAAAATGAGTCAATTCCCTTAAGTCTACTTGTTGAACATTTTGACACAGTGACTTTTAAAATGTTGCTTTTGTCATATAAATAGATAACAAGCTTGCACAGTAGTTTAAAGATGATGCAGTGTTAAAGGGCTACTTCAACCAATCTGTATACAAAACCATTTTATGTAACATTTCTTTTTTTGATATTTTGGTGAAAACAGTCTTTCAGTCTAGAATTGGTAGTCATTCATAATTACCCCCAGAACTCTTGCCGTCCTACAACTACATTCTTCATAATATCTCATTCTGTGTTTAACTGATGAAAATAAATTGAAACGTAATACTACAGTTGTCAATGCACACATTCTTCCAAATATTGTTCTCTTTGTTAAAACCAAAAAAGTATACAGATTTTTGGAGCCACTGAATGGTCAGTGGATGATGACAGAATTGTTATTTTCGGTGGAACTTTCCCCTTAATAGGTTACAAAAAACAGTGCTATCTCTTGAGTGTTTTGTATGGGAAGAGGACTAAACTTGGCACCTCAATTGGCATCCGACTAATTTGTTTGTATTTTTGAAAATGTTAGTATTTTTTATTGCAGGATACAACTACATAATGTTTATTATTATTATTTGTAATGGTAAACAGATGTATAAAATGTTTAAAAATGTAGAGTTATCAGTACTTTTTTCTAAAGTTACAAAGTAAACTACACAAATTTAGCTGTGAATGTATGGCATTACATAAAGAACACAGCATTTACTATTGTAAATATTCAGGTAAACGACAATGATTTCATATTAATGTTCTAGATCTCCAGGGTCCGTATTTTACTTCCTTCGCACGTCACACTTGATTATTACACGTTTTCTGAGGTCAGGGTGTCCAGTGTCCGTTTTTACAGCTTTGAATAATAAACAAGCGTTTATTTGATTTGATCATAAAGCGTGTAGTGAAGTACGTTTGCAATAATGCATTTGGCGGGAACTTTTTCTCAGTCAAAGGACAAGAATCAAAGAAGCAAGAGAAATGTTGGTTTGCTAATTCCTGAATGATTTGTTTTCTTTGCAGATATGGAACATCAAACAGATGATAAAGTTAACCCAAGAGCACATAGAAGCCCTTTTAGATAAGTTTGGGGGAGAACACAATCCGCCATCTATATACCTGGAGGTGAGTCGGTGTAATAATAGCAGCTTTTAAGTTGTGAAGTGAGAGATTATTTGAAATAGTTTGCCAGTGTTAAAGATCCGACCAATGATTTCTACCGTTTGCAATATAAGAGCTATTGCAACATGCTTTGGTCTCACTTTAAGATCTTTAGTTTGAGCAATACGTTGTGTTGCGTTCACGTCTGATGTGAAATCTCCCCAAATCTTACCACTGCTATTACATCTGCATGCTTAACCTCAAATTTCAATATTCCACAGGCCTACGAGGAATACACTAGCAAGCTAGATGCATTACAACAACGGGAACAGCAGCTTTTGGAGGCCATTGGCAACGGCACAGACTTCTGCTCTTCACCGACACCAAGCCTGCTGGATGTTAAGGGGCCGTCTGTCCAGATCACACCGTCGGCCCCAAACACCTTGGCTGTCCTAC
This sequence comes from Triplophysa yarkandensis, assembly GCA_033220385.1. Classification (NCBI taxonomy): domain Eukaryota; kingdom Metazoa; phylum Chordata; class Actinopteri; order Cypriniformes; family Nemacheilidae; genus Triplophysa; species Triplophysa yarkandensis. Next base: position 9,461,721 of record CM065678.1, read on the forward strand.
AGACCCCCACTGATGCCACACGTGGCAATCCCCGCTCACCACAGAAGCCTATTGTGAGGGTGTTTCTGCCCAACAAACAGAGGACGGTGGTGAGTTGTTGGTGAACCTTATGAATAATAAACCTAAACAAACCAATAAATTTACTATTAAAGTTATGGCTGCACAATAAATTGAAGAATGGATCAGGATTACAATTATGGTGAAACTATTACATAATCATCAAAGGCCTCAATTGAAGCTGTCCATTGTGTTCATTTTTGTGCTTTTCGGCAGTATGATTGGGCTCTAAATACCGTTGTGAATAAGAAATTTTAAAATAGATAATTTGACATGACTCCCATTATTATTTGTTATTTAGATTATAATATTTAGTTTTGGATGATCAGAATGTACCATGCAGTTGCTTCATAGAAAATTGTTAAACACTTCAAAGTAAAATCTATTAATTGACTATTATAATTATAATTAAAATATCAAGATGCATAATTGACATAATTGTCATAATCGTGAAGCCCTAAATTAAATACTCCATATGTTTTGAGCGATTTATGGAATGCAATACATGGAATTAGACTCCCCTTTGTTTTATACACAAAGATGAGTATTTTCCCTGTATTGAGCATTGGGATATGTGGTTCATCTTTTAGTGTTTTGCCAACGGCCGGATTTTTGAAGCTCAGCTTCTCTCTGTTGGATTCACTGATGTGTCTGGGCTAACTGAAAGCTACTTTAGAATAAGTGGAGGTCCCGTCTGTGTGTGTTTTAGGTCCCAGCTCGTTGTGGGATGACTGTGAGAGACTCTTTGAGGAAGGCTCTCATGATGCGAGGTCTGATCCCAGAATGCTGTGCGGTGTATAGGATTCAGGATGGGTAATGGCAAAATAGATACATTCAGTAATATGTAACCGGATTTTCTTTTCTGGTAAATGTTTGTTTTGTTACATTCAGCAACCTCAATCTTGTTGTTTTGGTGTTTCATCAGGGAAAAGAAGCCCATTGGCTGGGACACAGACATTTCCTGGTTGACAGGGGAGGAGCTTCATGTTGAGGTTTTAGAGAACGTGCCGCTCACAACCCATAATTTTGTAAGTGTGACCACAAGCAATGTGTTAAGAGGTTGATGGTTTGGAGATTCCCCTTGACCACCTTGATGTTATTATTTTCAGGTGCGAAAGACTTTCTTTACGCTGGCCTTCTGCGACTTCTGTCGGAAGCTGCTGTTTCAGGGTTTCCGCTGCCAGACGTGCGGCTACAAGTTTCACCAGCGCTGCAGCACCGAGGTCCCGCTAATGTGTGTTAACTACGATCAGCTGGAGTGAGTATATTGATCAGCATCTTTGTGCATTGTGTACAAAGTGTCCCATTACAATGCGAAATATTTATCCATTCTTCATTTCCTATTTTATGATCAGTTTACTGCTGGCATCAAAATTTCTGGTGCACCACCCCATTACCCAGGAGGAGGCATCATCAGAGGGCACCACCCCGTTGTCAGAGATGTGCCCTTCCCTCCCTCCGTCTGAGTCCACTGGGTGGGCCTTTGTGATAACTTAATGTCTAAAATCATATTTAAGAACAATATCATATGATTAAATTATTTGTGGGTATGCTGTCTCTAAGAATACACATTTATATTTAGGCATTTAGCAGATTTAGCAGGTAATAAGCAGAGACAACCACAGGGGAAAGTGCTATAATGAATTTACTAACTTACACAAGGCAAAAGAAAATCTGTAAGAGGAAAGAAAACAATTTATATGTATATGTATGTATGCATTTTAGTTTATTTTTTTGAAAATTGATTATGTAGGAACGAGAATTTAGTGGGTTAGGTGTAGACACTGTACACTGTCTAATTGTCTTTATTCAGCTTTATTTAGTGCATTGAAGTTGATAGTCATTCTGCTTTGTTTTTGTCCCAGGTCTCTGTGCCATCCTTCTGTATCCCCGTCCAAATCCATCCCTATCCCGCAGTCCTTTAGACAGGGAGAAGAGGATCACCGCAACCAGTTTGGTCAGAGGGATCGCTCTTCCTCAGCCCCAAACGTCCATATCAACACCATCGAACCGGTCAACATTGATGTGAGGACCATATTTAAATTCTCCACAGAAATCACATTCAAGAACTAATGCCAATAAAATTATATAAAAAAAAAAAATCATAGAAAAATATTAAAATAATAATTAAAATAAAGAAATATGAGATGCAACTTAAAAACAACAAATATCTTAATTTTACAGTCCGTTTTCAAATGTGAGCTACAAACTTTATGTACTTAATCATTTTCAGATGTTTTTATTTTCTACTCGTATCATATAACAGAACTGTTTGAGAAATCTATGGTTTTGAAAGATTATGCACATACAGATGGACATTGATGCTAATCTCTGTGTTGTTCTGTTTTAGGATTTGATCCGTGATCAAGGCTTACCGAGGTCAGATGGAGGTAAGGTGTCACGCACACTTACTTTACTCACAATGGCTTCCCGTCATCCCATGTCACTGTGCTATCTCTGTGTCATTGACCTTAGAAATTTGGGACGCATGTTCCATTTCATGCTGTCTGCTAGTGAAACAGATAGACAGTAATCCACCATCTGCATTGTGAATTGCTTCAATCTATTTCTTTATTAAAATGAGTGTGCACTTATGATTCTTAACCGGTGCAAACACCTGCCCCATACTTTTAGTGACAGTTCACTCCAAAATGAAAATTGTTTCATCATTTGTCATTTCAAACCTGTGTGACTTCCTCTCTTCTAAGCAAAACAAAATAGATATTTTGAAGAAATTTAGGAACCGCATTCACTTCACCATTCACTCTTGTAAGGAAGAAAAAACAGTTCAAGTGAATGGGTGCCAAGATTCTTCAAAATATCTTATGTTGTGTTCTGCGGAAGAAAGAAAGTTATACAGGTAGCAAATGTCCAAAATTAAATGGTGACATAATTTTCATTTTTTTCTAATCTCTGTAAGTGCCTTTAAAGCTCAGTTTGAGAGTAGAAGCAGGATGACAGGAGATGCGCATGAGCTTCGGGGGCCAGTCAACCCGTGTCTGTCTCTCTCCCCCCTGCAGCACTCACGCAACACCCAGCCCGATGCTTGAGGAAGAACCGAACGCGGACCTCAAGCCCCCTTCTGCCCTCCCATCCCAATGACAATGTGTTTGATTTTGAGCCCGAGCCTGTGTTCAGAGGTAGCTAGGCTTTCGTGTGATGCTGTGTCCTACGCCGTGTCTCGTGCTCTGCCTGTTTTTCTGTTTTGCTAGCGTATTTCATTCTTCTCTTTGATTTAACACCTTCCACTTCTCACATTTCATGAGGTTTAACCTACATTAAACACTAATAAACAAATTGACTCGTGTCACTCTTACAGGGTTCTATATTTATGACTTGCAATCTTGTTGCTTTGGTTCTTGGGTTTATATTGTGGCCCCTGCTTGCTTACCTTTTGTAGATGGGGTGGGAACTAGCTCAGGATTTGCTTTTGTAATTGTATTATTTTGCGCTCCTTGTTTCACACTGCACAGTTTTGATGTGACTTGCCTCTTTCTAACTCATATGACGCTTAATTCCATCAATTGCCTTTAATTTGATTTTGTCTTAACTTAAAAATCCAGGCTCCATAGCAGGCCTTTCGGCTACACCTCCCGCCTCCTTGCCCGGTTCCCTGACCAATGTGAAGGTGTCAAAGTCGCCGTGCGCACCGCGAGAGCGGAAGCCATCGTCTTCGTCAGAGGATCGCAATAAAATGGTGAGGAACAACATAGAGTGTAACTACACATTCATATTTAAGAGTTTTTTGGGCATTTTTGAACTCATATTTGCATGGTAGAAAACGCTGGGACGAAGGGACTCGAGTGATGATTGGGAGATCCCGGAAGGTCAGATCACTTTGGGCCAGCGAATAGGATCTGGATCCTTTGGAACGGTCTATAAGGGGAAGTGGCATGGTGGGTGCTGGAAATAATATTAAGATGAAACATAAATGTTCAGAAAAGTAACATTATGGTTCTTTTGCACAGGTGATGTGGCGGTGAAGATGTTGAATGTCACAGCTCCCACTCCACAACAACTACAGGCCTTTAAAAATGAAGTGGGTGTCCTAAGGTACGAGAAGTCCTCTTTTTTTTTTTCTTTCACCATATTTGTGGAATGTGACCTCAAATTCAGTTCGGTGCCTATGCAATCGCATGTTTTGTAAAAATGTATAATTGAATGTTACACTGTCTGTAAAAACAGGAAAAGTTGGAAATCTAAATCTTATTCCGAGAAAACAAGAGTTTTACCTATTAATTTCGCTATGATTTTGATCTGACATGGTCTTACTAAGTATATTTTATAGATATTTATGTTCTATTCTCACAGAATGTCCCTTTCATTGCATATAATTATTTTATATTTTAAAAAAGTAAATACCTTAAAATAATTTTAGCTGGGATTTCACAGGCAGTGTCACAAATATATTTATATATATATATATATATATATATATATATATATATATATATATATTACACAGTTTTTAATAAATAAAGTCTCAAATTAGAAATGTATCCAAAAATATTAAGCCAATTTACTCATTGTTCATAAAGCTCTAATATTCCAGTAAATTTTTATGCTGTTAAAATCTTTGATTTGTTCCTGTCTTGCAGGAAAACCCGTCATGTGAATATTCTGCTCTTCATGGGCTATACCACCAAGCCCCAGCTGGCTATTGTTACGCAGTGGTGCGAAGGTTCGAGTCTTTATCACCACCTGCACATCATTGAGACCAAGTTTGAGATGATCAAACTGATCGACATCGCCCGACAAACAGCTCAGGGCATGGAGTGAGTCCAGATCATCCACTGAAACCTAACACCCTCTGTTTGTGTGCTGTTATAGACAAACGCATAATTTTCTAAAATGATCTAAGTTATGTTGGATCACATTTATTTAAGATGAATTAATTGTATTAATACTAATATCCACAGCTATTTGCACGCTAAATCGATCATCCATAGAGATCTGAAGAGCAACAGTATCCTTTATGATTCAAGACCGTCTTCTTTATATTACAGACCAGCATACAGATATTTAGCTTTGATTCGACTAGTACTAAAGAAATAGATTTTATCATCAGTTTTGATAAAAATTGACACCTTGGGGTATGTAAGTCCATGTGTGTTAAATATAAGCCTTAACAGCACCTTTCCAGATATCTTCTTGCATGAGGATCTTACAGTAAAGATCGGTGATTTCGGTCTGGCTACAGTGAAGTCTCGCTGGAGTGGCTCGCACCAATTTGAGCAATTGTCCGGTTCTATCTTGTGGATGGTGAGTATTGAAGGTTCTCATCTTTGTTTGTTAACGCAGTTTGGTTACATCTGAGGTTTTAGGGTTCAAACCCACACAATGAGTTGTTATGGACCTCGAGGGGCTTGCATCTTATCCCATCATCTGGTATATTCTAGGCTCCAGAGGTCATCAGACTGCAAGATAAAAATCCATATAGTTTCCAGTCGGACGTTTATGCGTTTGGCATTGTTCTCTATGAGCTCATGTCAGGGGCTCTGCCTTATTCCAACATCAACAACAGAGACCAGGTGAACCTCTTTTGCTTATCCAGCATTCAGTTTGTTGCTTTATTCACATAATCTTTTTTAAGATAAGGAAACCGTGCATAAAACATTAAACATTGTGTTGTCCAAACCAGATTATCTTTATGGTTGGCCGTGGTTATCTTTCTCCTGACCTGAGCAAAGTGCGCAGCAATTGCCCCAAAGCCATGAAGAGACTTATGGCGGATTGTTTGAAGAAGAAGCGAGAGGAGAGACCTCTTTTCCCTCAGGTAATGCTGTGAACAACTGTGACACTTGTGATTTCTTTCTGAGACCATAAACTGTCTGTCGATTTAGCAATAAACCACCACAAGATGGAGCCTGAGTGATTCAGAATGCAGTTTTTTCCATCTAATGCATCAACTTGGTTTACATCTGATATCCCTGTCAACCCATATACATTCTAACATCAAATTATAAAATTTACTCCATCAAACTTTGTCTTTTGACAGATCCTGGCCTCAATTGAGTTGCTTGCACGCTCTCTGCCCAAGATCCACCGTAGCGCGTCTGAACCGTCCCTCAACCGTGCCGGTTTCCAGACGGAAGACTTCAGCCTGTACGCCTGCGCTTCTCCCAAGACGCCCATTCAAGCTGGCGGCTATGGTTGGTGCACATCAAATTTTATTGGGCTTTTTGACTTTAATTGTGATGAAAACTGATTCATGTCTCCTTTGCATTTTCTCATTAGGTGAATTTTCAGCATTTAAATAGTGCTGCACACGCTAAAACTCCATCCCTTTTCACTTATAAGACGTCTTGTGTTCTGCGGTGGGTTGGGTTATAACACGGATAAGGACTCGTTTCAAAGAATGTGCTGTTTTTCTTCATCTGAAGAGCTACGGTGTCCATGGAATCGGTATCAAATAAAAAGTTCAGGGTGCCATTGCTGATTTTACAAAAATAGAAATAGACGCTCAACATAAATAAAAACATGGTTTACTGAAGTGAGAGAGGGTATTAAACCTTTCAAGGAGGAAAGATGAGTGAGTCAGGGTTCTAGCACATTTATTAAAGGACTGAAGTGGTTCAGCTGCGTAACCCCGCCATTGCTCCAGCCCTGGATGGGTAAAACGAGTGGCACTGGCCAATCAGAAAACAGATCTGGGCTTGGACCGTATGGAGAAGTCATGATAGCATTTTTCATCGAATGAAATAAAAAGATCACAGCCAATCGTGGAAAGGCGCTGGATATGAGAAGAAAACTTGAATGATTTCAAAAGTTACTTTTAAACAGTTTGTTACACATGATGTTGCATAAGGATGGATGTCAAATTGTGTTTTTCCCTTCTTGAGTTGTAGCTAGATAGACCCAGTGTTTTTCTTTCTGTAGTTTGTATTCACTGCTAAATGAAGCAACCATAGCAAAGTAATTGAGTCGTCTTGTTTTTAAAGACAGGAAGTATCCTTAACAATACAACTTTCTTTTTAAATATTCACAGTGGCAAACATTATCAAGCTTATGCCTAAGTGTTATAGAAACTGTTCCTTTGAGGCCCCAGTGCTTGACTTACATTTTTGTTGATTTGATCCATCTGACAGTCATGTGACAGCCCTTCGGAGTGGACTTTATTTCGCTGGTGTTCATTCCAATTACGTTTGGTCATCTTTTTTAAATATTCACGTTTTTCTTGTGTTCTAGACAGGCAGGCCTGCAAAGTTACATTAATTTATATTGCTTTAATTTTATTCATGTTTGGTGTTTCAAACATTTCTCGCACACATTCTGCGATTGCTGAAATGTTCATCGAGCAGTGTGTCTGTGCACTTTGTAAAAATGACTGATGCAGATAAGCAATTTGCCTTTTTAAAGACTAATATATTTTGTCATATTAAGAGGGGACGGCATGGTTCAAGGATCTCAGAATGAATTGATTAGAAGGTAGGGCCATGGGACCTTAAAAACCAAAGCTCAATCCAACATTCCCGACAGCGTCCCTGCCCACATTCACCACCGTTTATCTGGATATTCAGCCAATTCTTTAGGCCCTGGGGTAAGCTCTCTTTCTTGGATCTTGTCCGGCAAGTGAAAACACGGACTCTAGCACTAAAGGTGTCTGTGTCGACCTTCTAGCATATAGCTTTGGGCTGTGGTGACTTTATCAGTGTTCAGCCCTCAAATTCACATGGACCCTAGAAGTTGCAAAGGCCCACATGTGGGATCTTAGAAAGCTTTTTCGTCCTGCCCTATCATGAAATATGCATCAGTGGATCCGGTTAACATCGTCATTTACTGGGGATTTCTGCTGAAACCAGGACTCTACCAAATGCTCTGCATGCACCGGTGACTGACCCGTGCTCCGTTACATCAGCAAGGACGCACTTGTCTCCTTGCTTCTGTCTAGAAGGATTTATTTTTTTCAATTATTTGAAGATGCTCAGAGATGCTCTGTGAATTTAACGTGCAACTTTGACCCCGCCTCACTTCATGTTGACGCAGACGGTGAAGGCCATGATGTGTCGTTTCAGTTGAGACATTTGAACAGACTTGAAGGAGCCCCGTGTGTTGCAGGCTGACACGGTTCTCTGTTCAAACTGGCAAACCTAGCCTGGGTTGCATATAGAGATGGTAGAGGTGTATTTATTTTCTATGGGAATGTCACTAAAGGAGATTTTTTTTCAAAGAATGGACTTGGGAACACTTGGGGACCTGCTTATTAACTTTCATATATATATATATATTTATACCGAGGATAATGGATTAAGAGCACGGATCCTCTTAACCCATTTTCCTCTGCTTCGTCCTTGTCACAATTTTCATTTCTTTGCTTTTAAAGCCCTAACAAAGTCCATATCACATTCCTTTCTGTTGCCTTGCCTGAACTTTAACCCCAGTGCAAGTTCGCTCAAGTGGGAACTACCATCCAGATGTTTGGGAGACTTTTCACCTGTATATAGCTGTACAAAGAAAGCACTGTGCGTTTGCTAGGAGGCATGGAGATACAAACACATCAAAATGACTTAAAACGTTTCAACTTAAGAACTAAAGGTTAAGACAAGACATTTTGATAGATGACATTCTGAGAAAATATTTCTGTGTAAAAATATTTAAGACTGTATTATATAAGAGGAAAAGAGCTTAATGTATTTGTTGTGAATATGAAAAACTGATATATTAAAGAAGTGCATGAAAACTGACCAACACTTATTGTGTTTTTATTTCGTGCACTAGTTATTGACAGGTTTCTTTGATGTGGATGGTAAATATCTTCTCTTTAAGCATGTTTCTGATGACGAGGGGCTTTCCCCGGTCAACCCCCTACTGTCTTATCCTTTAAATCAGTTCATGGGCTGCATTACTCGTTTGTATAATAGACAACTATTGGATGCTAAAACCTTGCTGTCCATGGGTGAGTATCAATTCAATTACTAAAAAATACAATAAATTATATGACCATTATACAGAATGTATAAAATCCCACAAAGTCATATTGTAGGTTACCAAACTGTATTTTTTCATAGCCTAATTCTGGTATTGTTGGATTTAGATGTTGAAACCCAAACATGATTTTGCATTTCTCTACCCAGACAAATACAGCTTGCCCAGTTTTACTTTGTCACAAAGACATGGTCAGCACAATGAAAGAGGTACAATTTCAATGTTTAACTACTGTGTGCTTGCTTATCATTTACTTATCAAATGCTTACAATAAAGTTAATATTCTCATAATTATGTGTAATGAACTGAAACACTAGTCTGTTGCTTCATCTCAGCACGCTCCTTGTCTAATGCACAACAATGTCAAAGCATGCATCTGAAACGGACCCAACACTTATATGACCGTCAGTATCAACAACAGCTGTCTAATACACAAGGTGTACATCACAAGTTGAGAAGATCACTGGACCATCTTCAAGCCCAAAGTGCTTTCAAGAGATTCCCTTCGGCTTTGCCACTGACCTTCGCAAATCTGTCCTCTTTAAGTCTACCCATCAAGGTCAGGCCCCAGAACCCCGCTGTCCAAATCGCATCATGTGTTCAACCCGGAACTTGCATTTGAGGTTGGGCGACACAATGACCCATCGTTTAACCCCAGTCTTTGGACCATGTATTGTTATCCTGGAAGGCCACACCACACCTGAGAAACACAGAGAGTGTTTTCTATGCCAGGTTTTGTACAAAAAGGTAAACTTTCATCTCTCTTAGGTAGATTCCCTTCATGTTCTACATGCTGAGGTCTGTTCATCATTCTAGTAATCTGAATTGTATGGTTTGTAAGATTTAAGGAAGTTTAGTTTTAAGAAAGTCTGTTTTTAGAGCAAAATAAGAAAACAACTTGGAGGCGAACAAATACAAGAAAGATGTCTTGAAGTCCTTGGCAACTTTGTCAGTAGGTCAAAAAATTGCATTGTACCACCCAAAGGTTTTAAATAAAGGTTTAGTGTTACACACATTCCTAAAGCCCGGGATGTGTTTCTAGGTCTGAGAACCTGTTTCTGGACTCAGTATATGCATTCAGAATATACAAATGTGAGACCTTCACTAATATGTGTTTAAGAAGCTACGTTCTGTAACCCAGTGTGACATCAGCACAATATTTGACAGTGTCAATAAGCATTTCTCAAACAAAAAGTGACGTTATATTAACTTTGTTTGTCCTTTACATCCCTAAAAATAAACATTCCTAACCAAACACTACTCAGAGAAAAGTGCATTCTGCAAAATGACAACACTTAAACTAGCACTTCATCAAAATCTTATTGTAAAGATAAAATGTAACATGTTTGCAAATAAATGATAGTAAATAAACCTTTTTATGGGGTAGATGTATGATAACTATTATAATAGGCTGTCAGTTGAGCAACCAATGTTTTTAAAAGTATAAAAATCATTACTGCATCTATTTTTTCAAATGTAATTTCCGTCCTTTACTCGGTCTCTTGTGCTTCCAAACCTGCATGACTCTCCACTGCAGAACACGAAAAAGATATTTTGAAGAATGTTGGGATTGTAAATGTAACCCAAAATGTTAATTTGGCTGCACTGTCACTTTAATGATCTTGATGAGAACAAAGACTCTTTACATTTTAGACTTATTTTAGAATCCAACTTTACAAATGATGTAAGATTGACCATATTTGCATTTAAATATTGCAAAATAAACTGATGTTAAATGCATTATAACATTTTCTTATCAGTTGTTTGACCCATAATGTTAAAGGAATGAAAAGACTAAAAGTAAATAAGTTATATACAAATATAATGATGATTTATATTAGTGTTAATAAACTTAAAACACAATTTAACTTCTTGAAACAACCTGTCAACTTCAGACCCTTCCTTCCTGGATTGCCTTCAGTGACGCCTGCTAAACATTACGACCCGCCCCTTACAAAAACATCCAATCAGATACAAGAAGGCACCTCCGTGCTTTTGTCTAATTGGTCGATGTGTCATTTGATGACATGTTGACAGAACGCATGAATGATTGTTGTAGTGACTCAACTTGTTTCTTTGTGTTAAAAGCAGATTAACCTGTCAGTATGGCCGGAAGGTGAGAACATTATTTCTATATAACTGTTGATGTCATTTATATGTTTTAAACATATTGACTTTTATTCAAACTATTAATGATAATATTCTTTAAATCCTTTGGGTTTATTATTTCACAGGTCTGTTTTTGCTGGTATTACGGTAAACAGTTTGTGTTTTTGTTAATAAAAACATAAACATTGGGAAATAAATTCTTCATTTTTATGTGTGAACTGGTTTTAAAGAGACCCCAAAATGAAAATGGGTCATGATCACACTCTTGTCATTTCAAACCTGCATGACTGTCTTTCTTTTAACAAAAGAAGCTATTTTGAAGAATGTCGGCATACTGGACTTGGTTTTGTGTCCATACAGCGAAGGAGCCACTGCTGTTCGGTTGCCAACATTTTTCTAAATATCTTCTTTTGTGTCGGGCAAAGACAGTAAGTCACATGGGTTGGAAAATACAAGAGGGTGACTGAATGAGGACACATCTCTTTAAGGATCTTTATTGGTGACGAGAATTTTGCTATTTTAACTTGTTTTATTCTAGACTTCTAACTTCATAATTCTTGTCTTGCAGTCAAGGCATCAATAAGGAGCTCTCAGGTGTGATGAATGAGATGTGGAGGTTAGATGTCAACCGCATGATACCTGGAAAAGATTACAAAATCAACCTACAGGTAAAGCTGTGCGGTTACATTTCTATTTTAATTTTCCTTCCAACTTATTAAAGCAGAATGATCACGTTTAAACAACTATTAGGCTGCATAGTGTTAATATTTATCAATTTGACTGTATATGATATTCATTTAATTAATATTCATATTAAAGAATAGATAAAAATAACTGTATTTTATTTATTTCTAATGATATTTATTAAAATATAGTTGTTCTTTAGTTACTACCCATGTCCATTTGTTATCACACAGGGCAAGGCTGGCTTTGCTGCTCATGGCAGTACTGATGCCAGGGACAAAGCTACAACTCCCCTGTTCTCCTATGTGAACGAAGACAAGCTCAAAAGCATCGATACATACGCACGTAAGAAAACCAAGCATTAATTATTACATAAATATACCCATATTCACATAAGGTTGATCAACATAGCTTTTTCTAATATAATGTATGATGTACATGCCCGTCTTTCCTTAGACTTTATAAATCTGTTGGACAATTATGAGATGTCTACAGGAGTGGCTGAGCAAGTGACGAAACAAGAACTTCAGGAGAACACTCTTTTCCTGGAATCCGTTTTGAAGACGGAGGTCATGAAGGTATCTTGGTCCCGTTTCTGTGTTTTGTTCATGTGACTCACTACACCCTTCATAATGGCCTTAGTGTATCTTGTTTAATTTTCTTTACAAACCTACATGTGCAAATATAACAGCTCATCAGTCCTGTTTTACCTGGTTCCGTGTTTTTAGTGCGCCCACAGATACCTGGTAAGAAAAGGTCGAGCTCAGGCGGACCCAGCTCAGTTTAAAAGGCAGCTCTATGACATGTGGTTTCGGCTCTATCACAGAGAAAGAAGTGGAGGGTGAGTACAGAAGTCCCAGAGTACCTCATCCTATCCAACACACCTCAGTATTCATCAGGTTATTTAATAGAGATACAATAGCAACTAAAACTGGCATTCAGTGCATGGGTTTTTTTTGGTGGTGTTTGGTGACCATTTTTCATATGTCCACTAGAGGACACTCAATTCATTTAAAACTATTTATAAACTATGATATATTTTACATATTGGCAACTATTTGCAGTATTATAAACATATGGTTGTGTTTTGATGCAGTAAGGATTCATGTGGGTTTGAACACGTGTTTGTCGGAGAAACCAAGCAAGGAAAGGGGATCATGGGCCTCCATAACTGGGTCCAGTTCTATCTCCAGGAGAAACACAATCATGTGGACTACAAAGGATACAAGGCCAGAGATAACAAGGATACGGTATTTAAGGAAATATTATTCATTTTATAAGACTGTCTTAATCTTTTGAATAACAATTTCAAGTCCCTTTTTTTCCACAAAACAGATTCAAATGTAACGCAAAAACTTTTGTACTGATCATGATCATTTGGAAAGTGATTATAAGTTTCTGTTTGTTGAAATTCACAGCCTGATGAGGACGATCACGTCTTGAACCTGCAGTTCAGCTGGAACGGTCTGGTCAAGCCGGTGAGCAGTTGTTTCATTGGCGTCAGCCCGGAGTTCGAGGTGGCTCTCTTTACTATTGTGTATTTAATGTCTAATGATCACGACACTACTGTTATAGTAAAGGTGGACGAGTATCTGATGGAGATTGTGGTGCATAGACACAGGCACTCCATTGGAACGTCATACCCCAAAATGATAAGCAGCAACAATCTCTAGATATCTCGAGATGGTTTGGAAATTTGGTTAACTCTGGGTTGAAGTGGGTTTATTTCTCACCACTTTTGAAAACCCGATTATTAAATCCTGAAGTTTAATTTTAGTGTTTTCTGTAATTTGGCTTAATGGCATTACTAATCTGTATCTTGAGACTTTTCTTTTTTGCACAAAGAACTTGACTAAGCTTTAAAATTGTTAAGACATGAATTCTTGGCTATCGGGCTAGATTAACAATTGTTGCGCAGTAGATTTTTATTATATGAGCTAGATCATTTCAAAGAATATTTCATTTCCTTTTCATTTGTATCTTAATCTTGCCAAAATCTCGTTGATTGACAATCATAGACCAAATGTAATAGCAGCAGCATCAGAACTCTTATGAATGCTTTGTCTGGTGTTTAAGATTACTAATCAGAAATCATAATCACGTGGTTATTTCACATGGCTAGAAAATGGTAAGGCAGCTAATTATTTCTCTTACTCATTCCATTCTTGCATTATTACATCAAAACATATATACTTTCATATTTGGAAAAGAAGTTGATGTAGCATTAAGGTTTACTAGTGTAATAGGAATGTTGTTTTATGACTGAAAATCATTTTTGGAAAATGGCAACCGATGTGCCTTGTTTTTGATAGAATAAAGCACATTTAAAAAACGTGGATGTGTTTCTTCGATTTTATTTCTATATTTACTACATTGAAGATTGTATATTTTTGATTCATCAAATAAGATGAATAAGGTCATAACTGCTTTCAAAATGTTTCATAGCACCGTCAATGTCTGATGCCATCAGGGATGTTTGGAGGAAAGAGGTTGCATTCAAAAAAAATCCAACAAAAAAATCAATTTAATTATAATAGGAACATAAAATATAATCTGAACATTTATTTATATTTGTGCAATCTGTTTTTAAATAGTGGTCTACATGAGATGTATACAATAATTTGTCTCTGCAGAACTTAGAATTTCAGCTGTCTGTTGAGAATATAGAAACCAAACATTTACATGCAAAGGGTTTTCTTGTGTAGTACACAAAATGAGCAAACATTTTAATGTGTAAGGAAATATCTTTTCTTTGAAATAAAAAAATGATCTTGTCCCATAAAGTCTGATACGATTGAAATTGTTACCAGCAAACCTTTTGGGCTGTTTCTTTATAATGATGTTTCTGCAATTAATTTATTTCCAGGACTTTCTGGAGGTTTTACTCGTCTTTGCTCCTCTTTGATGGTCAGCAACCCGATTACGCAGAACATTGATGTCATACTTCTGCCTCTTTAGCCTCTCTGCCAGGTCAAACTTCTCTGCGTGGAGTTCACAGAGCCACTTCCACAAGTCAAGGGCTTTTTCTCCCAGTTTCTCCTGGTTCAGATGATCGATGTTGAGGGGCTTGCGGCGCTCCAGAAGAGCCTTGGTTTTCTTCTCACGTTCCGTCAGCTTCTTCCCTTTCTTCTGATCCACCTTCTGCAGATACCCTCCATACCCCTTATTGGAGAGGACCTTCTTCTTCCTGGCGTCTTCTTCGGCCCGAAATTTGGCTGCTTCCTCTTCACGCCGTGACTTCTCCTCGGCCAGACGTGACTGCCTCTCTCGCTCTCTCTCGGTTCTGACACGTTGCTGCTCGGCACGATCAGCCCGGCGTCGCTCGATTCGGTTCTTCAGAGCTACGAGATCATCCTCTTCCTTCTGCCTGGTGCTAAAGTGCAGCTCAATGAGACTCTGGAGTTCATTGAAGTCTTTCTCCACACGTTTGCGGTGGAGGTCATCAAAGTCCACCTTCTCACCGTCGGGTAGCTTGGGTGCTATGATGTTGGGAACAAACATTTTGGGTTTAGGCTTGATTTCCTCCTCTGCTTCTTTTTCATGGTGTTCTTCCTCCTTTGCTTCCTCCTCTTCTTCCTCATGGGCGTCCTCTTCTTCTTCTTCTTCTTCTTCTTCTTCTACTTCTTCTTCTTCTACAACGTCTTCCTCAGCCTCTTCTTCATCAATCATCTCCTCATGCTTCTCCTCAAAGTCCCCTACGTACACCGCCGTGTCACACATGGTTTTACTTTTTAGTTTTATAGGAAGAAGGGGGTCACTGAGCAGTTGCCCAGGAAGAGTCTGATAGGAGTGAGCTGTTCTCCATGGAAGCCTGAAAGTTTTATAGGGAACGCCCCACCCATATGACCTTAACTGTTCAAGGGAGAGGTAAGCTTTTTGGACAGATGCATCAAGGATCTATTTCTTCCTTGTTTATTCTGCCTATAGCTCTATACCCAGGCCCTGACCTCTCACCTCTGACTCTCCCACCCTAAAACCTTTGTGGTGTGAAGAGTGCCTATTTCAGACTCCAAACAGATGCAAAGGCACATTTGCGCGTTGGGAAGGATCCTCTTTCACCATGGTTGATTTTAGTTAAGCACTGATATTAAGTCTCCCATTGTTTCATTCAGTGTTGTGTGATGTTTGTCTTATAATTTTGGACTATTTAAGGAACTTTGACGGTGGTTTGTAATGGTCTTATATTTGACATTGGTCTAGGTTCTGTATGCATCTATATTTGAAGTTTCTCTACTGGAGAGGATTTCCCGAGACAATGTAAGGGAACTTGATATTTGGAGACTCAACAGACAAAGGCGGGCAAGTGCTCAGTGGCGTCCATCCAAATCCTATTTGTGTACTGAGAATTCACATTAACATTTCAGCCGGCTCTTCTATTGGAATTCTACACAATCACAGTCAGTCCTTAGGGACAAAATACAGAGTCATGCCTTTTTTATCTATAAAAATGCATGCAATACCATGCACTGATCAGAGGTTCACGAACACTTACATTTTAAAATTTAAATAAAGTCATCAAAAGGATGGAAAACACGTATAGTTGATCATATTCAGTGTAGTCACCTTCTGACTTGAATTTGCAGAAAGGCTTCCTTGTTATTTCATCAAGCAACGTCTTAAGGTCTAACCCCGAGATGACCCCGTCCCCGTCTATTCCGAGCTCTCGTTGGCTGTCCGTTCTTCAACATTAGGTCAAAATCTCCTTTTAAAAGTTGTGACATGAAAACAAACTTATTTTTGTCTGTTTAAACATTCGTCTGTCAAAAGAAGATATTTTGAGAAATGCTGTCTATACAAATGGAAGTCAGTGGTAGTCTAATTCTTCTATCTTCAATGATCTTTGATGTTCTGCCAAATAAAGTAATACAACATTTTAACGACACGAAGGAAGTAAATAAGTAATGTTGACTGTAGGGTCTTGTTGGAATGGCATTGGTTGCAGGACTTTAAGATAGTTGGAGAAATACTCGAGAGTCGATGAAGTGAAAGACAATGACGTATGGTTCTCTAAAGAATGATAAAAGCAGATTAGAGATGATTCCACCCCTCACAACATTAGAGAGACCCCCATGTGTGCCAGCACTTAATTTGTGAGTGACAGGTGCATGTCTTATTTAAATCTGATTCCTGATTGGTGGACACAGCAAGGGACAGCTGCATCTATCAATAGGAGCACAGGGTTTGTGATGATTGACAGGAGCCAAATATAACCACACCCAACTACTTTACTTTATTAATGTCTGCTTCACAATAAAGAAGTTCAGTACAAATGTTAAATATTTTTTTCTAAACTAACAAAGATATAACATTAAAAGAAATAAAATTAAATCATGGTTTGTCTTTAATAATTTGATATCTGATATATATTTTGTCTAGACTAGCTTAGTATGTCGTCATAGACTGAGATTGTTTTAACCAATAGAAAAACAGTGACGTACACCTTCGATAGCTCAGTTGGTAGAGCGGAGGACTGTAGAGTCATATCACTGTAATCCTTAGGTCGCTGGTTCGAATCCGGCTCGAAGGAAAGTTTTTGCACAGCACATTATTATTCTTTTATTTTTGTAACTGATTTAAACTGATTTGTAATTAATTTGGGTGCCAAAATATCCTTGATCTTCGGTCTGATGTTAACTTACACAGCTTATTTGTATGTGCAAGTTTGATCTCAAGTTAAACTTTTTATTACATTTTTATTATTGAAGTTAATATATCCCACATTCATTTAATAGTTTATTTATCATTAACCTTACCTAAACAAGATAAGAACGTACGGGCTTTTTAATGTATAAATAAATGCATAATGTTAAAGTAAAAAGCTCTGTTTTCCTTATAAATTGTTTTAAATGTGTTTTATATTTATTTAAATATTTAATAATGATAAAAAGATGTTTCATAGGTTCTTTTGTAACACCAAATTGGTTATGGATATATTAATTTATTCTGCATAATATTTTTAAGGATCCTTTATTATATTTAACATTAAAATAAAAAGGCCAAGTTTTTTGCACTTTTAAATTTTATAAAATATAATCCTCTCTTTAAGACATTTTTTATGTATTTCTTCGTTTTTTTATATTATCAAAAATGTACTTGGTTAACTCTTATTGGGCAATTAATTTACAAAAAAGCCTTCCAAATAAATCCATATATTTTACTTTTAAGTGTAAAAGAGAATTAACCAAACTTAAAAACATCTACAGCTCACAACATGAAAGTAAAAACAAAGAATTCCATAAAGTAAATATAGGAAACGTGGCGTTGACGTCACTTCTTGCGCAACATGGAGTTGTGGCCGGATAGTGTCAACACCTGTAGACATCACGTGTAATATGAGTGATCATCTTCATTGATAAAGATGACCCGATGCACAAGGGTTAGTCTCTGGGATTCTGTGGAATACTTTTACTATTTCTTCTGTGCAGACTTGGTGAGCTACTAATATTTAATTCAGGTTTTTTTAAGTAGCACATCATATGATGTAAGGCTAAAGCTTGTCTGTGTATGCATACACTTGTAACACTTTTACAGGAAAAGTATGTCACATTTAAATTTGTACCCTTTACTGACTATCTACACATGGGGTCACTTTCAGCTCTCCTGTTGGAAAACTACATCCAATGCAATGACCTTTGATGTTTAATTCCCACTTGTGAAAGTCTCTTTGTATAAGCAAACAACCAAAACAATATGTACCTACACTTCCACTTTATTAAACAAGCACAACTCGAGAATGAGAAACATGGTGAATTTCATATACAGTTGTATACAGTAATGATCTGACACCAGGACATCCAGATGCAGGAGAAAATGGGGTTAGTTTGAAGACCACATAGAAGTAACACAGACTGGATGTTAGTCTGTAAAGAGCAAACAAAGACATCACACATGGCTGTGCCAGAGAGCAAGGTAGACATTAAAAAACTTAGTGCAAACAAGCAGCGTACTGCATGGACAAATCCACAAATCCATCGATTTTATGTTTTCATAAAGATAAGAGAGTAAAATCGATCCACGATAAGTCTTTATATCAAAAATATATCAATGAGTCTATGGCTACATGAAATAGAGAAAGCACATACAATATTAAATATGTACAATTTGTATGCAAGTATTGGTCAGATCCTTATATACAAAACAATCCAAACATGAATGGAACATTGACAGAACATGGCAGCAGTGCCGTAACGTTGTTCCAAAGTTGTCCGGATGTTGTTGACCGCTTGGGTTAAGTCTCGGTGATAATGTGCAGTCTGATCATTTACAAGTGCTATGTGTTAATGCGCTTAAAGAGAGAATCGTGCACTCCCTTGAATCTCTCCCTTAATAGAATTTTGGTTTCGCAAAAAGTGTAATCGAAACGATAAAAATGTAGGCCTCTGCAAAGTCCTCTGAAACACACAAACAACATCCGAAATGATGGAGTGTCAAAGGCAAGGTTATATTTAAAAAGCACTTTTACGACACAAACCTGTTATTTAAGTGCTCTGTCTCTGTAGTTTTGTCCCTGTGACAGGACCAGAGTCATCACTGTGTCGTTTTCCAGATGTCTGGAGGATATGACTGTTAAGCCTTTGTCCTGGAAAAGAAATTTAAAGGTTATAATGCTTACTGTGACCCCTATGTCCTGTCTTTAATTAAATGAAGTGATATTTTACCATGCTGTAAAGCGGGACTGTGTGTTTGCAGTAAGTCTTGTCTGTAGCACATCATGCCATTACCATTTCCAGCAAAACCTGCTTCATAAACACGTATTTTAATTGATATTGTAGTATCATAGATTCCACATTCGATATTAATGCTACAGCACTGAAAATAGGGGTTGTTGGAATTAATTAATTTATCATGAATATTGATTCCATTTGACGAAATTCTTTTTTTTATGTCTCTTGAAATTAAAGTATTCTAAAACAACTTAATTTTATGTACAAAAAAATTTAGTAATTCAAATAACCCGTTATTTCTGTGTGTCTGACTCCTAGTCTGTACCTTGCATTTGTGTGTGTCCTGGTTGATTGTCTCCTTGAGGATAAACCATTGTCCTGCCCTGCCATTCACCTTGAGATGTGGTTTGCATCTGATAGCCTTAAATCAAATCAAGTATTGAGCGACATCTCCGTAAATATTAGTAATATATTAAAATTATGTAAGAATCGTTCACATTGTCTTGCTAGAATTATTAAGGATCTTCACCTGATGATGCTGTTACTTCGTTGGTCACATCTGTTTGGAATGCCATCAAATTGTTTGAATTCTCTCCATTTCCGTTAGGGTTTGACGGCACGGTCGCCAGCAGACCTATAGAAGGGAAGATCAGAAGGCGGCAAACTCATTCCATGTTATCTTTTTCTGTTAAATCAAATATTACATTTCATAATATTAATTTTGATAAATGATTAATATCCTTTTTTAGTACATACGTTGGTAGAATGATGACAAAATAGATTTTTGTATATTTTAGGGTTGGGGATATTGAGAAGCCACATTACAACCTATGGTGAATATATGCAGTCGTAAAAGCATGGAGATAGTAACACCCAGGCCATGGGTCAATGATTATTGGTGCTCCCCTGCCCACCCTCCAGGACTGTAAACATCCAGACTAAAGAAAAAGGGCCCTGAAAATCACTCTGAATCCCTCACACCCCAGACATTCCATTTTTAAACTCTTGCCATCTGGCTGGCGCTTCACTGCCCCCATATACCAGGACAGCCAGACACAGGAATAGTATCTTTTCCAAGCAATTCGCCTTATAAACCCTAAAAAAATCCCCCCACAATATGCAATGCATTTCAATATTTTATTCTAGTTTGTTATCTATGGCACAGCTGTTCATACTATTTATTTATTTTTCAACGTCTTTGTAAATTCTTATGCACTTATATTTACATATGTGTATTTTTTATTTTTTTCTTATTTTTTTATTGTTTCTGTGCACGGGAAGCTTATATCATGGAAAGAAATTCCTTCTATACTATGAAATGAAATGTTAGTCAGCCAAATGCAGCAATGTAAATGATAATCTTACCCAGGCCACGGTAACAGGACAGTTGCTGGTAGATCTGTTTCATGCGCTCAATGTTGAGGCGGCTCGCCTCTGCGTGATGCACCATGGGCTTGGGATAGTGCACGCCAATGATGCATTTGGCTGCTTTCTGGACACCTTCAGGAGCACTCCAGGGATCGTAGATATACTTGGCTGGGAATCCCCTTAAGACTGGTAAATATCGCCTACAAGATGAAATAAGAATCGTCAGACCTTAAACACAAACATCAGATGATAACAATTACAGCAGAAATCAAAGATAGAAATCATTACATATTTCTTTCATTTACATGTTTCTTTCAGGTTTTGAGATTCATAAATTTTGACTTCGTATAGTTTACAAATATTTTGTCTTTTTCATATTGAGCTCAGTGTGAACAAGCCATTGCTCACCGTATGTAGTCTCCGTTGGGGTCAGTGCGGCGGCCGAAGCCCACGGGACAGTAGCAGTGGAAAAACTGCTGGAAGAAGGAACTGCAGGAGAGCCACATCCAGCTTCCAGCATTTACGCTCCAGTCTGCATCCAGCAAAAGTTCCTCAAAGACCTGTGAAGTATGAAAATGTTATGAAAAATGTAATAAACCCCAAAAATTTGTCTCTCAATTAAAGATGTTTATAAAATATTAGGTCATGCATATTTCCATCAAGTGATATAATTTCATTGGTCAAAATGTGTATGAAACCAGTTTAAAGTGATCATTAAGTTAAGTAATGCTTTACATATAACAGGGGACTGAAAATATTTTCAGTTCTGACCTCCCATTAAACGTTCCCAATTACCTTCATGCCTTCCTCCCAGCTAATCCATAGATCTCCACGGGTGAGGAAACAAGCAACCGCATGCCTGGCCAGATGATGGATCCAGCCTTCCTGCCTCAATTGGGTCATGATGGCATCGATCCAAGGGAAACCTGTCCTACCCTCAGCCCACTTGGCCAACGCTTCTGGGTTCTTGTCCCATGGGATCTGGACACAAATAGGGTTGCCCTCCATCTTGTCGAAGCGAGGGTTGTTGGTGGCGGCTGTGTAAAAAAACTCACGCCATAGGAGCTGGCCATAGAGGGACAGTGGAGGTGAGCTGTTCTTTTTGACCTGTAAAATGGCATTTATTTAAAGATACAGAAAGTGAAACCAAGGCAAGCACTTTAGGATGGGCTGCAACTACATGCTTACCTTTCTGTAGAGGTCTGTAAGTTTGAAGTAGAAGAGTCGACATGAGAGACAGCCGAATCTTAAATATGGGCTGAGGCCAGTTGGGCTGGCCAGCAGGGAATTGGCGTTCATTCTTGGACGCTCAAAGTTGGCCACCCAAGCCTGAAGGAAAAAGATTAAAGTTTGAATTTTATTCATGTTTTTGTTATCCTGAAAGTAAAGTGTGAATCTGTCTTCAATATGTAAAACTAAAATGAGCAAATGTAACTGGATTTAAAGATCATTCTACTGACCTTCCTTTCGAGATGTCTTTCTAGGCGGGTAAGAGCCTCTGTTTCTCCACCCGGCCACACAGCCGTAGACAAACCCTCTGTGTCAAATCCTGAAATCACATCCAAACTTTTATAAATAAGGATATTGTGAACTTGTGTGTTGGTATAAAGACTTGGTCTTATCATTTTATCAGTGCTGCTAACTTAAATTACATAGGCTCTAAAACAGCTTTGACTCATACTTGTGGCTAAGTAAAATATTGGTAGGGGACTAGTAGGTTTTGAGTTTTTGTAAAGACTTTAAAGACATAAAACTAACCAAGCTCCTCCAAAGAAGGAACCCCAAACTTCTCATCGTGGTCGTCAGAGATTGGTGTGGTGCACATTCCCATGACCTCTGCTGTGATGGTTTCTGCAGGTGTCTCCACCGCATCCATTTTGCTGATGAGGGTCTGGAAGCGCTTGTATGTGAGAGGAGACTGACCTCCATTCAGCTCTATGATCCTGAGAGGCAACAATTCATCAGTAAGTACATTTACAGTTTTACTACACCATGGGACATATACTAAATTTATTTATATGAAGTGACAGTGATGGTTAAAATTAAAAAAGAAACTGAATTCACATACTTGTCAAGATCGTAGAGAGTGTGAGAGATGCGTACAATCACCTCCACACCGGCCTCATTGGCCAGCTTCCTAATAGCTGCATCTCGTTCCTTTCCAAACGGCTCAGAGTCGTACTCGTAGGACAGGCGAGTAATGTTCCACTCCTGCGTAAATAACCAGTAGGGGGTGAAATCGAGATTGCAAGATAACTTAACTATTCGAAACCAAACATCCGGGCACACTTTTTATGGCAGTGTCTTAAAAACTGATTTTGACTCATTTATTAAGAAAAAATACTGTACTAGGCAGCTGAGCGTCTCTACATAAATGCATTTGGCAGACTCTTTTATCCAAAACTTAACTTTGATCCTGAGTATGTGCCATACCTGGGATCAAACCCATGATGGTGAAAGGTACTGTAGCATTATTTATTTCATTTGATTACTCCTTAACACCAATCAATAAAAAATACATTGAGATTATTGCTGCGTACCTTGAACAGTCTTGGGAAGACATCAGTGGGTTGGCCGCGGATAACAAAGAGGCGGGAGTTTAGTTTGCGTAGGCTTGCATCCAAGTCTTCTAAACACTGCAGTAAAAACCTGAGACACACAAAAAAAACATTATAAATAGATCCACACTGACAAATTATTTCATGTACGTAATGTAAGTGTAATAGTAAAGCTAATTGTGCAATGTACTAATGTATTATCCGTAATCCATTTACAATACTACTATCTGTGACAGATTAATGGTTGTAATTATATCGTCGTTTGCTACAAGCTAAATAGAGTTTTAACAAATTACTGCATTAAACTTAATTTTCAGGCACTCATTTTACACAGCTCTTTCAATATAAGATTTATTATAATCAAAGATAATTTTCCTTATAAAATAAAAAGATGCTGCTTGCGTAAGTCGGTGCTTTAAAGAGCTCAGGTAAGATACAGAATGAAAACAGATCACGAGTCAGATTGACATCATCAGTAAGACCATGACTTCATTATAAACAAATACATTAAATGAAAAGTGAATAAAAACTATATTAGAATGTAACATCAGCACAAAGTGCTTAAGATAGAACACATAATCACCCTTATATAGCTGCCTTTATCTGTGTCGAAAAGTCTATAATGCTTGGCTAGAGCACTCTGTGTACCTCTGAAAGTCTCTTGATGTTGTCATAAATTGTTCTATTATTTGTTCTGTATTTAATTGACTTTAGGCCAGACATGTGACAAAAAAGGGATAAACAGTGTTTAATGCTAGGTCAGAAATTAGAACAGTCATTCTGTTGATTCATGAGACTAAAGGCAATTCAATTTAAGGTGTCATAAAGCACAAAAAGTTAAAAAATTTTCAAAAATAGATTCTTTGTAAAGGGTTTAAAAAAAACAATGACCTCTAGAATAGGTAACAATAATAATAAAGCTGTTCACTTAACATTAATAATAATAAATACTGGGGATGTTAAAACAATTAATCCTGATTAATTGCATCTAGAATGAAAGTTTGTGTATACGTTATGTATGTCTGTGTTGTGCCTAATTATTTTGTAGTCATTAATACATACGCATACAAGCATATATTTAAAGGTCCCGTTCTCTGTGATTTCATGTTTCAAACCTTAGTGGTTAGTGTATGAGGTTGCTGTTGATTATAAATGATAGCTATACATTTACAAAGCTCAAAGTTCAATGCTGAGCATTATATTTAATTTAATAGAAATCGCCTACAAACAATGGCCAGTCTGGACTACATCCCTCTAGTTCCTTCTTTAATGACATCACTATCATGGTTAACCTACGCACACAGAAACACACAAAAGAGGGCATGGTCCTGTTGCGTTCTCACGGAGAAGAGGATGTGTTGCGTTTACAGAGTGTTTGTTTGTTGCCATGTCATCGAAATTCTTGTTTTTTTACTCTCCCGGAGACCAATCTGTACTTTCGAGATCAATGATTACAGTTTATGTCTAACACAGTTTTATGTATGGATTATAATACTTAAGAACTATGTGCCGCACAGTTAACTGAGGACAGCTTCCTCAATCTCCATCAGTTTAATGACGGATTTACAAAAAGATTATTCTTGAAAGATGGAGCAGTTTTTCTGTCTTGAGAAGATGTTTTTTATGGACCACATGAATGGTGCGTTAAACAGTTTCTGTAAGTTATTACACAAAGAGCAACGCTGTTTAGTTTTCCTAACTAGATAGTAATTAAAACTAATCCAATAACCCTTAAAAAATTTAATAATTTCGACCAGACACCATACATTTTTTTGTGTTTGTAATAATTTTTAATTGTAAAATTATTTTTTGATTATATCTATTGTTTAGCGTTTAAACGCATACTAATTTAGATTGGGGTAAGTGTAGCTGCAGAAAAGTAAATCCCTGCTCTGTTTAGACGTATATAAAAGTCTTGATGGCACAGGTTCAACTCAAATCTTTGTATCTATGTTTACCGGGTATGATTCCGGCTCAAATTGATAATATTAAAGAAATGTTTACAATAACACTGAGCTCATGCATCTCAATATGTTGGTAAGAGGCGTGATCTTTCCGGGCAACATGCGATAAGCTGCTGTCAATTGACAACACTGGAACCGCTGGCACAATCCGAACTCATAACATATTTCTGAAGGAGGAACAAGGAAGTTTGCAGTCGGTTTTATGACAGTGAAAAATGCGTTATACATACAAGTAAATTATGAAAAAAAATCAATTTAAAAACATTAACACGTGTTATATAGCACGCTGTAAACACAAAGCGTCACAAAACCTTTAAGAAAAATATACATTTAATGAAGGTTACATTTTTTTTGTTTAAGATTGGATTTAAGTTTAAATAAATCATCTAAATATTCTCTTAAAATATGTTTGTTTGTTTGTTTACAGTGCACAGAAAAAACTTTTATTCTGGATAGGATGAATCGAGATTAATACATATTTTTCAAATATTGTTGTTCATCTTATTTGAGTTCTAATGCTAATAAAGAAAAAAGTTGGAAGTGCAGTTACAGCTCTCCACTGCTGTTGTTGCATTTTGTTTCCTGCTCACTGGAAGGGTTAAATGCAGAGGTCAAATTTTGAGTATGGGTCATCATTTCTGACAAACAGGCCACTTTCGTAACCAACGTTTCCAAATGCATTGAAAGTGATTCGTCATCCTCACACACCATTATGTCTCAGCTATTCAAAAAGTAAGCGAAAGGAGAAAAAGCACCTGGCCATGATTCAGTGTTGACCCAGAAACCCATATTTTTGTCTTTAGGATCTCATATAACCTCAAATGCTGAGAAAGTGAAAAAGCTTGTTTCTCTAGCTAGCCAAAGACCAACTTCGGTAATGCTCAACATCCTATTCTAACAAAGTCTCTAAAATATTGTAAAGATTTAAAAAAAGGAAAAAAATTATTTTAACTTTCGATACAAGGGTTAATACACTGTAGCGCTTATGGCATAATTTCAATTGATTTACATTGCCCATAAAATTCTAAACTTCATTTGACATTTCCTGTGTGTTTGTTACTACCCGAGTTTGTTACTACTATCTGAATAGAAAACAAAAAATATTGGCTAATACGATACATTAGCAATATTGCAATTCAAGTCCCATAAGGATGTGTGGGCTTTTGTGTTAGCAAGTAACACAGCCACTGGTGTAAAAGCCATTTGATAGTAGACAAGTTGGCGATATCTGTCCGAACATTCAACATATGGTTGGATCAACTACAAAATGCTGCATTAATGTGACGCTTTAATAGTATAACACCCGTCCTGTATTTCCACACCGCTGTCCGATCCTGTCTGTTCTGCGTGTCCGTACAGGAAAACAACCCTCTCTTCACATAGTAAGTGATACTGTGTAAATCCCTGTAAGCCATAACCTCCCACTCGGTCAGATCATAGGGCTGTGAGTGCAAGACAGACTCCCAGTCATCTGACCCAGTGACACACAAAGAGATTGCAGGTCAGATGAACAGATATGACAGACAATGTTGGTCACGGAGAGGTCGGATTGGCTTCAGATTGAAAATTGCAGTTTTTTTTCAAGTTTATCTTAATCTTTATTATCATCTTGTTTTTTTGTAAGATGAGTCCGAAACTAGCGAAAAATCCACTGTACTCATTTCGATTATAATCAATTTCAATGTCACCCTTATTTATATAGCGCTTTAGACAAAATACATTGCAACAAAGCAGCTTAACAACAATAATTAGTAAAACATGGTGTCATAATGATTAATGTTAGTTAAAGGCAATATATTGTTGAGTTCGGGGACATTATCTCTGTTCAGTTTCATTTTCCGTTAGTAGATGTCCTCTTTGTTTACTTAAAGTGTCTATTCAATAGTTCAAATTCAATCAAGTCAACGATATCGCTGTAAATGAGGTGAAAGCAAAGCTTTGCACTTTACCATGGTAAAAACTGAAGATAAATACTATTTTTACTAATCCTGTCTGAATGAATGTTGGTCAATAAATAAATAAATTTGTTATTGTCAATAATTCAAACAGACAACAGCA
This sequence comes from Triplophysa yarkandensis, assembly GCA_033220385.1. Classification (NCBI taxonomy): domain Eukaryota; kingdom Metazoa; phylum Chordata; class Actinopteri; order Cypriniformes; family Nemacheilidae; genus Triplophysa; species Triplophysa yarkandensis. The sequence continues at coordinate 9,489,108 of CM065678.1, forward strand.
TTTTAAGATTTTTTTCAGGACAGTCGAAATGATTAATGGAAATTAATCTCATCCACAATAAAGGTTTGTGTTAAAATAATGTACGTTTGCAATTCTAAATACATACACATACATGCATATATAAAAATATAACTTATTAACAAACTTATTTTATTGCTGTGATTAACTGCAATTAATTTTTTTGACAGCACTAGTTGCGTTAGCACTAGTTAAGTTAGATTGATTTTAACTTTTACACAGGTCCTTTGAAAGCTTTTTCAGAATCTGTGATGAATAAAGTAGGTCACCCTGGTGCAGCACATTACTAAGCATTTTGTAGTGATTCCAATTAGTCTCTATAATACGCTGACCCATTTCTTATCCCATCACAATAGAGACGGATAAAAGTGGGGGACTCTTACAACTGTATGCGCTTTTACATCACACATAGTACCATCAGATCACCTGTGCCACGTAACAGATATAAGGTGCATGTAAAGACACTTCCATAGAAGCCAAAACACTTGCAATACATGCCAGTATAAAATTATATGTTTGTGTTTCGTAACCGTGCAAGCAGTTTCTGATTCCCAAAACAGAAAATGAAATGACACATCCTTGGTAACCATGGGTGGGAAGAACTGATGCAAGTTTTACGTAATAATGTCATATTACATGAGCAATTGTGCAAAGCTATGAAACTGCACAGCTGCGATTCGGCCATTGCAGGAACTGACTTGTCAAAATCAATAACCTTACTGGAATGCAGAGAAACGGGTTGCTAGTGACTGACCTTCTAGCGTTATGTGAGCTCTTTAGAAATATATCTGAGGTCCAAGTAACTAGTATGTTTGTATTATAGAACATTATATCAAACCAAAATATATACCTTAGTATTGGGGCTGTCAAACGATTAATCAAAACTAGAATAAAGAATACAATGCTTATACTATATGTATTAATTTTAAATTTATAAACAGATATACATGCGTGTACAAGTGTGTTTGATAAATATTCCGAAAAATGTATTTATATGTACCAGAAATTGAATTTAAATAATAATAATAAGTAACGTTTATTAATATTTACCATCGTTCTTTGTCTTTAATATTTAATCGAATATGTATTTATATATTTATACATGTTAATGAGCACAATATGCACAGATGTACATTATGTAAACACAAATGTTTTTTCTGGATGTGGTTCATTGTTTGACAGTCCTACTTAGTATAACAACTAGGGCTGCTAAGACAAAATATTTAGAATATTTGGCTTGAAATTTTAATTGCGGATTTTACTTTCGGTTAATATACAAGTTTGTGAATAAACAAAAATATGCAGAAATGTACAGCTGTGATTGAGGCTTTAGCGATTATATAATTGCTTTACCTGTAATTTTGATTACTTTTTGGCTTAATTGTGCTGCCCTAATAATAACCGGACTCCTTAAGCATGATAACATGATCCATACACAGTTTACGCTTTAAATGTTCTTATATCGTAGTCATTTACTATAGTAACGCTACGTGGTTACCAAAAATTATAATATAAATGTGGAATTTTAACCTGGATCATTTTTGATTTTTGAACACTTAAAAAAAGCCAAGTAGTCTTTGCATAAATAAACCAGACAAAATCAAACCATTAAACTGAAATGTCCTGTTTTGTATGTCTAGCTTCCTATTTTAAACCACAGTGCAACAAAAATCTTAATATTTACAATATGTTTTACTTGTATAACTTGTGTGTCAACATTTTACTTTTATTTACCATGACACAGTAATGCAACATTGCAGAACCAGTTACTTGTTTGTCCCCGTAAAACCCATCGTAGTAATCGCTTATAAATTCCTATTACGTCCCAAATTGAAAATGTTATAAATGTTAAAAATATTGGCAGCAGCTTACACTCGGTTATTAGTTGTGCAAGTGAGTGATGCAAAACCACACACTCATAAATGAGCATGAACCGATTAGAACAGTGAAAGTGATGTGACATACAGCCAAGTATGGTGACCCATACTCAGAATTCGTGGTCTGCATTTAACACACATCACACACACACACGACACACACACACACACGTCACACACACACTAGTCACACACCAGTCACACACCAATCGTGAACACACATAGTAGTGAACACACATGCAACATGGTATAAGTGACGTGACTTACAGCCAAGCATGAAGACCCATACTCAGAATTTGTGACCTGCTTTTAACCAATCCAGAGTACACACACACACACACACACACACACACACACACACACACACACACACACACCAGGAGCAGTGGACAGCCATTCCTGCTGCGGTGGCCGGGGAGCAGTTGTGGGTTCGGCACCTTGCTCAAGGGCACCCAAGTCAAGATCTAAGTCACAGCCTGAGACTTGAACCCACAACCCTAGGGTTAGGACTCAAACTCTCTAACCGCAAGGCCGTGACTTCCAATAGAATTGGCAGAAGAACAGAGTACCATGCAGATGAATAGTGGTGTGCAAGAATGCTTTTATTCGGAATCCATTACCTCCACCTGCTGATCCCAACATTAGAAGATCCTGCGAACCAGGGGTCAAGGATGTAGACACATCTGACGGTGTGTCCTCCCTGGATGGAGACCCTTAGCGAGGGGTTGTCGTGGAGCCTCAAGCCCTTCCTGAACCAGTGGACTGTGTTCCCAACCATTGCTCCACTAAACTCCTTAATACTTTAAAGTACACTGGAAATGTCCTTTACAATGTATAAATAAAATCTGACACTTGAGATGCTCAAAGTCACTATAAATGCAGGATAAAATTAAAAACGAATTTAAAATTAGCCCTGTTCTAACAAGACACTTTCCATCATCGCGTTTAAGGATTTAGAACACGGCCACAGCTGAACCATTTGGGCACGCGCTGGGTACCCGAGCCAAGTACGCGGTCGGCTTTAGGACCCGGAGGGCAACGCCGAGTACGCTTCCCTGTTGTATAACTTGTTTTTCTCGAATTATCCAAAATAATCAAAAACAATGTTTGTTTTTCTTTAAATTAGTCGCGTTTTCCGTTGAAAGCAGGTCAACTACGCTGCGAACAATCGGTTTCTATGGAGATATACCAACGCGCGCGCTCGAAGTCGTTGCCAAGTCCGACGTAAGAACCCGGATGAGCGCGATTATGTAAATAATAATTTTATCTAAAATCGCTTTTTAACGCGTTTCGGGCTTATATCGTGCATCAAAAACATATCCCGCGTGAAAGTAAACCTCATATAATAAATAATAAATCGATTTCACTCCGCTTGTCAACACGCGCACGCGCACACACATAAACACAACCGTCGGCCGTTCACTTCATACGGTCGCTTTGACTCCGCCCTCGTGATTACGCACGCAAAATGGCGCGTTCTGATTGGGCAAGCCCTGCTCTTGCGTAGTTGACCGTTGGTCACGTTTCTTGGGCGTGATTAACTAATACGCAACTGTTTTTTATTTACAGTCGTACGGAGACGAATTTAAGCACACAGGAAAGATATTTATGCATCTATGTGATTGTCAAAGTATGTTTTGTACATTCTCATACAGTTAGAGTGTAAAGAGCGTTATCCCCGTTACTCGAATCTCATTGGTTGGAGCTGAAGGACCCGGATGCGCACACGAGAGGCCACGTGTCTTTATGATTTAAGCAGGATGGCACTGAAACGTCACATTCATACCACATAAGGCCTTATTTTATATAATTAAAACACTTTGTTTTTTATATAACTACTGTTTTTTCAAATATATAATTGAGTTACATATTAAATACACTATTATACACAACTAGTGTTACACAAGGCTGAGTTATAGATCTTATTTCTGTCTTCTGTAAGCACAACAAGAAATTATTTCCTAAGTAGTAAAAAAGTAATACAACATAAACTGTACGCACACATGTCTTAGTGTATGTCCACCTTAGAATGATAATACAGAGTTTTTACTAAAAGTTTTTAGGAAACTTCTAGCACGGAAATGTTGGTAAAGATACCCATGTTTGGACTGTCTTTAAATTTTAAGTGCATGATTTAATATTGTAATGTTAGGGCTATTTAGGATGGTCACATCCATAACTCTACATCTTGACAACAGACACATGCAAATAAAACATTTATTTTATGTTATATAAAGAGCCAACCCTTCGCCACTTGTTGGATATTCCTGATTCTGTTTTGTACATTTTAATTCACATAAATCTTAAGTTTGTTGTCTCCTAAAATAAGTGTCCTTTCCATTACTGCCCATATGGAATTACCCATATGCATTAAACAGCATTTTCCATATGCAAAATCTGTGCAGCTACATAACACATTTCTTAAGTGTACTTGGTCCCTTCGATAGTTTCTGTGCATTTATAAGATGGAATATTAAATGAGAAATGATATGTGAATTATGTATATTCAATATATACTGCTGCCCTTTTCGTTTCCAGGCAACAGAGAGTCATGGAATATGTTAAGAGACATGTTCTGTTTTTAGGCTGCTGCTGCTGCTCATTGCACTCTGCATATCTTAGATAATATTATTATATATTATTTTCATAATATATTATATATATGATTACACTTATGTCAATCTCTTTGGATACATGTTCCTCTAGCGACACTATTACATTTGCATATGGTTCTCGAGTGTTGACAAGAGCTGGTGAGTTTTGGTAATATTAAGTTTAAATGTCCAAACTGTTTCAAAGGGATAGTTGGACTTGAGCTGAAGGCAAAATAACTTGAATGAAAGGGATATTACGCCGGAAATTAAAAAATCTGTCATTATTTACTATCTTTAAGTTTTGAAATACATAAAATGTCTTTGTTCTTAACAGAGAGAAAGATATTTCATATAACCCCAAAAAGTTCTTGGCTCATAGGAATAATTACTTACTACAGTGTTTTTGTTTTATTGTACACATATTCAGATCATTATAAGAAAGTGGACAGCCAATTTCTCCTTGTAGTCAAAGGGTTCCAAGACCTGTTTTGGTTACAAGCGTCCAACCCCAAAATGACTTTGTTACCCAGAAACTAAAGTTCTTACAGGTTTGTTTATAATAGAGTAGTTACATCATGGGAGAACTTTCAATATTTGGGTGAATATTCCCTCTATCACCTCATGATGGGGCTAAATGCATACAAACTCACACCTGCATGGAATGCACAGAATTTCACCTGTGCTTCTTTTTTTTTTTACATCTGTCCTCTTGTGTCATCAGGCTTGACGACCCATCCTTCACCCCTTCATGTGTAGTGGGATTATTTCATGTTCAACCCCTGTGAAATAAATTCTTGAGATGATTTGAAGTGTCGTGACACTGCAGAGGCTGAGCGCGAGAGCGCTTTGATCTTATACTGTTAATTGCATCAATTAATAATGTGGCGGAGTGTGACGTCATCCGGGGGCATTTTTGCGCATTGACGCTCTTTTATACACACGATTTCATCAAAATAAATGAACAATATCCACACCTAAGCCCACTGTCTCCCCCTACATACTTGTGCGTCCCGGATCTTGAACTACAAGAATGCGCAACACGCAGAAGATAACTTTGATTGGTCACAGATTATAATCTATCCGCATAATCTCACCCCAAATGTCCATTCACGAGCACGGACGCCCCTCATAGGAGGGGTTTACCGGCACGGTCCCTCCCAAACCGAGTGCGTACGCATGCACCGATGCAGAAGGCGTTTGGAGACCTCGCATTACGCACGGGAACCCTCGCGCACCGGATCTTCAAAGCTGCCCCCCTAAACTGTCCCCATTCAATTCGGGCGTTCTCCGGGTCCAACCCCAAACACTATGAAGCCAAGCCATGGCATGCAAGAGTAAGACCGCGGCGAGGACGCTGGAGGATCTAACCCTCGATTCCGGTTATGGTGGAGCGGCGGATTCCTTCCGCTCGTCCAGCGTGTCTCTCTGCTGCTCGGACGCGCACGGGGGCAACCGGTGGCATCTGACCGAATCCATGCACAGCAGACACAACAGCCTGGACACGGTCAACACCGTCCTGGCGGAAGACCCGGAGGTCCTGGAGTGCTCGGGCCAGTGCGCCAAGCTGCCCGAGCTGGAGGACGACGTGCCCTGGAGCCTCGGAGAGGTGGAGGACGCGCTGCGTAAAGACGAGGAGCTGCGCGCCGGGTGCGCGTCGCGGGACGTCGTGGCCGGGCTGTCGGCGCTGGTGACCCGCGCGCTGGTGCGGATCGCCCGGGAAGCCCAGCGCTTGAGTCTGCGCTACGCCAGATGCACCAAACACGAGATCCAGAGCGCCATCAAGATGGTCCTCTCGTGGACCATCTCCGTGAACTGCATCACGGCGGCGCTCGGCGCCCTGTCGCTGTACAACATGAGCACCGGCGACAAGTTCAGCCGGGCCAAGAACGCCCGGTGCGGACTCGCGTTCTCCGTGGGAAAGTTCTTCAGGTGGATGGTGGACACCCGGGTGGCGTTGCGCATCCACGAGCACGCCGCGATCTACCTGTGCGCGTGCATGGAGAGCCTCTTCCGAGAGGTGTTCGCCAGGGTGCAGAGGAGCGCGCTGGTGGAGAAGGAGAACGGAGTGCCCAAGTTTACCATGGAGTCCGTGGAGCTGGCCGTCAACGGCGACTCGGAGCTCTGGGGCCTCCTGCAGCCGTATCGGCATCTCATTTGCGGCAAGAACGCAAGCGGTAATTATGATCAATTATGGGGCCGTGCGTCACGCTTTAATTGATTGAGCGCTGGTGACTTTGTGACGTCACAAGGGAGGCGCGCATCAAAAGTTGGAGTCACTTTTGTTGGCGAGGCTACGCATAGATCACCAGTGCTGTCACACTTGTTCACACTGCGCAAACATACTGGTCGCACTACTCTTTACATTTGCGCTTAGGCATTTAGCAGACGCTTTTGTCCAAAGCGAGTCGAGGAACAATAAGTGAACAAGTGCTGCAATGACAAAGTTGCACAACGCGAGAGAGAACCTGTTGGGGAGGAAAAAGGTTACGGTTTATACATGCATGTATGTGTAGATTGAGTAGGTTAGAAAGAAGGTTTCCTAATGGGTTAGGTGTAGAGGGAACAGAGGATTTCTAAGTGATGGAGAACGAGTCTGCCAAGCGCGATGCCAAGCGTGTTCCACCGTCGAGGTACCAAGGCGATTCCTTACCCTTTTGAGATGCCACCACAAAGTGTGGTTGAGCACAGAATTCTGGAGGGTGTATACCTGTGAATCAGTGAAGATAGCTTGGCGATGAACCTGCCGTGGTCCTGTAGGCAGTTAGGAAAGATTTTAATTCAATGTAGTTGAATGAAGAGAGGTGGGACCTTTGGTTCCTTGAACACCACTCTTGCCGCTGCATTCTGTATCCGCTGCAGAGGTTTGGTTGTGCACAATTACACACTAAACACAGAATTATGCGTTCTGTAAACAATATCTGCGCATAGAAATATGCTAAGATGCAACATAGTCCTGAAGACATACTTAATAGTTGTTAGGCTGACCTAAGATTGATGGAAGATGTGTTTTTTTGGTCTCAAGTATGATCGGTTCTCCAAACTTAATTTGTTGGTAAATGATATGTGCTTGACCACATTGTGATGTGAACCTGTGATCATAACACACACTGCGATCATTATAGTTTGTTCCGGTAGATAAATACTGTGAAGAGATGAGAGTCCCAACAGGATGTTGCCATCAGCATCCTTATTCATTTCGACACTGTAACAGGTGCATTCACAACGGGAAACGCATCACACCGTGTCCTGCAGTACATTCCCAACACCTGTGGAAAAAAACCCTTGCTTTCTGACACATTCCGATGTCATAATCAAGGGCTCTCATTTGTACCGCTCCTTTGTTTCTAAAGTGCAAGCGTTTTAGATTCAGATTCATTTTTATTTCAGGAATTATAAGTATTTACTATTCGTGATAACTTGAGTTGACACAACCGTCGGGCCTCATCACACCTTTCAGTCAGAGTTTAAAACCAAGAGCAGATGGAGAGTCGATGAGATGACGAATTAAAGAACAGAGAAGCATTTCCGTCTTGACATTTCTTGAATTATTAACAACGTCTACAGCCATGATTTGTTGTCGTGTAAGCATGGGCTTTACACTCATTGAGAGATATCAAGGTCTTCAGTATTTATTCATTGTTGACAAATGCGTTGGTCCAAAAATACAAAAATTCTGACTTGGTGGCAGTTATGTCATTTCAACCTTCATTCCAAATGTGTCTTTCGAGGAAGACAAAAGGAGAAAATTGATTCAGTTTTCCTGGTTGCTCTTTTCACGCGTGCATGGCGACTGGAGACTATAGTTTTAAGATTTTAAATCAATGCAATGGTAGCAAACAAGTATTACATTTGTCATGTGCTATATCTGTTTTAGAAGCCTTAAGAAACAACACCTTATTTAAAACACCAATTTGTAGTATTGGCAATATATTGTTTGTCTTTTAGATTATTAAACCTGCAGCACCCATTAATTATTTGATTCGAATGAGCAAAATTTCAAAAGTTTTCTATTCTACTGGACATAGAAGATGTTATTCATGCTTTTATTAACAAGTTAGCACAACTATTTGGTTTTCTAAAAGTGTTTTTTTACCCAGAAATGAAAATTCAGTCATGAATTACTCACTATGTGGTTGTTTCCAATCTATGTACATATCTTTGTTAAAGACAGAAAGATATGTAGATGGATGCTTGGATCAGTAATGGTTCTTTGACACCATTGACTACCATAGTAAGACAAAATAAAAATGTTAGTCAATATCCTACGTCCTTCAAAATATCTAATTTTATTTTCAACAGAACGTAAAGAATTGTAAAAGTATTTTTCCTTCTTTGGTAGTCAATGGCATCCAAGAACTGTTTCGTTACAAGCAGTCTTCCAAATATCAGTGTTCGTTAGAACAAAGAAATAGAATATTTGGAACAACTTGGAACAATCCTAACCGAATGTAATTTTTGGGTGGACTATCCCTCCCCAAAGATAATGTGTGTCATTATTTATTCTCCCATTTGTCATTAACCTGTTTGACTTTCTTTCTTCCTAAGAACACATAAGAATTTATTTTATTTGTACTGGCAGTGTGACACAATTACGCGGAAATGCACCAAAGCTTGGAGACAATCTCAACAGTTGCTTTGCCATGAATGCAATATTAATTTCCCAAACCTCATTTATCAGTTTATTATATATTCTGTATTATCACGTTGTGAGCAAAATAGAATATTTGAAAAATCATGGTAACTGGCACCCATTCACATGAATTTGTTTTGTGTCCAAACAATAGAAGTCAATGGGTGCCACTGCTGTTTGGTTACCAACTTTCTTCAAAATATCTTAATTTGGGTTTCACAAAAGAAGGAAAGTCACACAAGTTTAAAATGACAAGAGAGTGAAAAATGAAAATTCTGTCATTCTTTCACATCATTTACTCACTGACACGTGCAGAACGACACGTCCTTGTTTTGGTTCCAAATGATCATGATGCCCGTTCAGTTTTTTCCTCTCCCGTCCTCTGGAGTGTTTAAAAGAGTAGGAATTGGTGAAGCTTACGGTCATGTTGACCTTAAAAAGATTAAATATTGGACCAAATTGCCGTTGGTTTTAGGAGCTTTCAGAATGCAGCTGTGATTTCGGCACTGCTTGGTGATCAGCTTTTCAGTCTTCCCGTCACAAGTATTTTAGATCGTATAGATGCCTGTTACCTTGTGAGAATCGAATAATGCAACTAAACTCTGATTATCTCATTTTCCCAACATGTTCTTTTTGTGATCTGCTCCCCACTTGTCTAAAATTGCCGAAATGGCTCTCCAACGGTGTTTGGTGATGTGGCCGGTGTTTATAGTCAATTTTCACTGGCCTTCTCAGCTGGGTTGAAAATTGACGGGCTTAACCGACAGACCTATTATGCGAATAATGTTCTCTGACCTCAAAAGAAAAAGTGTAAGAGAGAGAAATGGAATATACAAAAATATATGAGGAGGAAGGTCAGGCAGGTGAATAAAGCGATGCAGAAAAGATGAATGACTTAAGATGAGATGGCGAAATGAGAAAGTTGGAAGAAGATTAGCGCGAAGACACTGATATAGGGATGAAAGAGGGCTGAGAGGTTTTCGTCTCTGATGTGGGAGGTAGAAATCCGAGAGTGGATGCAAAAAAAAAACACCCAAGTCCCAGGTAAGCCAAGAAAATGAAATTTTTGTCCTCGATATGACAGATTTGTTGCCATTTCTAAAATATTGCATCTGCTCAATTTTGAGCAGCGTTCAAGCCGTCCCCCTGCATATATTATTGATGTATAGTTCGTGTTGCGTCTGATTTGATGTAATTTGTTTTTCAGGACTTGCTGACAGCAGTCATTTTGCGTGCTGCTTGTCATGCATATATAGGCTAGACATCACTCACAAAATGTGTCCCCTAAGACGCCTGAAAAGTGAGAGCTCGTCTCACCACCTAATGTTCTTGTGAAATGTTGCTTCGGGGAGTTTGAATAATCTCAATGCAGATTGAGCGGATGGTCGGCTGGCTTTATTGCAACTTGTGAACATTTTTAGGACCGTGGATGCTTAAACCAGGCCGACAAAATAGTCATTTTGGTAATGTGGAAAAACCTGAGTCTCAGTTCAAGTGACGCAATTTGTGTAATCATTTACTGACACTTGACATTTCATTTTACTTCTACAGAACTTTAAATAAGATATTTTGAATGAAGTTGGTCCCGAACAGCAGTCGCAACCATACACTTCTATTAGACATAAAACCGGTGCAAGTGATTTGCGCATTATTCAAAATGCCTTCTTTTGTGTTTCGTGGAAGGAAGTCTAAAAGGTTGGAAATGACAAGAGGGAGAATAAATGATATGATGGTACACTATTACTTTAAGAAGTTCTTTGATCAAAAATAGATAAAAAATATTACAAAAATAAATGGAAAGGGTGGAAGACTCTTCATTGTAGTTGGGTTGCCAGGTCAGTGGTTGCCAGGTTTTTGCTGTCCGATGATGTCCCGAATGTTCTATTGGTCGGTGACTTACTCTACTTAAAGAACTTATTTCCCACAACATATTTTGCAGTTGTACAACAAGTACTATGAAATTCAAAGACAGTAAACGATCTTGACACTTGGCAGCCTGAATGATGTCATGTCAGTGGTAGTTAATAAACCGATGAACCACCCACATTTATCCATTTTGTGATTTTTGGCAAGGGGGGATTGGCTTTAACTTCAGCTTGGCAAATGAAGCATGAGTACTCTTGTGTCAATTCCAAAATCTAAAAACCACATTGTCTATGGAAGAGTCACATTGCTTGTTAATTTATTAACATATGTGTTAGCAGGTTAACTTGACCCCTTTGACCAATAAATTTGTAAAACATCGTCCCTGCCATCTTTTAAAATCTACTATTAAAATGCAGTGTGATAGATATACATACATATGATATATCTCAAACATCACATGACCAAACTGTTTTTGCATCTAACGTTTGGCATAAAGCCTACAATTGATTTATTGTCATTATAATATGTAGACATTCAACAATAGTCTGCCATTTCAAACAACAACATGTTCCAAACAGCCCTCTATTATTACAATCTTGTGGTTAACAGCATTTGGTATCTGATAATAAGATGACTCATGTTTTAACTGGTTGTGCGTATTTGATACATTACTCCCACTCTGTTCTCCAAAAGATTGATCTTTTGACCTTGTGTTAGAAACTCTATCGTTCCAATTTTGCCAAACCCTCATTAGAGATTACAGTATATGGCCAAAAACTGTGTACACCCTCTTTAACTTAACTTTTTCATTTGCTCTGGGAACATAAAATCCAACACACAGCCGTATAATCTTTTTGGACAAACATTGCCTCCACAAAATCCATTGAACCTGAAATCCATTGAGCACCTTTGGGAGGAAGAAGAATCCGACACCCAACATCAGTGTCTGTGATCACTAAAGACTCCTACTAATCTAGAAGAGCACTTTTCCAAAAGATATAGATTTAATGAAATTTCAATGACACGATGTGCTCTGTCTACTCAAGTGGACAGCTGATCTCTTCCATTCTTGTTCTTAACACCCTAAAAGTTGAGTGAGGTTTTCTTTATTTTCTTTACATTAATATCATATTTATGTGCAGTTTTGATTATCGTTTTTCTTCAGAAAATTTGTTATATTTTAAGACCACCTTAGTCTAATATCTCAAGTTAAAACTTTAAATGTATTTTAAATAAGGCTGTCTAAGCACTGGACTGTGATTATTCACATCCAGAATAAAGATTTGTGTTTACATGGCTCTGCAAATACATTTTGTATAAAAAATACATGCATGTATTTGTATGTATTTATAAATGCTAAAGTCAGATGCAGAATAAAAATATAAAGCGTTATCATTTTCATATATAATTTTAATGAGAAAATATTAAGATTTGTTTTGTATTAATATTAATAAATGTACAAGCATGTGCTTGTGTGTATAATAAGTAAAATCCCACAAAATACAAGCATTTAATCTCTAATGTGATTCGTTTTTTGGCAGCCCTAATTGAAATGCATTTTTCTTTAATATTTCATGTGCTTTGTGTATTTGTCATTTTATCATTTTTTTACTGTATCACGTCTACCCTTTTCACTGCTGAAAAAAGTTTAAAGCTTCATTTTTTTGTGATTTAAATCTATTATTTTCAATTGGCTCAATTGAGGTTTTAAAATGTTCATTTTTGTGTGTGAAATATTCAAATGTCAACAGTCTTTTAAACAGGCATTTATAAAACGAACAAAACTCAACCAAAAATATAAATAATTTGATGCAAGTCACTAGAACATGCACTGTGAATATTGGAATAGAGAAGTAATGAGAATTAATGGAGTAACTTGATTTAATCATGGACAACAGTTCCACATTTTTAATCTTGAAATTTATGAAAATGTTAATAAAATTATGTCCAACAGTGTAATTCAATGGTTTGGAACCAGTGTCCATGATTAACTTTATTTTATCTAAAAGAAAATCAGTTACGGTTTGAGAAGAACATTTTTTCTTACAGTTATTAATAAAGTTGATAAAGAAATCTCATGAAGTCCCAAAGTCCAACCTCCAAACAAAAATGTTTTCCTCCAGGCAAAAGTATATTGGTCCTCTACTGTAATACTTACAAATGGCTTCTTTCAAATGTTAAATATCGACCACTTCTGCTCTGTGAAGATGTATCCGTGTATCTGTGTTGTCTGCTTAGTCAATGCTCAGGGTGTGATGGTCTCTGACCCCTCTGAAGGATTAGAACGTGGGAATGCGGTTCCAGCAGGTGGCTGATGAGTGTGCGCCGAGCCCACGCCGAGCTCAGGCCGATGGTGAAGCGCTCTGTCAGGCATTAATCTCCGCAGCACTCCCATGCATGAATCCCGTGATACACATGCCAGCTTTCTCCCACTCTGCAGAAGTTAAATCATACATAGACATGTTCAAATCGATTGCAGGTTTAAGTAAAAATGTTGTTTAGTTCCTGATTGTTTAAGTTGTGTATAAGCTCTTTCATTTCAAACATTCTTGTTAAACGTAAATCAAAGTTCCTGGGTGCTTAGAAATATTGTCCCTTTTATGCTATAAGTGTTTATACTTGGGAAATTATGTATCATCGGTGGAGTTTCTGTGACCTATTTTGATTGAAGCGAACAGCTTGGAGCTCAAGTTTCCTCAAGTGTTTGTTGCCTAAATGAATTAATTATTAAATTATAAATTACCTTTGTAAAATAGCAGTTATTAAAAATTTGCATCTTTAATTTTTTACAGTAAGGGCCTTTAAGCTTTACAAGAATTGAAGCTGAATTATATGAATGTCATAAGTGACATCTACGGGACCTCGGCTTTTATATTTATATTAAATTCCCTATAGATTATTCACTACTTGTTGTATTTAGCAATCATTCAAGAAAGAGCATGGCATGATAGAGCATGGCATGGCTAGTAACGTCAAGGGATCCCAGGGTTTGTACAAACTTAGAATGAATGTACATTATAATTGCAATGAAAGTCGCTTTGGATTAAAGCAGCTGCCAGATGCATGAATGTTTATCATCTTTATTAAAGAGCATTTAATAAAGATATAAGCTGATTATAAGCTACAGACGTCCATCAGCAGACATGAATCAAACATTAAAAAGAAAACCCAAAGGGTCAAACCATTTTAAACACAAAGTGGAAAAAAAATCACAAATAAGGTAGTAAATAAATAAAACCAATATTCAAGTTTTACCAATATAAAACAGATCACCAAAACAATAAACAAAGCATTTTCATAACCATCATCAAACATACAATTTAACAATGGCCCCCAAAAGAATAATTGCCTACAATACCCATAATCCTTCAGCACAGTATAAAAAGGGAAACAGGAAGGCCGCACTTTCTTACAAACTGCCCCTGAAAGCATGCTTCAGAGACCAAAGGTAAGCGTATGAAACAGGTAGAAAGGTAAAAATAAATCTTAATAGGTGTTTTAAAATCAAATGGCGCACCTAACACTATGAAAAGTAGCCACAATAATTTCCACCAACCAAACATATATACAAACGACTCCAAACCTACCAAACAAAACCACTAAGAGCGTTTACGGCCTTGTATACAAACAACACGCATGTTAACCAAACTGTTTAACCTTTCAAAGCTAAAGTTTGACGTTTTAAATAAAAACTTCTATATAAAAAAGCATCTTTTTTTTAAAGGAAGGGCCTTTAAGCTTTACAAGAATTGCTGTGTCCTCTTAACTTTTCAAGGTCAATACGGGATGAAGGACATTTTGGATTAGATTGTGTTTGCTGTAGGCCTCTTTTGGCGTCTTCACTGAAGCATGTTGCTGGTTATGAATTCTGTGTTTATAAATAAGATTATTTTCTCAAATCCCATCTATGTTGAGCCTTTTCTGCAAGCGGCAGATTCACAAAATTCAAAGAAGCATCTCACGGTAGACTAACTTCCTGTGTCCATGAAGGCCTTTTGATGTAACTGGCAGAATGAAATGTGTTGAAAAGCTGAACAGACTAGTTTCTTCAATCTTGCGCATAATGTGTCTGAAAGAAACAAAACCCTTAATTTTCTAGATGATTGTTTGTTTAGTTGTTCTCGAGACAATAGTGGTTGATGATTCTTTGCTTTTCTAGCCTTTGATTTAGATGCAGAAGTTAACTACAAGTTTCCACCATGTGGCAAACATTGAAGAGTCTAGTAAAGTTTGTTTGGCTTTGTTTGTTAAATTTTGTTTGTTTAATGTCAACAGTTAAGAGTTTATGTTTGAGCTAGAAAAAAGAAAATGATTCACTTGCTTTTTTGCCGCATCCCTAATGGGACTTCATCCATTAGTTGTTCATTTGAATAATTTAACTAAATTAATAATTCTGTATTAAAAAGTTTCTCATGTTGTATTGAACAGGACTCCAAAGATTAAATCAAAGTAATGCCGTATACAGCCATGGAAAATGAAGAGGATATTTCAAAGACCATGTTTGGTTTTCTGAATTTACTTTGTGTAGGTTTGTGTTTAGATGTAAAGATTATTTCTATTCCGTGAACCTTTTACAGCTTTTTCCCCCAAACTACATATGGCAGTTTCAATGTGTGCATTCATTTTGTTAAAATTTTGTAGAAACTGGTGACAAAAATGACAAAAGCTCTGTTTTCAGACCTCAAGCATTGCAAATCAAACAGCTTTAATTAATTGAGGCAATACAACAGGAATGTGTACACATGTATTTAGGTAAAGATTGTGATCATGTGATTTTTTTATTACACCTTTTAATGTCTTGTCATGCACTCATTCTTTCGCATTAATTTAGTATGGCTCTCAAGGTTTGATTTTCTTTCTGCAGACACTGGACTTGAATGGCCACAATAAAGAAATGCTTATTATATAAAAATCTAGAATGGTATGTCCATTTTTCCACAGTTGTATGTAAGGAGTGTGTCACAGTTTGTAAAACAGTTGTGTGGTTGTCGGTTCAGAGCTGCATGAGAGGAAGCAAATAATGACTGATTTAAATATATGAGAGAGCTACTGTATATCTTATTTCTAAACGTGGCCCGTAGTTATTCTGTGCATCATTTATTTTCACATTCCTAACTTTTGCATTATTCAAATGAACTGTTACAGAGTTGCCATTACTTCGTGGGTCTGATTTTGGTGATGCGAATCCCATTAAAAGAGATTCTGACCCATTTGAGGTGTCATTAGTAAGATGCTGCTCTGTGGGAAGTTAATGAACGACTTTGTTGTCATAAAACACATCGCATTAAGCATCTGTGTGGCTTAGCTCATCTTGTCATAAAATCTTCTATTTCTGCATCTTATTTGGATGATCCCTGAGGACTGTGTGCACAGGTGTATCTTGTCATTTCTTCTTTTTTGGTCTTTCACAATGGCCTAAATAAATATTTGAAATAGTGTTGAAAGAGGATCGAGGATGTGGAGTGGTAAATGTCACAAGAAAGTAGACTTTCCATCAATTTAATTTGCAGGTTGGGTGCATAACTGTGTTTTTCATGGTCGAGATTAATCTCGATCGTGTACGGCTGCTTCTTGAGAATTTCCCATCTGTGGTTAAGATGCCGCTGAAATTTGACTGAAATTGGCCCATTATCACTAGTGGCGTAATGCACAGGCATTTTCTCTCCCCGAAGCTTTTACTTTTTTGCTTTACACAAAATAAATGTGCAGGTGACATTGTGTAGGGTCAGCGTGATCTTAATTGTCATAGTAATCAGATTAACTTGCAATTAAGTGTGCAAGGTTTTAGTTTGTACAGTTTGATATTCATGTTCGGATGAGTTGGATTAAGTCATTTGGGTCACCTTCATGGGTTCAGAGGGGTGTTCGGAAGAGCAGCGATTTTTCCACAAAGCAGGTTTTAAAAGCATATTGATTCATAAAGAGCTTTTCCATCTGTTTTCCTATGCCATGAAGTAGGGTATTTTTTAAGCTTTAAAATAACTGTTTTTGTGCTATAGTTGTTTGCATCATTTTGGTTTCAAACAAACAAAGCAGAAATGAGAAGTTGAATGTTTTGTAATATTTGCATTGAAATCATTTGCATTTGGTTGCCAAGTTTGTCAGTTTTAGTTCAGTTTAGTATTCACTCAGGACAGTAAATGTGAATCAAGGCATTGCAGTGTGGAGCTGTTTGACATGAAAGCCATCTGGATTGATAGGGAAAATAATCTATTACACTGGATTTCATTCACATACTCTGAAAAATAACTGTTCCACTAGCTAAAAAACTCTTGATTCTACCTAACATTCAGTTCATCCAAAAATTAGGTTTCATAAATTACTTTCCCATTTATTCTTCAGATCTTGTATATGTTTTTTGTGCAATTTAACACAAAGGTAGATATTTAGAAGAATGTAGCTACTGTGATTTCTGGGTCAGCATCGGCCTCCATGGCTGGAAAACTTCTAAAGATGAAATTCTGTCTTGAATTTTGTACGTTTTTCTAAGCTTGTATAAATGGCTTTTTTTATTCGAACTCAAAAGATATTTGGAAGAAAGTTGTAACCGTGTTCTGTTGCACCATTGACTACCATAGTAGAAACATTATTTTGTCTTGTGTGACTAAAGACAGAATTTTCATTTTTGGGAAATGACCCCTTTAAAGCCCTGTCTTTGTTTTAACAATCCTCTTACGCACATGTGGTGGGTGTATTTTGGGTATCGAGCATCTTCGCCTGACTTTTTGGTGGCACCCCTGCATGCGTACTGTTCGTCTGGTCTTCTGTCATAGATTGTAATTAACGCTTTCAAAGGGCCACCCGTTCTGTTCCCAGAGATCTACTAATTACTGTTTTGTTGGCAGTCCCTGGAGACGAGAGGAGAGTCCACAGAAACTGGCAAAATAAGACTGGGTTTTTTCGCTCGGTCCGCGCCGGAAGGATACAAACAATTAGTTGACTTCGCAAGATGGAGGTGGGTGGAAGAGGGCTTTGTGGGTGAGCTGACAACAGTTCTGTCGTATATATGTGCCGTATGTACAAAATCCAAGTTTGAAAAGCAGTTAGCGAGAAGTTCACACTGTCTAGTCAACATGAAATTGTCAAATTAGTTTTTCATTAGTTTTTACAGCTTGCTTTGCAAAACATCATACAAATATACAGTAATATGAATAATTCTTATAGAAATAACAGGAAAGAAAAATGTAAAGCAGTATACACAATATAATTCTGAAAATTTGAAATGCATTGTGTTATAGAATAATAGCATATCAATGAAAGTCCTTTCATAGTCTTTGGATAATCGTTTTATTGTAATGGGACTCATTTGACGTAAGATGTACATTAGTGATAGTTTATGCGGTTGCCTATAGGATTTTAATTGGACTCTTTATTTATTGCATTAAGGATGTGCTAAATTTTATGCACGATGAACATCAGCTAAAATGTTTTAACAGATCTGTTGTATCATGGCTATTTTCATCTTGTACATGTTTATAAAAATGATAATTTACCACCGTTTGCATTTAGTCATTTAGCTGAAGCTTTTATCCATAGCGCCTTACAAATGAGGTTTACAAAAGAAGCATTTAGTACCAGAGGTAACAAAGCAATCGTTCACCAAATATTGAAAGCTCTCATAAATCATTTAACAAAGATGTTTCAATCCTTTATAATCTTTGTTCTAACGACTACGGAGAAAGACATTTTGAAGAATGTTGGTAACTGTGCACCGTTGACTACTAAATCATATCTTAAAATGGTAGTCAAAGGTACCCCATCAAGGTTTGTTTTTCTAATTTCTACAAAACATCTTGTTTTCAACAAAACAAAAAATAATATTATACTATGGCAGTCAAGAGTTCCCCAGAAATCTCAATTGCTAACATTCTTAATATATTTCATGTTCTTTAGAGCAAAGGACATACAGGGTTGCAATAACTTGCATGATTCATAACAAAATGTAAATTTTTCATGAATGATCACTTGAAATGTGTTTCAGCCTTGCACCTCTGACATAACAGAGTATATTTCTAAGTTTGTCAACGTGAGCTGATCTATAGCACACCATATTTTCCAGTCTTTGCAATGGAATAATTTGCTGCAACATACTTGATGCATATTCAGAATCTGTTTGTATTTCCCCAGTATTTTTTATCCTGTTGAACCTGCTTTCACTGTCTTGAACCAACCCGTTACGCCTTGAGGTGGACAGGTCTGGACCTGTGCTTAACTGTTGTGGGAATGAGAACCAAACGTCAACCGTTGAGGTCGTCCGTCACTTTAGACCACATCCCATCAGTTTGCCCACCTTCTCTCTCATTTGCATACATTTATGTGCACATGCATATGCTGTTATGATGCATACTTGTGTATGCACATGCACATACTTCCCGCAGACATGCAGACGCAAACACGCGTTCTGTTAACTTACTCCCACAAACAGGCTGTTTGCACATATATAGCTGCTTTACCACACCCTGCGTGTGCCAGAAACAAGTCTTACGGCTTTGGTCTCCTGCATGTTCGGTCTCACTTTTACTCTTTTGCAAAAAACATTCTTATCCGTTTTTTTGCCACCCCTACTGGGAACTCCCTATATGAGCACCATTGATCTATTTCCCTGGGGCTTTCTGATAAACGCTTCATTTTTCCCTTTCTTCCTCAAAAACAGAAATGCAACATCAGCAGGGACTCGTAATCTGTTACTTCGCACTCCCCTGCGTTGGTCTGAGATTGTAACCCCCGGTGTCATAACCCAAAAAAGCATCTCACAATGCAATTTACCATCCTGAGACGAGAGGCTCTAGGGAGAATCATCTTTAGATTCTTTGGAAGAGAGTCTTATTTCAATCTTTCATTTTACCTTCAGGAGACCTGAAGATCGCACTTTGCTGACATTCGATGACTTCATCTAGCCTCAAATATGAAATCTCTGAAATATGGACCACCCCTGTAGCGATGTGGACGATTTGCATGCTGGGTCGCTCTTACTTTTGTTTTTATTGTCAAAGTTACAGAGTATAAAGTAAATGACTGGAAATGAAATTTTTTTTATCAAAGGTTTTTTCAGAGGAGCTTTTAAATTTAAACATCTTGGAAAAGTAATAGTTAACTACCCTCATGTCATTTTAGTAACCAACAACCATTGAACCCCACTGACTTCAATAATTGAAGTCGTTGAGACGTTTCTCAAAATATCTTTTGTTTTGAAGAGGATAAAAATCTTGTACAGGTTTATGAGGGTGAATAAAATATATTTTGGGGTTTTTACTGTGGACTATTTCTAGTCTAACTTCACCGGTTGAAGTCATATTGCATTTATCTGATGTAAAATACATCGTATTTAGCTTTAACCATGTACTTATCTGGATTGTGGTTTTTTTAAACAAAACATAATTATATGTTGCATCTGGTAGCTCACCAGATTAACATTTACTAATAAATTAATAATGAACAGACTCTAGAAATGTGTTCAGAATATCTGATTTTGCTGGCATAAACTGCCCCAAAAATCCATTTTAATTTCCAACAATTTCAGTTGTAATACAAATGCCCTTCCATGATTTCATTATTTGTCTCCAGTTTAGTCACAGTTTTGGTATAGTATAGCTCTTCAAATGCTCAGTTGTGCCGTTCTTTCATAAGTTACTCACTCTCTAGCTCCAAACTTGTATACATTTCTTTGTTTGTTCAACCACAGAATAGATTTGGAAGAATGCTTGCAACCAACTATTAAAAAGTTATCCCAGAACTTTTTGCTGTTCTACATTCTTCAAAATCTCTTTGCATTCAAAAG
Organism: Triplophysa yarkandensis; assembly: GCA_033220385.1. Lineage (NCBI taxonomy): Eukaryota > Metazoa > Chordata > Actinopteri > Cypriniformes > Nemacheilidae > Triplophysa > Triplophysa yarkandensis. Next base: position 9,509,871 of record CM065678.1, read on the forward strand.
AACAAAAACGACTTGCTATGGTGGTCAATGGGGTCCAAGAGCTGTTTGACTACAAGCATTCTTCTAAATATCTTTCTCTGTATTCATCATAAAGAATTTTGTACAGATGAGGAACAACTCGTAGGTGATGTATATTTAATAAAGGGATAATTTACCCAACAATCTAAATTCTGTCATTACATGGACAAATGTGAGCAGCAATGCTCAGCTCCTTTTAAAGAGGCACAAAAGCCATTGTTTCTATACTGTTAAGGAGCTCGCTCGGCTTTCGGTGTTCTAGTTTGCTCTGTATGTTTCACTACCTTCTACTCCCTCTTTCATACACCCACTCTCTCTGTTGCTATGGGATCTTCACCTTGCATTATACGCTCTTGAAATCATTAAGCAAGCCATAATTCTTTTTCCTGTCAGGCCTTTATATGTTCACAAAGCCCATATGTCATCACTATACAAACAGGATTTTTACACAGCGACTCCCCATTTATTAACACATCTATGCTATTGAGCAACATATGGCATTGTACAGTAAAGTGTTAGTGATGTGTTTTATGAGGAACATTCTTTTAGAAAATGAATAACGGTCTAGACTGAACGGACGAGCTCGTGTGATGCCATCACGAAGGCGGCTTCCGTCCTTTCATTGCTGTGGGAATCATAGTCAGACTGTTCTGGTGCCTTCTATTGTTACCTCTCATTTATACTGATGTCAAGCCAGATTACTTTGCATCTCATAACTAATGTGCAGGATAATACTGTACTATTTTTTCGGCATCTTTAATTTTGTTTAACTGTTGTGCCGACATTATTTATAGTCACCTTTAGTTTCGGACCATTAGTCAACAAATGCTCTATAAACACTGCCGGCATCAAGGAGCAGCTTTAATTTAACAAAGCCTCTGCCGAGAGCTTGCTAAAAACTGATTCGCTCATTTTCACTCATTTCAGAGTTGTGAAATGAGATGAATGAGGGGTTTTTGGACAATTCATTGATAATCTGGTTATTCTTAGTGATATTTCAATTTTTGTGTCATTTACTTTATGAATTTACTCTGCAGAGGCAGTGGCACCCATTCACTTCTATTGTATGGCCAAAATGGGGCCCAGTTACCAACATTCTTCTAAATATCATCTTGTCTGTTCTGTGGAAGAAAGTAATACAGCTTTAAAATGACGAGCATAAGTGAGAATTTAATATTTAGGTAAACAATACAATTCCAGAACGCAGAAGATATTTTGACGAAAGATGGTATCCATACCGCAGTGGCATCGTTCGCTTCTATTGTATGGACACAAAATTAAGCATGTTAATGGGTGCCCGTCACCAACATTCTTAACTTTATCTTTTGTGTTATGTGGAAGAAAGTCATACAGGGTTAAAATGACAGACTTAAGACAGAATTTTTATCAATACGATATAAACAGGTACGATATCGTGTATTGTGAGTAAATCAAGGCTGTAGTGATGTTACACACGAGTGCCAGCTACCCCTTATGCTGTGATTTATTCTTGATACAGCCCGGACACAAGGACCTTATTGCTTTTATAAAACCAATAAAATATGAACGTAAAAATATATATTTGTATATAATGTTTTAAATATTCATCATGTAAGATCATGTACTGCCAGTAACAGCTGCATGTTTAAGTTGCTTAGGGTGGTTGGTAGATACACACTTAGGGTCATCCAGATACACACAACCATGGAGTGAAGCGGTTGACCATCAAAATTGAGAAACGGAACAAAGGGTTTAGTAAATTTAGGTAACCTAACTTTCATTTTATGACGGTGCACTTTAAAAGTGGAAGTCGTAGACGTGAGGGGTGTTTAGATAAGCTTGAGTCTGTGTTTTGAAATATATTTGTTTGCCCTCTGGCTAAATGTGTGGGTCTCAGCAACATTTCACCAAGTCAACGGGATCCCATAAGCCTCTTCTGACAGTAATGAATGTGTGTATGTTTGTTTGCTGTGCCAGCGTGCATATTAAATGCAATATTGATGGACAGCAAACAATGAAAAGAAGCTTTCTGTCACTCATATGTGCTTGTGTCATGTACGTATGCACAATTACAGCGCGACGCTTCAGTTATTGGTGCTATATTGGATTTTAGACATTTATAGGACTTTAATTTTATTAACTTTTTATTAGCCTCAGGGCCGTGAGAGAGAAACAGAATATAATATATATGCTTTATTGGACAAACAGAATATGAACGTCAAGTGCGTTTATAAAAAAAATTTACTGGATGTTTATTATAAAACATTTGGTGTAGTATATTGTAATTATGTGAATTTATGAAACTCTGAATAGCTGTATATAGTTATTTCCGGGTCTGAACTTTAAGTGACCTTTTTACTTTCCTAACTGCTGATGCAGGGTCTGGATTTCTCCAGCGAATTTCCTTACACGCTGACAACTGATTTTCTTCTGTCACAACTTGAAGGTGAAGTAAGGATTTTTTTTACCGTTTAAATATTTTCTTTGTTCCTAGTTTAGTATATGGAGAGGGCGATGTGTGGGCTGGCTTCCCTGAAGAATGTAAACACTGTGGTCTATGAAGTTTTTCATAAAGTTTGTTTAAATGTCGCAAACTACTCAACCAATTGCGGCCTTTTTAGAAACGTCTGTTAGTTTGCTCAAATACGCGATGTTTTCAGTTTCGATCATATTTGGGACTAAACGCCAAAACCTCTTAAGATGTTTATGTAGTCAATCATACTGTAAACATTAATACACAAGCTGAAATTTTAGGATCATTATGGAATAAGTTAATCCTTCAGAACCAATGGAATAACAAAATTGCAACTGTGGGAATTATTTTAAGAACAAATGCATCCAGAATAAATATTTAAAGTATAATATTAAATTGAATTAAAATTAAAATATGTAATCTTGGCATGTTGTCATCCTGTTTTTTAAGGTCTCATCCTGGAAAGCTTCTTGATTCCCATTGGCTGCATTTAGTTGTTATTTTGTAAAAATAACCAATTTCGAAGATTTTTTTTAAAATTAAAAACTTAGAATTAAGAATTAAGTTGGCAGAACTTATTTTTTTTTCTACAAAAGTATTTTGAAACATTATTAACGTATACTGTCCAATTAGTTTCTAAGCTCTTGATAAACAATTTTGTCAGTTGATCCCACATGTTTGACAGGTAATGTACATCAAATGTTGTTGATTGATGAGAGTGTGCTATATTATGATGTACTGATATACTGTTTTGAAAATTAGTACTTATTGTGTCTTAAAAACAAAAACACATGGGCAAAATGTTTTCTTTCCGGGAAAATTGTAGCGTAGTTTACTCGCTTTTTAAGAATAGTGTCACCTTTAAAGTGAGCCCTTTTCTCATTAATTACAGCCCCGGTAATGCAGAACATGGTGGGAAATATTCCTCATTTGACAGCTCTTGCCCAGTTGGCAACGGCAGGTGTTGCGCTGTGGGTCGTCTTTGTGTGTCAGCTCAGAAATATGCCTGCCGCTCTGGGGTCGCTTCTCAGATCCCCAAACCGGCTTTCATGTTGGCATGCCCAATTGTATTATGCTTTCGTTTTTTGGCATCCGATAAATGGACTATCCCACCCCTCACCGTCTCAGAACTGTGAAATTCACTGTCTTGGTGTAGTTGACGTTTACCTCCTCATTTTCACATTTGATGGAGTGTGCAGTCCCTTTGCAACACTTGTCTGAGTTGGCCAATGCATCTGGGTTGAAATGACTGCAGTCTTCAGGGAGGATGCCATATGTGTACCCTGAAAATCTGTGTTTTCCGGAATGAGATCACAACAGTTGTTTATCGATATGCAACGTTATTTTCACACAGCTGGAGGAAACCTGCTTTTTTTCTCCGGTTAGTGCTAAAGTAATGTGGCATTAATGCATTAAGAGATAATTGTTGCTTAATGAGCCGTTCAGCTTTCTCTTATGATATCCAAACTCTAATTAAACTCTCTCTCCTCTGACCACATCATTAACATGCGAAACACATTTACTTATTGCTTTCAAATGTATTAGTTGGAAAGGAGATGTCTCCATATAAAGTGTTACATTTAACAGTCTGGCATGTTGTCATCCTGTTTCTTGAGGTCTGAGCTTGGAAAGCTTCTTTGCTTGATTCCCATTGGCTGCATTTAGTCATTATTCTGTAAAAATACCTTTCTATAGGGGAGTACAAAATAAGGATTGAAAATATTTTGTTTTCGTTAATTAAATAAATCTCAGTTTGGATTATAATACGAAAATGTTTGCGGACATTATTCAAAATATCTTTGTGTCATACAGGTTTCAAATGACATGGAAGTGGGTAAAGGATAAAAATGTCTGAGCAATCCCTTTAAGTGTAATTGATGGTTGATTGATATGAATTTGGTATACATCCCTGTTAATTTTCATCACAGATTTGATATATAACCATATTAAAAATTGATATGTTAAGTGAATCTGGTAACACATTACTCTAAATTGACTACTTTTTTCAGTAAGAAGCTACCTAACCCAGTACTATTTCAAACCAGTAATCAGATTACAGTTCTTAATCTTAGTCTTTGTGCTTTACGTTCGTGTAATTTTGCTTAGAAAATATAAATGAATGTAAATTAGGTAAAAAAACGGGCTTCAGTGGGGCTCAGGCTGAGTATTTTGATATTGAACGAGGGCCAGGCTAGAGCAATTGTCTGAGACCAGGGCAGGGCTAACATCTGAGGTCTTTATTTTTTTGAAAACATATATTTTCGGAAAATAGTTTTTATTTTAAACTGTCAGAAGATAGATTGTTCACATGTGACTAAAATACACTTCCAATTAAGTGTGTTGGTAAAACCGGTTGTCATTTTTATGATGTGGCAGCCGGGGTGTTGTTGGCAGCTGCTGGATGTAAATAATAAAGTAACTTATCTTTTTTGTTTAATATAAAAGTAACTAATAATTATTTAATTGGCTTTCCACTGTATACATACAAATATGTAAATATTGTACCTATTTAAATGCAATTTTGTCAAGTTTTCTTATGCTTTTTCAGATTATAAATCTAAATTGGCGATGCATTGATACATCAATCCCTAACTGCCAATAAATGCAATTTTCTTTTCAATCACCGGATGGAGAGCCAAGACTTGGGCCCTATATATCCTGTCAATCAAAAGATTGAAAGTAAAATAAAATTAATAAAAAAAATAAATTGTGCTTCATGTATATAAAAAGTTTAGAAACATTACCAATTCAATATTATACAATTCAATATAGTCTTTATATTAATTATAGATATTAAAGTCAAGAAATAATTAAATTCCTAAAAACATTTATGCAAATGTAATATATAAACATAAATAAATTATTATATTGACAACTATCAGTTTCAACAGATGTTACTATGAGTTATTGGCTGTTGGTTTTGAAGACAAGTAGTATTCTGCATCTCTATATTAATGTTATATCTATATATGTATATATCAAATAATTCCTTTTTCAAAATTTCGATGTCACACTATCAAACACGTTTTTAGCGATGACTTACTCAAATACATTAAAATACATTTATGCTACATGTAAATTGTATACAACTCAAATCTTCTTTGGTCTCTTTGAAGATCCTTGAAACGGGTTCAAGCTTTAAAACGGCCTTTTTCATTTTCTTGTCTCCTTCATTGTCCCACCGACCCTGACTGCAATGACATCCATCCACTGGCCTTAGTTTAAATAAACCTCTTGTAAATGATCTGTCCAGTTGACTGATAGCCATGTCTGCGTTTCCCTCATGCTGTCCCTGAGGATGTAGGTACTGTAACAAGATCTCCAACCATCCACGCTGTACTTAACCACTGCAGATTGTGTAGAGAACATGCGCACGTCTCGCCAGAGCTGTTTTAGCTTGGGCGAATGAAGATAAACAAGCTTGGGCTGTTGGGGTTTCTCTGTAGGAATGAGACTGTTTTCGGGGTTGCTGCTTTGAGGTCTGGCTGCGTAGCCTACTTGAATGCAGGAGCAAGTAGGGCAGGATGTTCCTGAGAGCATCCATGTCGTATGATTCAGTGAGCAGAGGATCTGAGGGTCCCATGGGTTTGTGTGGCGTCCTCGAGCGTGTGAGGCACAGTAACACAGTTTTGGGGTTTTGTTGTTTACTTTAAAGCATGGTTAATGCGTCGTTCAAACAGTCTGTAATTTGTAAACTTGTAATGCAAATCGGTGATGCCCAAACCTGGGTGGAGGTGGAGAGCACAGGCGTCGACCGGGCTAATCAGAGCAGGGAAATGAGTCTCGTCCCACACAGGGCTGCCGTGCCTCCAGGCTTACTTGGTTGACAGGTCTGATGGATGGGAGAACCTTCTCTACTGAGAAGAATGATATTGGGATGAAGTTGGAGAATGGCTCCACACGCCTGTCGCTGTGGGGATTGTGCCCTGTCTGACGAGAGCTACTCAACGGAGATGGAGGTGGGAGGTTCGAGAGCTTTAGGGATGGGAGCTCGCAATTAGGATTGGACCTCCCACGGTACACCCACAGAGCATTCACACTACGCTTTATGCATATTGTAGCCTAATGTCAGACGCGGCAGAAATTTGGGTTTAATTGGCATGCTGTTACGTAATTTCCAGGAGTTACGTTGGAGGGGTTTTATCAGTCTGCTGGGAAATCAGGTTCAGTACAGTAAATAGTTCGGGACAGGAAGCCGTCACTGGGATTCGGGAGTTTTATTATGGCTTTAAATCTTTAAAGAATATTTGTCTACAGTTATTTTTAGCATAGCAGGGATTGCTTTGAAGTTAGAGTTTGTCCATAAATGAAAGTCATGGGATTTACTCTCCATTGTCATTTCTGTATTTTTCTGTATAGGCAGAAGGGAGATACTTTGAAGAATATTGGAAACTGTCAATCATTTACTTGTATTGGTTTTGTTTCAATAAAATAGATGTGAATGAGTGCCGCTGCTGTCAGATGACCAGCATTCTTCAAAATATCATAATTTGTACATGGCAATGAGTGCTTGAAAGCGATCGTTCGTCCAAAAATGAAAGTTGTCGTTATGTTCTCTCCATTGTTTTTTTTTGTATTTTTCTGTTAAGTTATTATCTTCTGCAGAACACACAAGAACATATTTTAAAGAATGTCGGTAACTGACACTCATTCACTTGTGTATCCAGACAATAGATATTAATGGGAGCCAATGCAGTTCAATTACCAACATTCTTTAATATATCTCCATTGAGCTAGCATAAAGTCTAACAGGAGAATATATCATTTTATATAACTATAATTTTGAGTGAAACATCATTAGTACACTTTAAATGGTCTTGTTTTCTAGGCTAATTATCTAATCTAATTATTGTTCACTTCAATTTTCAAGAAACATGATTTAGTCCTGAAAAGCAACAGAATATATATTTAGTGAGAATTTAATTCTGGTTGTTTGTTTTTGACAAGCAAAACTATTTTTATATATTGTTGTTATGCAATTTTTCTCAATAACTTTGGTTTTGCATGTTGGTCAGCCATTGGCTAGAATAAATCTTGTTTATAATATTCTTAAACGGTCTTTTATTAAACATCTTCAGGGCTAAAATGATTATATGTTTTTGTATTTAAGGAACAATATGTACATATTGTTATATAAAATATTATGTTTTTATTAATGTTTTTGTAAACATACAGCATAACTAAATGCATTAACTAACATGAATTAACTGAGTATTTTTTTGCATTTGTTTATCCTGGTAAATTTGTTAATACTGTCATTCAAGTGCATTTATGGTGCATTAACTATCAGTTAACGGTGGCAACATTTTATTAATAAAAAGCGATTAAATGTTAAAATGAACAAAGATTGATAAAACGCTGGAGGGCTATTGCAATAACAATAAAGAATACTCATAGTAAAGTTTTACCATTTCCACTAGTATATCACAAAATCCATACTAGGGAATATTTCAGAGTTTAGTTTAGTTTGTGTTTGTGTGTGTGGTTGCATATTGCGAAGTAAGGGTTCAAGTCTTGAAGCAGTTGAAAAGACTTTGAGAGGACCCTTTGAAAGCTCTCCAAAACTCTTTAATAAATGAAATATTTTGTGTAATCCACTGTTAACAAGTGATGCAATGGCCTTGTTGCTTTGCCATACTAATAATAGATTCTTTCTCAAAAAATCCTTAATTTAACTTCTGTCTGAGTTTGTGTGTACAAATGTTCAGCACATTTTAAGGCATGTCGTGTTTGGAATGGCCTGTATTGATGTTAGAGCGGTTCAAGCACAATTATGTGATTTCAGATTAGTGGGTCAGAAAAGTTGCTCAAGGGTATTTGGAAGATCTTAGAAGGAACAGTGATGGTGCAGGCTTGGTTCATGGAAAATATAAAGTGTGTGCTTGAGTTTTTCTTCTTTCACACTTGATTAGAATCTTGCCCAAGGGCGTCTGTGTATAATGAGAATATACTGAAGCAGTGACAGGTTCATGTAATAGACGGAATAAAATGCCGCTGGGTAAATGAGTTCTTTATAAAATTCCTGGTAAACTTGGAGCATGTGAGATGCTTGCTTTTGGGTGGCATGTTGTTTGATATTGGTTCTGCAAATTTTAAGATGAAAAAGAACGTAAAGATCAAAAGTTAAGCATTAAAAATGAGAAACATTATTCTTTGCAATTCTTGAGGAAAAGTATATTTAAAGCATTATCTTGATTTGAACAAAAGGTCAGTTCTGAGTAATGCGCTTTCATATCTCAGCCGGTGTGACTTTTCAAAGAGACTTAAGAAAATTCATACATTTCCATGATATTACTCATTTTTCAGAACCCCCATCACCTTTTCTTAACTCATGTAAATTGCACGGAAGTCAGCGATTTGTATTTGGGGATGTACAACACCGAGACATTGAAAGAAATTGCCTTTATTCCCAAAGAGAGATTCAAGGTCCAGACTGTCTGAGTTTTCAAATAGGTTATTAAAAATAAAGAGATTCCAATATAACTGCCACTTCTGCTTAAGGAAATTTGGTGAACATGGCCCTACGCAATACCAGGATGAGCATCACTAAAGAAATGTCCAATCTGAGCGCTTCATATGCTGACTTAAATCAACACGCTCCATTAGACGTTCTGCACCGAACCATATTAAACAAGGAGGTCATTAACCACCGCAGGGAAGCAGCTTTAGATGAAGAAAGAGAAACGGACAAGATGTGTTTGTATAGTCTCTTTTTGACTTGTGTAATTGGTGTGAAATTTGCATGTAATGCAGTTATTGCTTTGGTGCGATTCATCCTTCATTAAACTAAACTGTGGGTGAGCGGACAGCCAGAGGTGTGAAAGGTTGTCTCGGGCATCTCAGTTTTAAATCATTCTTGACTTAAAGTCATGGGTATGTATGCAAACCCCTCAGACACATGCGGGTCTAATATCTAATTAAGCAATTTACTTCGGACTGTAGGGATTTTTGGCAGATCAGGTACAGGGACTGTCTCTGTCTTTCTGCATCCTTAGGGAGTTTGATGACTCAATTCAGTTTTTGTGACTTGTTTTGTAAACAATTTCTGTTTAGACAGCCTAGTTTTCAGTAGTTAAACAAGGGAAGAACGATATTTATTGAGAAAAATGACTCGACTTTACGGATCAGGAATTGATTGGCTTGGGTGACATTCAGCAAAATGGAAAGTCGATGAGAAGCGTGCGGCGTTATTACATCGTGATGAAACACCGCACAGACTTTGATGTTGACTTGATCAACTTGTACTTCGCATTTCGACGCAGGTTATTTTTGAACCTGCAATGTTGTAATCCAGTCTTTGTAAAGAGTATGTGGAATGTGAAGCTTGAACCATATCTAATAGCAAACTCCCTTCTTGTGAGCGTTTACCATTTTATCTGAACAGAGGTCAGTCTTTGTAGTAAAGGGCCATTATATTTTTTTCGGACTTTCCTCTGACTTAGAAAAAAGTTTAGTCGATAGCATTAATCAAGTCTGCTAAAACATTAAATCTGATCTGTCTAAAGTTATTCTTTGATTTGACTGTGGAAGACGTCAAAGAAATTTCAGTTCACCCAAAAATAAAAGTTTTGTTGTCATTTAAAACCTGTAGGACTTTCTTACTATTGTAGAACAGGGATTAAGATATTTAGAAGAATGTTGTGGGGTTTTTTTGTCCATACAAGAGGAGTTAAAGGTTTACCGCTACTATTTAATTACCAACATTCTTCAAAATAGCTTTTGTGTTTGCAGAAGGAAGTAATAAAGGTTTTCTTTTTAGGCAAACTTTTACTTCAATGCTCGAAATCAAACTTCCATGCACATTTTATCATATTTATACTCTGGATCACAAATAAAACATTTAAAAATTGTTCAAGGTGGACAGTGTCTCGCAGTGTGTTGCTGTCAAATCATTTTTTTTCAAAAATATGAATTGGATGTTTCAGCATTTATTTCTGCCTCCAGCAGGTCCTATTGTAACAGGACATGACCAGGGTTCGTGTGTTATCAATTTCTCGTCACACCAACACAAAAGCAGGCTTTCAGACAAACCCTCAGTGTTTTTCATAGCCCTGCGTTGTGGTCCAAAGGCTGGTTTCCCTGATCTATTGAAACTCCAAACTAGAGATAATGCAGTTGTAGTCCAATGAACTGATAAGAACATTTAAAGGACACAAGACACAGCCACAGGTCTGGAAGGTCATAGTGTTATTTAAATGGAAGCGTTAAAAGAATGAGTGTTAGGAACATCTAAAACACTCTTTAGGAAATTTATCTAAAGTGAGTTTCATTTATTAATTTATTCAGTTTTCTGAGAATCAAACAAATGGACTTGCCATTTCTAGTGCGAGACAAAGCAATACTTTAAATATTTTAATTCTGTCATTCTACATCTGCATGACATGCTTTTCTCCTGCATAACCCAAAAGAAGAGTTTGTGAAGTAAGCTTGTAGGTAAACATAACTTAAACATTATATGAACATGAGACATTTCTTTAAATATTTTTTGTATCCCATAGAAAAGAATGACATGAGGGTTAACGTGATATAATATTCCGATTTTTGGTTGTCCCTTCAAGTATCAAGATATTTGTGCAGTGATCATAATGAAATGAAAAGAGAGAAACCAAAGTACGGTTTCTGTTGATGAAATAAGTCACAGCTGAAGGGTCACTGGGTTTATTGATTTCTCCTGATGCGGTGCAGACATTTACATTAATAGTAATGAGCTTTGTGCTTTCAAAGATAAGACGAAAATGACATTTCATTGTGTACCAGCTGATGCGTCATCGTGCCGTGTCACATAATATTAGGCCATTATCCATGTCTATTATCATTACCACATAAGCAGCCCACATAAGTGAATGATATAGAGATTTACAATCTGTTCCACCAGCTAGAACTCTCCAATTAGTTTTAATGCATTTTCTGTTTTAATTTGGCATCCAATAATTGAAAAAAAAAATCAAGGTTAAACCATTATTGTGATGCATTTGTTTTTAGCATTTCTTTAATATATTATATATTCTATATATCATAAATATGCATTTGTTTTATTTTTTGACATTTATATGTTTAGTTGAATTTCTACATAATTTCTTGTTTTCCAAGTCAATATGTAATCATGTTAAATGCTCTGGATCTCAGATTAATTATTAATTTATTAATTTGCTTTTCAATACGTAATTGTTGTCAATAATTGTTTTATTGAAATTGATTCATTTATTAGTAATTTATATATTTACCCATTTTCCTGAGACGCTGTGCAATATTCTGTGCAAAGTAATCTTGATCTTAATTTTTTTTTTCAAATATATATACATTTTCTAAATTATTTTCCAAAGTTAACTTATTGTGTTAAATAATTGTGTTAAATAATAGTGGTTTTAAATATTTATTACATATTAATTTATTAAAACACATATTTACAAAGTGAATTTGTACTTATGTAAAATAATCTTGATTGTTATTTTAAATTTTTCTTAACATATTTCCAAAGTCAATGTGTAATAGTTTTAAATTGTTAAATCAACATAAATAGGAAAATAGGAAAAAAGATACATTATTATGAGTCAATTTATAATTCTGTTAAATAATCGGGATGTAATATTTTTAAATGTATTTATTTACAAACTCATAATCCCAAGTCATTGGGTTATGTTAAATAATCAAGACATCAGAGTGTTTAATTATTTTCTAGTTTATCTTTCAGCAAACTCCCTTTCCAAAGCCAACGTCTTATTGTTAAATAATCGTGATCTCATGATTCGGTGAAATAATCGTGATCTCATGATTCGGTGAAATAATCGTGATCTCATGATTCGGTGAAATAATCGTGATCTTATGATTCGGTGAAATAATCGTGATCTTATGATTTGGTGAAATAATCGTGAATATAATAGTCCAGTCTGTTTAAAATTTTTTACTTTTTTCCTGTCTGAAAAAGATGAACAGAAAAAGTTTCTTTAAGTAATGCTTTTTCTAATACAAAAAAGCTGTTCAAGCAGTTCTGTGTTTAATACTGTGGCAATACAGCATCTGTGTTTATTTAATTCATATTCATTCATCATTGATGGCCGGTGGAGGAGAGAGACAGATAGACGCTGATAGGGAACTCTCCCGCGGTTCCTTGTAGGTCTCAAAGCCAAATCATTTGTCTTCCTAATGTCACAATAAAGCAATAAGGGACCAAAATATGGATTCATCTGCACTAGTCCTTTATTAATTGAAATTTTATGTGTTGGTTAGTCATCCTTTGAGACGCAGAACACCATAATAATATGGAGCCAAAGCGTTTGAAATAGAGAACCGTTTTTAAGCTCTTCACTATACAAGATCAGAGGCATTCTATGCAAAAAATATCTGTCAATGAATCCCACTCTCACTTTGTAAAGGGTTACAAATGTATCTGCCCTCTTGAAACGTCTCTCCCGAGCAGTAGGGTGCTCAGACACCTGACTCCCATTTTCTTGCTGAGGTCTAATGGCTTTTATCCTGGTTCTGTGAGTGACTTAATCCATCATGGCGAATTTTATCTGCTGTAAAGATTCCTCATCTTTCAGCCTGTCTGAGGTCTAATGGAGAGGAACCGAGATGAATCGGGAGGTGGAAAATCCACCCAAACCCTTTTGAGGACAACTCTTACCATTGGTGGATTTCCTGTTGTGCAGTTAGGTCTAGTTAATTATTGTTTCGACGGCAATTTTTTGGTGAATGGTTGAGACCTTGTTTGGTTTCTCCTGGGCCGGCTTGTTCAAGAGAGCACGGTCAAGGGTTAATGCGCAAATGATGGTCAATTATCTTCGCTTCTTTTCAATCAAAGGGGTTGATGTCATGGCATGCAATTAAATTATTTGTTTTAGGTGCACTTACATTTTTTTTATTTGAAAGTTTTATGAACAAAGAAAATCATTGTGTTGCACATTGACATGATTAACTTGATTATATAAATTGTACTTAATAGGAATGATGCCGTTTTAGAGTAACTATTGCTTTTTAATGTTGGCTTATAAATGAGTTTTAGTTTGAAGTTTTTAAGTTTAAATGCGCTTGTCATTCTGAAATCAAAATTTTATAGAATGATGGTACACTCTACATCAAGCAGTAAGACTTTTCTCAAAATATCATTTGTGAAGACAGTCATAAAGGTTTTAAGTTATATGGGTGAATAAATGACAATGTTTGTTTTTGGGTGAACTATTCTTTGAAAACATTTTTTTTTATTCTAACTATGAAGTATCTTTGGCATAAACTCTCCCTTTATTGTCTTGGGTTAAGGGTTGGTGGATAACAAGTTTGCTTGTTGGCTTTAAAAGATGAAATCTCTTCCAATGCCATTTTAACGAAAATGCATCACAATAAGGCAAAAAAGCCTTTTCCCTATTCATTCTGATTGCAAGCTGTTATTATATACTTTAAACTGGAACAGTTTCCTTATTTAAGGTATGAAGTATGGACCACAGTTAAGAGCACAAAATGCATTATTTCCAGCTCACCTCCACTGGGATGCATTGTCCGCAGTTTATTTTTTCTCTAATACGCGTGTCTTACACTGAAGCGTGAGTAAAAATCTGTGTGGCTTCTATTTTAACCAGCGTCTGTGATTCACAGGGTTATTTCCAGACACTGTAATAACCTCCTCTAAAACGGAGCACACTTTCCAGTTTCACATTTAATTATTTCCAACCCCTAATTGTAGCCTTTTTTGGGAAGGATCTATAAATTCAATACCATTAGATCTGTTGTCCCAAATGGCCCGCTGTGGCTGCTTTGCCCTCCGGTCAGGTTTTATAGTCAGTACGGCTTTGCGGTTTTGCGTTCATTCTCATGGGTTATGTTATTTTGATTATTTGTGGTCTATATTGCACATTATTCGTTGTGTTGGATTGCAGTCGATCGTCTGAATGGCGATGTGATTAACACAAGCGCATTGACTCATTATGAGCATGCTTTAAAGTGGGCCGTGTCGTGTCAATTCGCCACCTTTGCAGGCCTAGGGATCGATGGCGGCCTGGTTAGACACCAATGAATTCCAGTGCATTAAGAGATTTCTAATTAACTAATGCTTTTATCTGACCAATCCATGAACCTTTAAAGAAAAAGGGAGTTTATTCTAGGCAAATGTCCATTCACGGGTTCTTTTGATCAAAGGGAGCTAGAGATTTTTTTCAGAACACGTAGGGTAAATGAAATGCTCTCTGCAATGTCAATATTTCCGCATGGATGCTTAAACTGTTCGCTGGCTTTGTTCAGCCGGGTTTCATCACTTACTCTGATTTTATTTCGCTTCAGTTTATTTCTCAAGAGGAAACGCCGCTCTGGGCAGGAATAAAATTCAGTTTTTCTTGGTGTTATGAGCTGTGAAAATCACTCCTGTAGAGTAAACGCTTAAACTGGTATACAACAGTAGCTTTTTTTGAGGGATGTAAACCTTTTCGCCAGGATTGAAACGCAATGTGCATTGTATCGATGACCATGTTGCTCACTTTAATTTCAATTCACTGATCCAATCAGTGATCCACTCGAGTGCTTGTTTAGCTACTCTTCAGCAATGATGTTGAAAATAACAATCATTTAACAAGATTGGTTAAGTCTGGTGTTAATTTGAATATGTAAAGCCTAATACTTATCATTTTTAACATCTTTTCTTAGCTAGAAGTTGCTTAGACTGAAAACATGGGTCATCAATTTTTTCAATAGCTAAAGTGAAAGGTCACCCAAAAATGAAAATTGACCTTTCCCTGCCCTCTTGTCATTTCGAACGTAAATGACTAAAGAACCGAAAAGCACTGGACATATTCAGTTATATTGTTTGGTCACAAATACAATGCACGTGATTGGATAACAGATACAAAGTTCTTCAAAATAACTCATTTGTGTTCAGCTGAAGAAAGTCACAAAGGTTTGAAATGTCAAGAGGGAAGAGCAAATTCAAGAACATCCGACAAACTATTGTACTGCAATGCTGTTTGATTTTTATTTTAGCTAAAAATAGCTGTTAGACTTAAAACGTATATCTTCAATTTTCCAATGGTTTTCATCCCTACATTTTGTTTTCGCGGTTTATAATATTGCCAAATTAATTCTTTTATAGCACTCCAATAAGAAATGCAAGTGAATGAGTGCTAGTTTCCCACATTCCTCAAAATATCTTATTTGTGTTCAGCGTAAGAAAGTGACCCAGGTTTAAAATGACGAGGGATAGTAAATCAAGAATTTTCAGTTTTAAACTGGTTTGAAAATTGACATTTGCATTTAATTGGTAAAATATTTGTAAATCCTTCAAAATCAATAACTGGTGACCAATAGCAATTCATATGAACCATTTTTTAGAATTATAAAATCATTTCTACATTTTCCCGTTATATAATACTACTCAATTTATACCTTTATAGCATCACAATGAGAAATGTTGCACTCTTGCTAACCTACTGAACATTGGTAATGTTCAGTAGGTTAGCAAGAATTTAAGATTTCTGTCCTGTTCCAAGAAAGCCAAGAATCCAAATGATGGAAGGTCTCGAGGCTCAGGTGGGCGAGCAAAGGTTCAATGCCTCCATTGACCCACAAGGACCCTTCTCCTTTCTGCAAAGCCTCGGATTGCATTCAGTTTGCTTCTTTGAAAAACCACTCATACATAATATAACACCAGGCACGGAAAGAACACTGTATTTGCTTTAACATCTAAGCTTTCAGAAGTTACTTAACATGCTGAAATTACATGAGATGTTTCTTTCTTGGTATTAATTTAATCCACCATGTTTGCCCATGTCCATCATACAAACTCCCTACGTAAATACATGCTACAGAGTTGTTGCTCGGATGTTCCCAGAATCCCCAGTTCTTAAGCTCAGAGAACATGGAGTTTAGGGGGAAGTGCATTGCATAAGAGAGATTCATGCAGATGGTTACAGAATCAGATGAGATGATAAATGTCTCTTTGCCGCTTATACGCAGGAGACATTGATTGACTGCTTGAGATTTACATAGCCGCTCACATCTCCCAGAAGAAACACTGTTTGCAGGATATTCTCGTTGCTGAATGTGTTTGAAGAACGGCTGTGTCGTGCGGGCCGCCTGATGGATGGATAGATTTCCCTGATCTCTTTAATCAGACTAAAATCACTCTAATGATTGATTTACAGATGGCTCTGGATTGACACTAGATCAGTTTCTTGTGTATTTATTCCTATGGGTTTACCCGTCTACTCCGTGTACATGTGCCCGATCGTGCCCCAAGTTCCCCCAGGGAGATCAATGGGAACATCACGTGTCATTAGAATTAGGGATTACCCATCACAAAGTCAACACGGTTGTGTGTAGTAAATCAACAAGGCAAGCAATCTGATCTGAGGTCAGTGATAAATGACTTTTTTTTTTTGCGGTTTGACTGTATAAGCGTAGCACTATGAAAAGAGTAATGGCTTAACTCAGAAGCGTTCGTGGGTTATTTTATTAGATGATGCATTGTTATCTGTTGTCAAGAAAAATCAAATTAAAAGGGACAGCACGAATGTGCATGAGTTCAGTTAAAGGGATAGTTGGGATAGTTTCCAAAAATAAATCTATTTCAAACTTGTATAAAGGTCTGTTTTGATGAACACAAAGAGACTTTGAAGAATGCCTGGAACCTATGAGTCCCTGAACCCTATTGACTATCATAGAAGGAAAAATACTTTATACATTTTTGAACAATTAGATATTTTGATGAATGGCGGACAGCAAAATATTTTGGGGCACCTTTGACTACTTATTGGTAGACTGGTCGAATCCAATAAAAAGGGCTTTGATTTTGTAAAAGCACAAATGATGTGCACAAGGTCAGTTCTAAGATAAAAATCATAAATTATTCACCATCGAGTTGTTTCATATGTGTAAATATCTGTTCCTTTGAACACGAAGATATTTGGAAGTATGCATATGCAAACAGTCGTTGGACCCCGTTCACTGCCATAGTAGGACAAATTACTAAATTATATTTTGAACACAAAATGGGATCCTTTAATGATGTAGAGAAGCAAAGTGTTCTGTTAAATTATTGACTGCCATTGTCATTTTTTCTATGGTAGTCAATGGCGTCCAAGAACTGCTTTCGTCCAAACATCTTTTTGTTCAACCAAGCAGCTCACTTTTTATTTTCAGCTTTGGTATATTCATCATGTAGCAGGTGTTAGATAGAGTTGGTGCTTTGGAAAGAGCTGAATTAGTTTTAAATAAAGCAGATATACTGATATTGATTTTTTTAAAACCCATCTGTCTAAAGTTCTCGTTGGTCAGGGCATGCCGCAGTGCATCAGAGTTGTGGATAAAGTTGATATTTCTCAACTTTTGCTTGTATGACAGAGGGTTGATTTTATGAACCTCTTTTGCATTACTGCGCCTTGCCGTTCCTCAATTAAAATAAAATGATTCATAGCAGATATTGTGTGGGCAGCTTAATGCAATATTCCATAGACGTGCGACCATAAACCGTATTATATTTTTTAAACTAAAGAATTGATATAGTGTGTATTTGTAGTCTCAGGACAATGTGTGAATGTTATTGCAGAGCAAGTTTTGCATAACTTCTCTTGAACATTTTTGTAAAGTTTTATGTATGGTTTAATTATTTCTCCTGGGTGTATATTTTGTCTTAAAGTGATAGTTTGCCCAAAAAGGAATATTGTGTAATTTGCTCCCTCTTTTTATTTCAAGCCTGCATTTCTTCCGCACAACACAAAGGAAGATAATTTGAAGAAAGTTTGTAACCGAACTGTAGTGGAACCCAATTTCTATTATTTCAAACAGAATCAATGCAAATGAAGAAGTGCCAGTTCCCAACATTCTTCAAACAAATCCATATTTGTGTTTTGTGGGGGAAAGTAATAAATTTCTATTGATAAGAGGGTTCGTAGATGGTAATGCAAAGTTAAATCTGTAATGTTGATTGAGTGGACTTGTGTTCTTTCTGTTGGTGAACATGCAGTTGGCGCTCTCCCTGCTTGGATTTATTTGTTTCCAAACGACGGATCCCACCCAACAGTACAAGAGAAGGGTTGTGAGCTTTAAACTCTGGTAATTGTAAAAAAACAGGCCGTTACAGTTTTCTTTTCCAAGAGGAATGATGTCAAAAATGTAAGGTCTACCCTGAAATAAAAATGTCTGCTTACTTTGTGCTTAACTTCACTATTTTTATCAAATTCTATTGCTTTCCGGTTAATTTGACTTCCCTGCCAAAATTCCTTCTGGATATTTGAATCTGTACAGAACTTCGTGTCCTGAAAGTGTTCCATATAACCACATTATACAAACTCAATGATTCATATGTGCAACAGTTTAAAAATATTTAAAAATATGGGTTGCCAGCTATGATCATACCCCCTGTAACAAGTGAACCGAACTTTCCTTATGTATTTACATCTGCATATATCTGCATATCATCTTACTAGGGTTTACTCATGCTTGTCAACTATTATGGAAAGCTGATCAGCCATCTGTAAACTGTTGTGTAAGTCTGATGTTACCCCAATCTCCGTGCTTTTTTCATAAGTGTTCTGACACTTCTTCATCACACCGGTGAAGTGATTACTTTCGCCTTCCTGTTATCTTCTACTCGTTTCTCCACATCCTGTTCAATACCCGATGTCTGGCATCACTCATTGAATGTGCGCTTGTGACTCGATGGTGTTAACTTTTGATGTCTCAAGGTCATCGTAAATCGTGGCTCAAGGGATGAAGTTCTCTTTGACGGCCACTGTCACCTTTAATCACGGTGATGTGAAAGGGCCTTTTGAAAGTATAGAGATCTGCATGTTGCGTAGCATGTCATCTGGAACATTTCCGTGGCTTTTATGAATAAAGAAAACCAGCAAACCTATTTATGACACCTAAGAAATAAGAGAATTAACATAGCAACGGATGTGCACTTGAAAGACAATAAAATGGAAGAATAAGGATTTGTAACAATTTCTAATTTTCACTTTGGATTTACTTTAAACACGCAGTCATAACACTATACTATTTAACCAAGAATATATATTGCATAATCCAAACATGATTTTATTACTTGTGTTGTGTTAAGTATTCCCTAGATGTTTTCCTTGAGTCTAATTGTTATGATTGATGTTGGAATTTTCACAAATGTCTGTAAACCCATTTTTAAATGCAAAAGTTCCTTTTCAAAATGCTATGCAGGCTTTTATGATGATCTATATCCTTTCTATAAATCTTTATATAATACAGAAATGACATTCCAATCAGTCATATATGATGTCACCTCCGATGTCATTAATCAGACAGGAAAGATTTACATGTACTACATTGGCTTTATGAACCCTACAGACATTTTCAATCCTGAAAAACTGATCCAATAAATAACATATAACATCTCCTTTTCAGGATAGTGTACCCAAAAACTGAAATTCTGCCCTCGCTGACTGCAATTCCCATTTATTTCTATTCTATGGACACAAGCAAAGTAATTGGGTTGGTTACCTGCTTTCTTTTAAATATTTTCTTCATACAATCACGCAGCAATTTTTGGGAGAACTATCCCTATAATGTCAATCTGATTCTCTCAACTGCCCTCATTTCTTCCTAGACAATCTTTTAAATGATCAAATGCTTTATTTGTATTTTATCTTTCCCGTGTTTCCCATCATATCCTCTTTATGGAGGCACAGTGATGTCAAATTTATTTTGTCTTGGCCCTACTTTGTGTGAGTGTGCTGACCTTTTAACTTTACTGCTCGGAGAACGTAGATGTCAAAGTAAAACTGGAATAACATCGACATGCTGGTTGGCTGCTGTTGTGTAACTTGACCCAGCAGGTCAAAGCTTACAGTAATAATGAGAAACTGACACATTAACACCCACCAGACATTATCCGATGAATAGCACGTCGGTCGGACCCCCAACAGCAATCAAGGTGGGATTGATTTGATTACAGACATAAAGGTAATTGTAAAACGGGCAGTCTGAGCTGACCTGTGACCCCTTGCCTGGGTTTCTGAAGGGTTTATCGTCCCGCAATTGTGCGCCTTTCTCTGTTAGGTTCTGTTTCGGTTTCATCTGGAGACTTCGAACAAACGGTGTTCTGGTGTGACCCAGATGACCCGTACAGAAAAGCCCTGTCGGGGGAGCTCATCTGTTTTCAACTGTTGCTGTGTCTTTTTAATCAAGCTTGTATTCTGGTTGCAACCGGTTTGCCCTTCAGGATTCAAAGAAGTACAGTTGCCTTTATTAGCCGGGATGCGGATATTAAGCCCATTTTTCTTCACCTACACCCGGCTGTCACGAATAAGCAAACCTATATTGGCTTTCGAACAAAATGTGAGGAAATTCCTTAAGGTGTTCCCAATCCTACTTGTGTAATCAAATTTTTCTTGTGGTCGGGCAAACATGCACTTACAAATGATCAAAATATCCACCGCATCATTCCTTGTGCATTTAACAATTGCCATCCCTTAAAGAAACTTATGTCTTGGTGTGATTGTGGCTGTGTTTCCAGTTATTATAAATGAAGTACAGGTTTACTACACGATTTCTCAAGTTGTGGTTGATAGTGTGTTTAAGTGGTTTCCAGGGTGTTGCTAGTGTTCGTGTTGTTGTAAGGTGGATGCTTACAGGACCAAGACATAACTCAATTTTAAGTCTGTTGGATGTTGTGAACATTTTATTTTCAACGGGTGAACAATAAAAAAGGGAAAAGTCCAACAGACTAAAAATCAAGTCAGGATTCTTTAGACAGATTGCAGCTTCCTGAACTAACATAAACATTTTTTCAGCTTTTTTTCGAAGAGGATTGCTTTAAAATGCTTATTTAAAACCTGTATATGTTTTGTGAAAAGTGGGTGTGCATATTGGGCACTAGTGTAGCACAGTCACCAATATTCTTATGTTAAATAAGATATTTTGAGAAATGTCCATCATGTGCATACTTTAAGTCAATGTGCACTGGTGTTCAACATTCAAAATATCTTTGTACACAACAGATAATGTAAGAAATGTCTGTCAGTGTATTACAAAGAGTTGAGGCAAAACATTCTTCAAAATATCATCTACACCAGATATTTTGAGAAATCGTTTTTGTGTAAGTCGTTGTATAAAATGGTTCCATTTTCTTTGCAATATCCATGTAGAGAGCTTAAAATAACTACAATTTGAAAGAAATGTTTATTATCCAAAATAACAAATTTCCAAACTCGGGCACAATATGAAATTTTAATTTTTAACTTGTTACAAAAAAGTACAGGGTTGGTGAATTTATGATCAAAACGGCTAAGGTCCTTAAATTAGCTTTCATGCAATCAATCTGAAATGATTTTCTTTAAGTTATTGATAAAGATTAGAAATAACATGTTTGTTCTGCCGAAAAAATCAAATCAAAATTTTCTAATGACATAAGTCAGTAAACGAGGAGCTGGTTTCCATTGTTGGCTCACTTCCTTTTATTGGTTCCGATTTAAGACTGGAAGAGAGAAACTTATTTCTGACATTCCAATAAAAATGGAATTATTTTAAAACGTTTAAAAAAACTCAAGTTCTGCAAGTTATTCACCTGTGAGAGATACAGAGGCTGGCAGAATGGGAGATGTAGACTGCAGAGCTGAAAGGACCCGACGCTCGCGATGTGTCTCTGCGGGTGACCTATTCAGTATAATAAGTTTCAGGTCATTAAAATTGAAGCAGGTGGTTCTGGGGAATGCTTATGCTAAGTTTAGCCAGAATTATTCAACTTTGTAATAAATGCAGTGCTCAAGACTAGCAGTGTAAGAGAGTATTGCTTTATAATAATAGACATTCCGCAGTTAAGGATAAATTACAGCGTAGGGGTAAAGTACTGAACTAGACCACATGAAGGCAAAAAACGGCTACATTTAGTTAAACTATAGGGGGAGTAATTTACTTAAGTTATTCTGCATCCAAAGAGTCTGTAATAAATTACTCAAGTGTTCAAAATTTGTAAACATTACTTTGTTTGGCTTAACACACACAGAGATACTTGAAAGAATGTTGCACTTAGTCGCTATTGTATGGTAACAAAATAAAAAAATCAATGTTTGTCAGTCCCCAACATTCTTCAAAATATCTACTTTGTGTATATTGGAAGGCAAACAGGTATGTAATTTTAAGAGGGTGAGTTAATATTACATAGTCAAATGTCTCCTAGAAATCTCAGCTGCTTGCAATCTTTTAAATATCTCTGTTCAACAGAACCAAGAAATGTATACAGATTTAAAACGACCTGAGAGTGTAATTTTTGACCATTTATTTTAGGAATTATCCCTTAAGACAGTATGTATTCATTTAAAAAGCGAAGCATTCAAAGGAAATATATAAATCGGGATGACTATTTATATGCATTGATTTATCAGATGCAAAAGAATATGGGTCAATAAATTAAGATTGTCTTAAAAACCTCCATCAAAACCTTAAACAAAATATATTGTGCATATATTTCATTTGAAATCAAGTTCTTTAGTGTCGTATTTTTGCCTTTTGAAAGACAGTCCCACCTTGCGAACCCAAGCATACGTTTTGTTTTACAGCTGAAATGAAGAGAGGATTAAAGCCGATCTTTGTTCTCCCAGATTAATTTACAAGAACACAGAGGGGAAGTCGTGGACTGCAGTGATTCTGCTCTCCCTACTTACTTACGGGAGGATCTGAGGGATCAATACAAGATAAATAGAATGTCAAAGAGTGTCGAAAGGAGGGTGAAGGAAAAACATGACATAATTGGTGATAATTAGAGTGCTTGACAACAAAAGGTGCTTTATAGAAAGAAAGGGCAAACAATTCAATGTCGCTGGTAGGAACTCTCATCAAACACAGCGTCTTGTGTCTTGCATTCCAAACCTTTATGATTTTCTCATTCAGAACACAGAAATTATTCAGAAAAAAATGTTAACACTGGCCTCTATTGAAGTTCATTGCATTGACATTTCTCAAAATATCTGTTGTGTGTCACAAAGATTAGTATATAAAGTTTTAAAGCCATAAGGATTAATTATTCTACAGTTTTATTTTTTTCTACTATGGTTGTCAGTTTTACACAAAAAGATGTTAACATTCTTCAAAAAATTCCTGAAGATATTTTGAAGAACGTTGATAACAGTAGCCTCAATTCAGTTTCATGGTTTCAACACAAGACCACAATGTAAATTATACCCGAAGTATAGAGCACAGCATAAGGATAAGAATTGATGGAGAATTTTTTTATTTTTTTTTATTTCCAGGTTTAATGTGTGCAGCTTTGTCTTTTAAAATGGGTCACGCGTTTATGTGCATTAGCTTTCTCTTGTAATTGCTTGGCCTTGGAATGCTCTTTTCTGCCTGAGGAAAGCCTTCCTCATCATGTCTCCATGTAAAATCCCTTGCCTTTTTAATGTTATCCTGTTATCCTTTTATTCATGAGCGTGAGGCCTTTTTACAAAACGCAGATGACATGATAATACAGTTTAATTAGTTAATGGAAGGAGTAATATTCAGGTCGGGTTGTATAAAGAATGCCCAAGTCAAAGGATTTGATCAACCCTTATTTATGCCTGGCCTTATCTTCCTTGTTATCGGTGTTGGTTGAGGATGTGGACATGTTGCACAGAAGTGGTCAGGTGTGTTATGGATGTAATGCGAAATTCTATTACTTTACACTTGTATTACAGAAGGTATGCGTGCAGCATGTGCTTTTGGTGGAGCATGTGGTCATTTCAAGCTTTTGAGAAGGCCTTTCACCTTCAGTTTGAAACCATGGATCTGTGTTTGCTTGCTTGTTAATCCGTTGTGTGTCTTGCTGCAGACTACAGATCGATTACAACAACGGTTAAGATTAGCCTGAGCAGCGATCCATGTCTTTGTCTCAGATATTCCCCAAAAGTCAGATTTTCTAGACTTGAAGGCTTCACATGAGGGGGTTTTCAGACCTGGAATAGTCCAGACTTCACACCGTGTAGGAGTGAAGCCTCCTGAGAATACTTGACATATTATCGATTCCACCGACTGTCGTCTAACACCTTTGCATTTCCATTTAACATTAACCGAAAACCCACAAATGATTTCAAAACATGATC
This sequence comes from Triplophysa yarkandensis, assembly GCA_033220385.1. Taxonomy (NCBI): domain Eukaryota; kingdom Metazoa; phylum Chordata; class Actinopteri; order Cypriniformes; family Nemacheilidae; genus Triplophysa; species Triplophysa yarkandensis. The sequence continues at coordinate 9,534,369 of CM065678.1, forward strand.
TTTCTTTAAGAAATAAGCACATAAACTGTATTATAACAAATTTAATCTGAAGATGGATCTTCTGATGGATCCCGGTTTCGTGCAATTTTCTTCATTGTATGTATTTAATATTTCATCACTGCATCTTTGGAGCGATGCGTTATGCAATCGATGTAATTTATGTAGTGTCTCTGGCTGAAAGAATTTTTCCATAATTTGATCATGTCCTTAATCACTTAAGAAAGGTTATAGTCTGAGATGTCATGTTTTATAGGTTGTGATGGGCTGTAAGTCGCTTGCATGTTATCCCGTGAAAAAGAGCAATATTTTACAGTTACATTACCAAGTTACATGGTGAGCTAAGATTCATGCATCAGCCAAATATTAATTTTCATGTTGCATATGTTAAATATAAATAATTATGTTCAAGTCTTGTATTTACCCATTTCTGCTGGAGTTAGGGCTAAGATTATACTTAACTTTTTACACTTTACTTGCATTCTGTGCGTGGGAGTTAATTTCTATTAAAATTATGAAATATTGTATTTATTAATATGAATTAACAATTGATAAAAATATTTATACTATCCTAAATATTGTAAAATATTTATTATAAATGAATACTTGAATAGATTTAAGTTAAATACTAAAGGTCCCATATTTTGTGATTCCCTTTTTCTAACTCTAGTTAGTGTGTAATGTTGTTTGTGAGTTTAAGTGATATATCTGTAAAATTATAAAGCCTATAAAGATATTCAATTTAACAGTAATCACCTACATAAAAGGGCCGATTTTGACTACATCATTCTAGTTCTGTAATGACATCCCTAGAACAGTTAACCTCCTGCTTCATTCAGACATTTTTGATGTTAATTAATTCTCACAAAGGTTAATTGATTTTAAAAGATTAAAAAAAAGTTAAGGCTTCATATTATTGCTTACTATGCCACTGTTCATTTTTTGTAGACTTTTTTAAAAACTTTTATAAGATACAAAAAATGCTCTGGCCAATATTTGTCTGTTTGAAATTTGAAGAGAGCAATATCACCAAAGCAACAGAGCTGTTATCGACACGGCTGTGATTTATTGCAGCCTTGTTGTGTTTTTCCAGAGAAGAATCATATCCGGTCTCATATTCATAACTTATAGAACACTGCTCTCTAAGATCGCGTCCTAATAAAAATGATCTCTATACTGAAGTCAGGGACTGCATTCATGCTCGTCAAGGTCATGTTGTGTTTTACTGCGTTCAGGTTGGCATGATCTTAAATCATTCACAGACCAGAACTCTATACACACTGGAGACCCAGAGCGTCAAACGTGGGGAGAAGTTATTGGGTCATTCATCTCGATGAGTCAGATGCAAGGTGCCTCTTTAGCTTGACGTATTGTAAGCGGCCAGAGGATTTCTAAATCGAGAGGTTTTCCTCGCACAGGAGTTCCTCTTCTGGCAGCCTTTGGGTTTCTGCCATGAGGGCTGTTAAAGGTGTTCAACAGAAGTGTTCTGGATGCAGTGCACTCTGGGAATGCTGGTTGAGATATTTCATGACTGTTCACAAGTGCTGGCCGGTTTCAAAGATGCCATGGTGACGCCATAGTTGCTGATGGTCAAAAACCATTTGTGGCTGCCTTGCCTTCTGTTAGTTTAATTCTGAAAAATATAAATTGCTTCCAAATTTCCTCTTGCAAAATTTAATGTTCAACAATTTACACTTAGTTCATTTTAGAGCTTTGAAAATAATGAAAAACTGTTTTGTGGAAATGCAAGTACAAAATAGTCAATCTGACTCAAAGATTTCTTTTAGAGTTGACCATAAATAGAGGTATAAAAAACAAATTTAATTCTTAAATACAAATAAGTTGAAATTTGTAAATTTAAGAGATGTAAACTTTATTAAATATGCTCCACTGAACTTGGATTTATGAATTTAAATATTTTCCACTAAATCTTTTGTTATGAGTAGTGAAAAACTGTTAATTTTTAAAGACACAAAATATCTTTACATTGAAAATTCCAGATACGTTTCATATCTTTAAATGGCAATGTTATATTTTCTGCCAAATTGTATCTGACAGCTCATGTATTTATATATTACAGTTATGGAAAATACTTATTCCAGAATTATTCATCATTATTATTATAAACTTACCATTGTGAATTTGAGGTAAGGTATGAACACGAAACACCTCTTTTTTTTTTTTTTTGCAGAACACGAAGATATGACAAGTAACCGTTTAAGGAAAACTTGCAATGATTTTCGTATCCAAAATATGGTATTGGTTTAATGCAATTTTTCAAAATATCTCCTTTTGTGTTTTGCAGAGATTATAAATGACAAGAAGCTGAGTAACTTACAGAATTCGTGTTTGGGTGATCTTTCCCTTTAAACACACCCTGAACATGTTTAGATGTTAAAACAACCCTACAATTGGGATTGAAACTCTTGGAATGATTGTAGCACATCATTTACGTTTGTGTCATGAGTATGTTCTCTCGTGACAGGACGACCATATTCTCGAGTAGTCCTACGCTCATCTATGTCACACTACAGTTGTTATTCTGAATAACGGGCAGTCAGTCTCCGGTTACAGATTAATCTCGGTATGGAAGCAGTCGATATCTGTCCCATTACTGCCCCCGACATCCTCCTCATCGGGACTCTGAAGTCTTGCCCCCCTTGAAATTATTTTCCCTTCGCAATCTCTTCATCATCCCCTATTGTCACATCTTATCCTTTAACTCTCAGTCAAGTGAGGGACTGGATAATCACGCCAGGGCTCTATTGATTCATTTCACAGCGTTGATGCCTCAGGTCAGCCATTTGAATGGCACCCATAGCTCAATTATCCCACACTAGCTCTAATAGAAAGGGCAAGAGAAAGAGCTTGTTTCTATATCCTTGAGAAAATAGAGATGCTGTTTGGACCGACATGCTTACGAATCCTGAGCTTGTTCTTTGGCCTGTAATTTAATTGTATACTTGATTGACTGTACAATTGTAAGCGTTGGTGGCGTTTTACTGTCGTAGCTAGGGAACAACTGTTGTGGTGAAGATGCATGATTTAATTTGTTATTGACGTATTCGTACCTTTGGATGGCTGCAAAACTTTATATGAAAAGAACGTCGCCGCAGATGTAGTGCAGGAGACGCGAAGGATACGAGCCGCCAAAGGCGATTTATTCAGATTCTAACGTGGATGAGAAATGTGGTTTTGTAATCCTTTTCTTGCCTGAGTTTAAGGCTTGCTCACTGTGGGTTATAAGTCATGTAAGTTTTCGATTTCATTTTTCTTTTTCTAGCTTTCTTGGCGTAGACCCTTACACACGATTTAAAATGCATTTATTTCATACGTAGAGTGGGTTATCTGTAATATTAACATTTAATGACATGACTTACTGATATAAAATACTACACTTTTTTGCAAGTACAATTTGCACATACTTTACAATGCACATTTCTCAATATTAAGCTTGTGTTTCAATAAACCCTGTTCTAATGTCACTTTGATAGGCTGTTTAATAGTGTTATGATATGATTTATGATATGAGAAATGATTTTATAATGGAATTAGTCATTCCATACACTAATTTTAAAGTGTACCTGGAGTATACTTGAAATAGTTCCACAAAATACACTTTAATATGCGGTTTCAACAGGCCGAGAGTGCATATGTACAAAATGAATCGCAGTGTATTTTTGAGTACATAAGGTAAAGATTTAAATGAATTTACAGTATACTTGGCATGAAATAAAATAAAGATACTAAAATGTGTTCGATATGTTGCACTATCGTAGAACATTACATTCAAATTAACCTTTTGCAGGATCCTTTTACCCTCATGTTTAAAGTTAAAGTGTTACTTCATCCACATATGACATTTTTCTATAACTACCATTCTTGTCATTCTAAACCGGTATGATTTCCTTGCACAGAACACAATTGAGATATTTTGAAGAATGTACTTAACTGGCACTCATTCACTTGTATTGGTTCTGTGTCCATATTTTAGGTTAATGAGTGGCAGTGCTGTCCGTTTCTTAACTTTTTGAAAAAATAAAATGTTCTGGTCTACGTTAGTCACACAGGTTTGAAATGACAATTGTCATTTTTGGGTGAACAATCACATTAATTGTCTTCAAAGTATCTTTGTTTAATTGCACAAAATGCGAACATCAAATATTCACCAGAGGAAGAATTTCTAATGCTAATTTTGGGTTGAAATGTTCTCAGTAACCCCGCTCAAATGTAGTGTTTATTTTTAATACATGCTGATTAAAAGTATTCCCCATTCAGTCGTGTCTGAAGTAATTTAGCAATAGAGGCCGTTATTCTCATGCACGTTCATTAGGCTCTTCTTTCTTTCTCGGCTTTTTTAAATTCAGTTTTCCTATTTACCTTGAAGACGCAAAAGAGTATATCTCTGTAGTGTCAAGCGAAAAACATTTCAGAATGTTTGTTGGCAGGTTAAAAAAAATTACATGACTTTAAGTTGGTAGCTGCGAGCTGTCACTTTGCCTTGAATCTCGCTGGGAGATGTGTCACCGTATATCAACGAGCGATCTACACCATCATTAGTTTGCCTCTGAGACGCTTGACTCACTCTTCACGCAGGGTTTATGTCTGCGGCTGTGACGTAGATGAGAGCGCGTGCTTCTGTCAGGGACCCGTGGGAATCCGTGTGGATTGGAAGCGAGGCCTTTGGCGAAGGTGTTAATTATACAGAGAACAGCTAATCGATAGAAGGGGGCCAGACCTATTTTAGAAAGTCATGCTCATCTCATGCTTTCAAAAGCGCTCTGTGATGCAAATTGGTTGTCATGTGTTAGGTATGCCGTGTTGGAAAAGGCTTTGGTTGTTTTTTTAAGTGCTTTGAGAATGTTTACGTGCAAGCCAATGCAAACAGAAGGTTTTAATGGATCAATGAGCTTGGTCGACTGGTTGAAAGTGCCCAGGCTCTGACTTTTTTTTTTGTCACAAAGGGAGTCTTAAAAGGAAGTGTGTGGCAGCCTTGGCATTCTGAAGTGTGCCAGGAGCACAGCGGGTTATCACAGTGAATTAGTGTTCGACGTGGGGTTATCCCTCTGGGTGCCCGGTTACCACCCGTCTTGGTCTCCTGAAGCTGGGCAGCGGAGGAAATCTGACCACGGACTATGTGTGGTATTGTTGGCCATGTCCCAATGGCTGATGGGCAATTCCATACAAATGTCAACAAAAAGTCATAGGTCAGGTATCAATATTTTGCGTAAAGTCCTCATTTGGTTTATGGAGTGTCTAACAACAACTGTCAAACATACAAGATTAAGATACACTTAAGATTTTATTTTGAGAGAATAGGAAATATTCAATTTGTCTAGTTTGTCCCGTTTGGTTCTTCCATGTACAGTGTGTAACAAATCGACTCCTTGTATTCCAAGCAAAAAACGTTATTTGTTAACTTTTGACTTAACAACTTGGCCGACGTTTATGTTCACCCATGGCAACTTTACATACTGCATGAACTTTAATGACATTGTAATAGTTAGTCTTCAAGACGAATTTTTTATTGCTTTTATTTTCAGGGTAAGCCTATCTAAATCTTTGTTTTTCAGGTTGGTGTCTAACTTTCAGCAACGAACTCATGCAAATTCAAGCAAGCTATTTTTAGTTTTTTATGGAGCCATCCTTTCTCCAGTTATTGTGTGTTATTGCGTCTGGTTTGCACCTTTATATGAGTTATTCCTTTGAATGTTTGCACACTATCATCAGGAGTTTAGTAAAAGATAAAAAGACTGGTTCAATACAATATTGGTTAAGTATATTTGTAAAGTACTTAAAATATTTTGTTCGACTACAAATGTCACATTGGTACACTGGAAGTGCCCTGATGCAGAGCATGGGATTGAGAATGACTTCCTCTTCATTTCAAGTTTGCATTCACGTTAAATAACTATCTTATAATTAAAAATTGGCTTAAAAAACAGATTGTTGGGGCCATTTGGATGTCTACAACGTTTTTTCCCGTCTCTTCAAATCCCCTGTATCAGAGAAGGTCTTAAGTGTCATCCTGTGCTTGGGCGTCTGTGCTGGCTAAGCTTGTGACATGCCCTTCAATGTGTAGACGCAGTGATTCATGGTCAATCTGAGCCTTTTATCAAAGCAGAGGTGGGCATTCGGCTAGGGGAACTGGATGATGCATTGAACTGTAGCGGCCCCTAAGGTACTTTGTACTATTTATCCCTGGATTAAAGCATTTCAAGGCATTACTGTATTTTCAGTGTGTTTTCTAGGATTTTAATTGGATGTCTTAAGACATTTATAAGCATTCCAACATAGCATAGAACATTATGTTGAAGTCTGTATTATGTTACATGTTATTATGTTAACTGTTCTGCAATTTTTCTGGACGAAGCTCCCATGAATTTCACTCACCAGGGCACATGTGCTGTAATGTGATGTGACAATAAGTGACTTTGACTTTATAATATTAAGCAATGCAAAGCAAAGGAAAGTGATATACACAAAATACAAAGCAAAGCAATTCACTAAACTAAAACTAAATACAATTTATCAAATTGAAATGCAATGCCAAACACCAAACAAAACACAATGGAAAACACCAAACTAAACATAATACATCGATATACAAAACATTGCAATACACCCAACTAAAACGCGATGCAATGCTCCCCAACTAAAAAACGCAACGCAATGCTCAGAACTAAAAGCCTGACGCAACGCTCCAAACCCAAAGCGCAGCGATGCGCAACGCTCCAAACCCAAAGCGCAGCGAGGCGCAACGCTCCAAACCCAAAGCGCAGCGAGGCGCAACGCTCCAAACCCAAAGCGCAGCGAGGCGCAACGCTCCAAACCCAAAGCGCAGCGAGGCGCAACGCTCCAAACCCAAAGCGCAGCGAGGCGCAACGCTCCAAACCCAAAGCGCAGCGAGGCGCAACGCTCCAAAGCGCAGCGATGCGCAACGCTCCAAACCCAAAGCGCAGCGAGGCGCAACGCTCCAAACCCAAAGCGCAGCGAGGCGCAACGCTCCAAACCCAAAGCGCAGCGAGGCGCAACGCTCCAAACCCAAAGCGCAGCGAGGCGCAACGCTCCAAACCCAAAGCGCAGCGAGGCGCAACGCTCCAAACCCAAAGCGCAGCGAGGCGCAACGCTCCAAACCCAAAGCGCAGCGAGGCGCAACGCTCCAAACCCAAAGCGCAGCGAGGCGCAGCGCTCCAAACCAAAGCGCAGCGAGGCGCAGCGCTCCAAACCCAAAGCGCAGCGAGGCGCAACGCTCTAATCCCAGAGCGAGGCGCAACGCTCTAATCCCAGAGCGAGGCGCAACGCTCTAATCCCAGAGCGAGGCGCAACGCTCTAATCCCAGAGCGAGGCGCAACGCTCTAATCCCAGAGCGAGGCGCAACGCTCTAATCCCAGAGCGAGGCGCAACGCTCTAATCCCAGAGCGAGGCGCAACGCTCTAATCCCAGAGCGAGGCGCAACGCTCTAATCCCAGAGCGAGGCGCAACGCTCTAATCCCAGAGCGAGGCGCAACGCTCCAAACCCAAAGCGCAGCGAGGCGCAACGCTCCAAACCCAAAGCGCAGCGAGGCGCAACGCTCCAAACCAAAAGCGCAGCGAGGCCTAACGCTCCAAACCCAAAGCGCAGCGAGGCCTAACGCTCCAAACCAAAAGCGCAGCGAGGCCTAACGCTCCAAACCCAAAGCGCAGCGAGGCCTAACGCTCCAAACCCAAAGCGCAGCGAGGCCTAACGCTCCAAACCCAAAGCGCAGCGAGGCGCAACGCTCCAAACCCAAAGCGCAGCGAGGCGCAACGCTCCAAACCCAAAGCGCAGCGAGGCGCAACGCTCCAAACCCAAAGCGCAGCGAGGCGCAACGCTCCAAACCCAAAGCGCAGCGAGGCGCAACGCTCCAAACCCAAAGCGCAGCGAGGCGCAACGCTCCAAACCCAATGCGCAGCGATGCGCAACGCTCTATACCCAAAGCGCAGCGATGCGCAACGCTCCAAACCCAAAGCGCAGCGATGCGCAACGCTCCAAACCCAAAGCGCAGCGTTGCGCAACGCTCCAAACCCAAAGCGCAGCGAGGCGCAACGCTCCAAACCCAAAGCGCAGCGAGGCGCAACGCTCCAAACCCAAAGCGCAGCGAGGCGCAACGCTCCAAACCCAAAGCGCAGCGAGGCGCAACGCTCCAAACCCAAAGCGCAGCGAGGCGCAACGCTCCAAACCCAAAGCGCAGCGAGGCGCAACGCTCCAAACCCAAAGCGCAGCGAGGCGCAACGCTCCAAACCCAAAGCGCAGCGAGGCGCAACGCTCCAAACCCAAAGCGCAGCGAGGCGCAACGCTCCAAACCCAAAGCGCAGCGAGGCGCAACGCTCCAAACCCAAAGCGCAGCGAGGCGCAACGCTCCAAACCCAAAGCGCAGCGAGGCGCAACGCTCCAAACCCAAAGCGCAGCGAGGCGCAACGCTCCAAACCCAAAGCGCAGCGAGGCGCAACGCTCCAAACCCAAAGCGCAGCGAGGCGCAACGCTCCAAACCCAAAGCGCAGCGAGGCGCAACGCTCCAAACCCAAAGCGCAGCGAGGCGCAACGCTCCAAACCCAAAGCGCAGCGAGGCGCAACGCTCCAAACCCAAAGCGCAGCGAGGCGCAGCGCTCCAAACCAAAGCGCAGCGAGGCGCAGCGCTCCAAACCCAAAGCGCAGCGAGGCGCAACGCTCTAATCCCAGAGCGAGGCGCAACGCTCCAAACCCAAAGCGCAGCGATGCGCAACGCTCCAAACCCAAAGCGCAGCGATGCGCAACGCTCCAAACCCAAAGCGCAGCGAGGCGCAACGCTCCAAACCCAAAGCGCAGCACATGTTAAATAAAACAAATGCTATTAAATCTTCAAATAATGCAATTAATGTATAGTTGAGGAATCGAATACAATTAACATATTTTCACTCTCCTTGGGGCACTCTTGTGTCTATTTAGTAAATTATGATGCGTTTCTGCACACTACCCTGCAGTAAAATCCAGATTTTAAGGTGAGATTTTCAGCAACTGAAGGTCAATACACTCTTAATGCCATGCTTGAAATGTCAAAACAATTATGACCCCAGAAGAATACAACATTTTACATTGGTGCTTGTGTATGTACAATCTGCCCTCTACTTTCAATTGTGATCAAAAATAAAATTAGTCACCACTCTGACATGGCCAGCACAATGCTGTGACCAGTTATTATCCCATAAACTGATGTATAATGCAGGTAATCATGCCCTGCTATTGGGCTTTCATGATTGACATTTGCAGTATCTTTGGGAGCGCATCCATGTACGTAAATTTGCCATTGTTTAGCTGAGAACAAATGAAACTCTGAAGATACCCAAGAGTCTCCAGGTCTATTCTTCAGAGTTCTTTGAGAATGCATTTCAGTCATTAAAGGTCTAAGGCAGGGATACATTGTAGTTATGCATTTAAATGCGTTCAGTAATCAGGCTCATTTTACTAACACAAGAATCCTTTGTCTTTTGAAATGTTAACTTAATTTCACGTGATGCTATGTCAGAACATAAGACCATGTAGTCCCACTGCTCCATAAAATCCTTAAATTATTTCCTCGATTATTCTCTTTCCGTCATGCATAGGCCAGTATTAACCTGGCATGTACTCTGCATTATATAAGACATCCCATTTGTTTTTGAGGTAAAGGCCAATGACAATGTGTTGATGCTCTAGGGGATGTTTGCGCGCACAATCAGTGTGTAGTGCATGTTCGAGACATTAGTTGTGTGGGAATGACGTGGTCAGTCGAAGTCGCTTTGCTCTTTCGGTTGGCCTAATGCTTTGAAGCTCGAGGCTTACAGACACTTGAGGATTTTACCTCATTGACGCGTCATGAAAGTCATTTTAAGCTGAGCTATTATATCAGCCTGAATGTTCTTCTGTAGTAAATGTGTTCTTTGATACCGGAGGTCATTTTTGAAAACCAGAGTTTATGTACTTAAGGAATTAGTGTTCCGTATATAATGAAGACCATTTATAAAGTGCATTTAAGACTGTAGGTGACGTACTAGAACATCTTACTCATACTGCTCTTGCCATGTTGCCCTAAAGGTGATGAATCAGCCCAAGAATTTACTTTGGTGTTCTACTATATCTCTTCTTATAAATAGGTGTATGAGTATTTTATCGTTTTTAAGTCCTGAGAGCAGATCTGAGTCTTCTTAAGTAATAATTTTCACTATTATTTGCTCAACTAGACTTTTTGAGCTTGCTAAAACTAAGCCATTATATAAAATATTATGTTTTTAGGATTACAACACTGGTCAAACGCTTTGGGACACTTAAGAATATAACTCATCAATATTAGGAAATAAAGCTAAGGGAACTATTACAAGGGCCATAGCTAAAATATGACATCTTAATAAACCATTTTGTTTAATCGTCTTCAGGATAGTCACATATTGAATACAATGTGTTGAAATGTTTTCTTGTCAGTTTCTAAAGGTCTTACCATGACATCTTAAAGCAATTTGAAGTAGTCCCTATCTATTCTGTAATGTTATTGACTGTTATTTCTTCAATAATCAGTTGAAGTCATCCACTTTTAATAAATATTTTTAAATTAAATATTTAGTTATGTATTTAAAAATTATATCTCTGTCTATACTATTTTCAGACATTTAGGCATACACCTTTAGAATAATGGGAAGCATTTCACTCAAGTGTCCTGAAACTTTTGACCGGTCATTGATGCTTTAAAATAAAACATGCAAACCAGACGCAATACTAGCCAACAAATAGAAAAAGGTGTCTCCTTATAGAACATAAACTAGCTACTTTATTTCACCTTTCCAACATTAGATCTCTTTTACATCTCCATTTTGTTCCACTGTTATAAATGCAAAAAACATGACATGTAACTGCATTTTAAATGGCAAAACCTTATTGTTAGATACAGTATATATAACCTCTGATACTCCCCGGTGTGACGCATACATTTACATATAATTGTTTGTTAATTTCTGCTGATTTTAGCAGATGTTTGCTGGTGTTAAATTTACAATCTAATTTGCCAAAAGTGATGTGTGCGCATCCATATGTGCACATATGTAGAAAATACCAGCATGCTCATCCCTTAGCTCCAGGGCATTAAACATCTGACTGTTGATGAAAAAGTACTAATGTATTTGCAGGCCGATTAAAAATCTAATATAAAACATACAATAGTCAGTGATCCCATGTGTAAGTTGTTTGGTTTGGTTTAGACCAGGGACGGCAACAATCATGGTTTACAGTAATTGAAAGATATACATTAACATCAGATATACTCCGTCAGATTTTGATCTAGATCTTGTAAACATGTTTCGTTTGCAGATGGATTTACATGAACCGCCTCTTAGTCTCAGTCAGAAGAGACATTCATCTTTTTGATTTGGATCTGTTGTTGTTAAAAGCAACACTTGGCTGTGTGGAAAGCGAGAGATGTTGAACTGTGATAGACCCGAAGCGGTCGTATCATATAAACACATCTGAGAGTTCGATCCAGTCTGATTGAAAGCTCCAAAGCCAAGCAATCGCTTTTGATGTTCACATGAGTAGGAACGTTTAATGGTCACTTTTGGATTGGATTGAATAAAGCTTTCAGGTTTTACCGACTTGGATATTTTGAATGCTTTTGTAACCAGCCCCACATTAGCTTAGAATTTTTTTATCCAACCTTATTTTCCCCATTTGTTTTTAACTATAGAAAGAAATATTTACATTTGTTCTTCAAAATAAAAACACAACAACAGTTGAGTTATATTTTGCCATTTAAAGACAATTTTATATACCTAAAATAAAGATAACATTATAAATAAACCCAAATATATAAATAAATTAAAATATTCCCAAATAGCCGACCCTGAATTATAAAGCCCAATGTGGAAATATCCTTACATTTGAACTACCCTAATACTGCTGCATTGCTTTACCTTCGTGTTTTTTAATAATTGCTTTAGATACGTCCTTATCTCTTCATGACAAAAGATTCCCATTTAAAGGAGCACAATGGAAGCATTTCAGAGCAGAAGCTCGGCCCAAATCTCTGACTTCTGCGCCTCGTTCTTAGGGAAAATCCATCACGGATTCACATCAGATCATTTTTCAATTAACAGCTCAACAAAAGTGGCAAACCCTTTAATCACGGCGATAAATCTAAGATCCACTGCTTATGACTCTAAGCAAGAACCCAGATGTCCACATTAGTAGTTTTGACTCTGTGGATGCGTGTATCAGTAAAGGTCTTCATTTACTCTTAGGTTAATTTACTTCCGCTGCAATTGCAAATTTAATTAAGTGATTTATGTTGATATAAAAAATGTGGTTCACAACAGTTTTTGAATGGCCAGGGAATGACAGCCTGGTTGTGGTCAATAGGTTCGGATCACCCACAGTGATAAAGCGGTCAGCACCCGATGGGTCTAATAGAAAGCGCCAGGGGCTTGTCGACTCGCTTTGATTCAGCTCAAGGAAAGAAACCAGGACACTGACAAAATAGATTAACACCCCTGTCATGGTATTACAGCAGCACCGTTAGAACAAGTGTTTAACAAAGAGGCTAAATAGGAAGTGTCGGCCCCTAGCACTGTAAATGACAGCTTGAGGACTTGTGTCCGACATAAAGCATTTTATATACAAAATTTAGCAGCTGGGGTCTCACGAACACAAAATATTTGAAAATGTTAACCATACTATTTAGGCATGAATTGGTTTCAAATATTTGAACATAAAATGATTACACTACGCTTTTCTCAAAATACTTTGTTATACAGCCGAAAGATTCTGATAGAACTAAAGTGAAAATGAATTCTAATGTGTTGCCTGGAATAAGCAATGATGAGATTCAGATCTTGTCATTTCATGAAAGTTCGGAAAGGTAACAAACTTCCGTCCAAAAGGAGATATTTTGAAGAATGTTGATCAAACAACTGTTGCACAGTTTAAATACAGTAATTAGGTGTGAATCGCTCGGAATAAGCAGATATGTGGTTCAGATCTTGTCATTTTATAGAGGGTCAGAATGGTATGCAGCGCTGCATTAACAACTGCTTAAACCTGTATTACTTCAATCTGCAGAACACAAAAGATATTTGTAAAAATGTTTGGCAACCAAACAGCAGTGGTACCTTTCGGTTTCTATTATTTTAACAAAAGTACTGGACTAGACATATCTCAAAGTATCTCCTGTTGTTCTAAAATTCTGATGTAATGTTTGAAATAAGCAGGGATTTTTCAAATCTTGTCTTATTTTTAAATTTTAGAATCCTAGAGCAGGGCATCAACTTTTTAACCTGTATGACTTTGTGGAACACAAGATATTTTAAAGTATGTGGGTTACAAAACAACAATAGCACCTGTTCATTTCTAATATATGACCATAACTGCTAGAGTAGATATTCCTTTAAATATCTTCATTTGTTCACTACAGCCGACAGATTTTGTACAAAATATAATGAAATTGACAAGAATAGGCAGTGATGTGATTCCAGCCAACATGTCACCAGCCGACAACAGTTTAAACCTATATGACTTCTGCAGAAGTTATTTTAAGAAATATTTGCGTACAAACAACATTAACAACTATTGGTTTCCATTTTATGAACAAAACTACAAGACTAGACATTTCTCAATATCTGCAAAAAAATTTACAGAAGTGATGATGTCCAGACCTTGTCATTTTTTATAATGTCGGAATGGTAACCAGCCCTGTATCAACAACTCTTTATAGTGAACATGAAAGCTATCTCACCTGGGATGCCAAAACTGTCATACATGTGCACTTCATAAAAAGAACAACAGTAAGAGGTCGATATTTGTCCATCGATAGTCATTCATAAATCACAGGAGGTTAACTCCTATCAGTGATGCGTCCATGTTCGATTGTAATATCGCAGCATGACCTTTTGTTTTGGTTTCATGCTGGTCATTCTGGTACATCCTATAACGGTTATATAAAGAGCTACGCTGAACATCCTGAACAGTGCACTTGAGGCCGTGAGATGAAGGGAACTCTCTGGAGCTTTTTGGGGATGTGTGTCATCTACATTACTGCTTTGTCAGAGTTTCTGCTTTGGTCGTTGCTGTTCTTGGCTAAAACTGTCTGTGCTATATTTGAAGAATGACAATTACTCATTCCTTTCTATTTATCAAAAACATTCGCACACAAACCCAGATGGGAGTTTTGGAGTTTGTATATAATGCAGGTGCCGGTCTGTTTCTAAACGGTTCAGGACTCCAAAACGGGACTGACAACCGTATCCTGCTGCTGAACATTTCATCAATCCGGCCATCTCCGTTCTGTCCTTTCCACTTCACACTCGCAGTGTTCTCTGAGATTCCTCCATATTCATCTGTCCCCATCTGGCCACCCCCTCACTTTCTCCCACAGGCTTTTCTTCAATCTTAATCTCATTCTCAACTCCCCCTCTCTGTCTTCCTTTCACTAAGTTCAGATCTCTTCACATCGCCTGCTTCGTCTCGTTCCATCTATTCATGCTTTATATTCTACGATAGCCTTGCACATTGGAAAAATGTTTCTGCTTAGTAAATATCAGATTTTTTTTTTAATCTTTAAATAGAGATTTGCTCAATTTTACTTGGATATACACTATTTATATAATATCTAAGCATGCTCTTAATATTATATACAAAGGTTTTGTTGCAGTGGTTATTAGGTATGGCGTGGCAATTGACCGAAGCAAACATGTCCAAAATAACTACTGTGAATACAACGCTTGCAGCTCATTGGTCACCAATTTTACTGGGTTAAGTTATTCTTAAGTTTTACTTGTCAAGTGAAAATGGATTTGGCAGTCTCTTGTTTTGTAGATTCATTTAAGTTGGAATAGGGAGGAAGATATTATGAGAAATGTATCAGTAGTGTTTATACAATGAAAGTCAATGGGTACCAGTGTTATTTGGCTATCAGCATTCTTCAAAATATATTCTTTGTGTTCTGCAAAATGAAGTCACACAGGAGGTTGCTTTAATGATGAAACAAATATTTTTCCTTTAGATTGAATCTGCATGTGCACGGCTTATGAATAAATGCACGTTCAATGTTGATTTTGGCACTCTCTTCTGCATCTGTGGGCCAAGGGGAATCCTTTCAGTTCGCCCTATCCGTATTTCTTAGATAATGAACGAAATAGCTACAAGGAACAGACGAACAGATCGAAGTTTACGGTTGAAAATATTTCCCCATGCCTTAAATTTGTGCAACCAAAGAAATATTACAAGTGACACAAACACCTCAGAAATGATAGAATGGCATGTTACAGGCAATGAAGAAGCCATCTGTGATTTAAGTGTTTATTCTGTGTAGCAAATGCCATTATATTGCATTTTATATTCCCTAATCTCCTGTATTAACAATGAAATATTTCTTTCTCTTGTGGCCCTTGCAGGCTGAAAATCAGAATCAATGGAAAGAGGTTTTTATCTCTTATATTTCCAGCTTAATGATGTTTTATTATGGTTTAAATCCACTGATTTTATATATTTAAAAGTAAAATGTAAGGATCAGATAGTGTCCGAATGAAACTTATTAATTTTAAAAATTAATTTTTCTAAATTTTATTTTTGATGCTATTTATGTTCTTAAAGTCGAGTTAACTAATTTGAAGAATTAAGAAACTATAATTTTGTTGTGTTGTAGCCGGCAGGTGTTAGAAAAAATATTGAAAGATATTTTCATTTTGTTGTTGATTTCAAATAACTATTTTTGGAAATTGATTACCCCGCCTTCAATGCACGCCTGGTCTTATCGTGCAGGGTGTTTCAGTGCTTGTTTCTCAGCAGTATTTTGCAATCTTTCTAAACTCAACTCTACCGCCTCTTAAAACTCCTTTTCTTTGGCCATGTGAGCCATCGTATAATTTTAACCAATAGCCAAATCAATATTAATGCATTGTTTTAGCAAACTGATGGAGAGCCATTCTGCTCTTGGGGGCTAAATTCCTGTCTTTTTGCAGTTTGGAAAAGAACCTTTCTTTTGTAAATGCACCACTTTATGGAAATAAAATGGTGTTTCTTGTTAACTTGCAAGAATAACACTAGCAAATGCATGCATTTCAATTATGCATACATATAGAACAAATTAAGTAAATGTTACTTTTTTTGTCTTGGTGTGCTGTATCCCTCCATGATTATTTTGCATCAAGACACTGTGGAATGTATTTCATCCCACTGTGGGTCCACAGCATGAGACCAGTGTCTGTTCTCTGTTAAATTGTGGAGCCTAAAATGAGTGTAAATGCTGTATTTTGTTCAGAGACGCGCGTCGAAGGTCTTCTAGATGTTTTCAGAAGCCAGCGTGATATTCCCAAGAGTGGGTTCTGCTCTTAAGACTCTGACTCATCAGGCAGGGTAAACCAGGATTGTAAGAGCTCCCATTGAGTTTCTATTTTAATTTGGTAATGGCAGCCGTGTGATCATTCGGTGGTCTTGAAAGCATCATTGTGCTTTATTATGATTTCTGTATATACAGTTGTCTATACTTCGATTGGCAGAACACATACTTTAAGATATTACACCTGTGAACACATATATTTTTCACCCGTGTCCTTGGTTTTTCTCGTTTGTGTGTGGGTGCGTTTTTCCGCTCCTTTAGCCTCTCTCCAGTGTAACAAATCAATAAATACAGGGTGTGTTCACAAGTTCCCCCCACACATTGTCAACAAAGCACAATGTCTCATTCCTGTACTGCCTCAGAATACTGTACACTACAATCCTGTATTCTCAGAATAGCCCAGAGGAATCGCAAGTTCCTGCACCTGCTTGGAAGTGTGGGTGACCCTCTGGGTGACCCACTGCCGATTTCTTTCGTTTCTCGCCCCCACCTGTGCGAAACCAGCGGTCAGACCCGTTGCAGCTCTCACTGCAGCATTTAAGCACCGCTCGGGTTACCAGGCAACAGACGTTCTCCCTGCGCGCTGA
The DNA here is from genome assembly GCA_033220385.1 of Triplophysa yarkandensis. Lineage (NCBI taxonomy): Eukaryota > Metazoa > Chordata > Actinopteri > Cypriniformes > Nemacheilidae > Triplophysa > Triplophysa yarkandensis. The sequence continues at coordinate 9,551,305 of CM065678.1, forward strand.
GCGAGGACCTTCAGAAGCTGTGTAGAAAAGCCCAAAGCCGGGAAACACAGGAAGTGCTTAAAGTGTGATTACAGAGCAGTTGGCGTTCTCAGGCCCCCGGTGCAATTTCACCTTTTTGAGTGCCTTGCTGTTTTGCCGGTTTCAGAGATGGAAACTCTCTGGGTTTGTGGTGGTTTTGCGTATGCGCGAGACGGATGAAAATATCAAATGTTTTTAAATATTACAGCGAGTCGTTTTTCCGGATGTTAAAGGGATAGTACAGATTCTTCATTTTGGGTGAACTTTCCCTTTTAAGCACCTGTTTGACGGAAATGGGCCAAGATCTATCTTAGTGAAATCCGTAGCCGTTTTTTATGATGGCAAAGTCTTGGTTTATTCTTCAATCTTCAATGCTATGATTGATATTTTAATTAAATATTAAAAAATATAGTAATTTAAGGTCTTGTTTGAACGTATATTTATCTGTTTATTCATATGCAATGCTATAAAGGTGAATCATTATAACAACATTTCCTGTACACAACAAAAGCCAAAAATGTAAAGCATTTGGGGTAACAAGAATTTTTGTAAAAAGTGATCTGATGATTTAACTACTGCATTATTTTTAAGATTGATACCTACGTGCCATTATAAAAAACTAAATGTTCTTCCCCATGACATAGAAGAAAACTTTGTTCACCTAAATGACTCCTTAAGGAACCTTTAACATAAGAACTTTTATACAAGATTTTGTAGCTTTAAAAGGTTATATAAAGGTAACCACCATTATTTATAAGACCTATGAAAATTAAATAATACTTACACTAGCTGCTTGTGTACAAAAATAAATGTGGTAAATGAATGACAGGATGTTTAAATATTCAATTCAAACTCTTAGAAAGGTAAAGTTACAGAAATGTTAATTGATGTCAGCAGATTTGTCGCAATAAAACCCAGCCGCAAATTCTCACAGATGAGGCTTTTATATTCATAGTTAATAGCACTTTAAGGTCATCGTGATGACACGGCCTATAATGTGTGCTACCGTGTGTAGTTTTAAGTGGACCTTGTGCTAGGTTTTCACCAGATGTTCTTTTCATAGTCTAATTTGGGGCTGCGAATCATGAACTCATGAATAGACATCGTTCGGCGCTGTTTTAAGTGCTGTATTTGTCACCGCGCAGAACACGACGGATTTGATGCTGGGTGGGTTTCGTGACTCGGTTGCTCTGTTACCCTGAGTGGTGTCGGGACAGCGGAGAGTGACGCTTGAGTGACACAGTCTCTCGGCCTTTCAGTCCTGTTCCGCCGGAATCAATGACCCGGCTCGCTCTCTGACCATCCTCTCTTTGGGCAACGATCCCTGTCGACTCAGCGGCATGCCAATCAAATCACTTTCTCCTGACCCATCACTTCCCCTTTTCTCTAACTTGTTAAAAGGGGTTATTCCAGGAGAAAACATAGTTTTGGGTCTTGAAAACAAGTTTCGACGTTAATAAAGAGCATAAATGTGTTGAAGTTTTGATAAATCTCTTTGTATTGTATTGACTGTTTGTGTCAAAACTGGGAAAGCGATATGTCTGGTCTCTTGTTCCCTTGCTCTTGTCAAGCATCCGTCTAAAATAGCATTAAGAAACAAACAATATCCTTTGTTACGTATCATAACACAATGATTTCCCTCTTCATTCTGGTAACCAATAATTTCTCAGAATAATAAACAAGAACATTAAGGGGTTTCGTAATACATCAAGTGCCGTTGACAGACATCATCCTTAGCTTTGCAGTTTAAATAATAGGAAATGTTTCATTTTTTCATGTTTGACTCTAATGTATTCATAATAGCCACTTTATGTATGCAACATGAATTTTAATGCATTTAAAGGACAGTAAAGGATAATGTAGTATAATAGAAAAATGGCTTTACTAGATTGTGCCATCATGTAACATGTCACCTGCATTGTTCTTTTATAAACCTGCATTTGACCTCTCTCATAAAACATCTATGTTCTTGTACTAACCTCCACACTTGGTTTCTTTCAAAAAGGTGGTTTTGGTGCTCTGTTTATGATCAGGAACACAAAACATGCAGACTATACCATAGGTATATGTCACCTTGTAGAGGACAGACAGACATAGAGAAGAGGTTTTAGATAACCAGAGGTTGAGAAAATAACAGAATGACAAGATGTAAATCATCAAGTGATGTAATCGGAAAAGTTTTAAAAGTGATCGAATTAACATGAATTAATAATAATAAATGCCCAAGTGGTGTTTTTAATATTAGTTGTTTAGGCAATGAATTATCTACTCTAAAAATTGATCTGTCAAAAATGGAAAATCTGTTCAGTCAAAAATAAACCCACAATGGGTTGAGTGTAATTTGAATATATTTAACCCAATTTTTTTGTTGTTTTTAAAAGATTAGGTTGAAATAACCCAACATTTCTTGGAGTGTACCGTAAAATGCAACCAGAAGTAATCATGAAAATATAAAATTTCATACAAAGTAGTTTCCATGCATATGCACCGAAGCTCAAGATTCAATATGACCAACATTATGCTCCCGGTTGAACATGTTACCTAATATTTATTCTCCTCACTAACTTTGGCACAGTTTGATTTCTTAAGGGCTTAACTATAACTCTTTCTAGCCTCACTAGAATCCCTCTGTCTTGAGTGACAGGCAACTCTTGTATTGTCGCTGCAGATGAGTCTGAAGGCAGTGCAGGGGCTCTGAGACCAGCTTTAATGATGGTTAAAGATGAATAACAATAAGAGGAAATAATGAGAAGAGCTAAAACCCACCATCATTGCAGAAACTCGCCAGTTTAACAGTGTTTAATGTCCAAACTAACTCTCTTCAATTTTGTGCCATGTTAGGATGGCAATGCAGAGTGTGTCAGACTGAATTAGATGTTTCATTTGTTAGATGGGGAATACTGCAATAAACAAGTGGAACCTTTAATGGGGTTTATGTGAAGCTCTACTTAGTTCAAAGTTGCAGTTTTAGTTAGTTACTTTATAGCGTTGCTTGAGGGAGTATATTGGACTTAAATACTGTTTTCCCAGTTTTGTAGAAGATAAAAGAACACATTTGGCTGCTGGCATATGATATATAAAGTGCCCGTGTACATTTTCAAGCATGAAAGCTCGGAAGATAAGCTTTTAGCATATAATACAAACAGGCCGAAAAAGCTTGCCAATAAAACATTATCGGAATGTTGAAGTTATGCAAAACATATGACTTTCTAATAGCTTGTTGAGAAATACAAATTGTCATTAACTTTTCGTTTAAAATCTGTACTTTTTTCATTGCAGAATACAAAAGTTATTTGAAAGAATGTTGGTAAACGAACAGCAGTGGTGTCCTTTCCCTACTATTGAAAGTCCATGGATACTGCCGTTGTTTGAATACCAACATTCTTCAAAATATCAATCTTGTAGGTGCAAAACACAAAAGATATCTTCAAGAACGTTGGAAACCAAACATGGCACTAACCAATAGACAATGTTATTTTAACATTGAGGTTATAATGACCGGGGTAGTTTGCTGAAAAACAAAATTTATCATCACTTACTCTCTCTTAATTTCGAACCTGACTTTTTTTGCAGAACAAAGATATTTTGATGAATGTTTGTAGCTGAGCAACAGAAGTATTCATTTACTTCTCTTATAAAGACGAAAAAGCCAATGAAAGTCAATGGGTACAAACCTCAGCTTGTGTCTTGCTGCTACAGAATATGTATTAGGTTGTTTACATCAGACCGGAGACAGAATGAGGGACTGGCCCCGGAGGCTCTGGTCCAGAGCCAGATTATGATCTGTAAGGTTAAGAATTGATGAAAACGTCCCTCTAGTGCCAGACAACACCACGGGCAGCGTGCAGCTGAACGTCTGTGTCTTCAGTGTGGTCTGCTGGGTTTGTTTTGTAATCAGTTTAAAAACTGTGTCTGGTGTCTGAGATCCGTCAGACTAGAAATTGGGCCACCATCTCCCACCGCCTCTGCTGGAGCTGTCACTTCTGCGGCAGTGAGCATCACGCTATCACAGCCATGGAAATGTTGTCCTAACTCGGGGAAGTGACATTTATTGCCGTTAGGTTGGATTGTAATAAGAGTTAAAAACACGTTAGCAACTTGATCCGTGTGATCCGAACCCATTAACTTATTAACTTATGTTCACAATAACGAAAGGTTATTTTCTCTTTGTATATGTTGGATTTTCCTCTTCCCCTCTTCCCCTCTTCTTTCCTCCCTTTACACAGTCTAATTCTTATCAATCGGAGTGGAGTATGTCGACCCGTCAAGCGAGCTCAGCCCCATGTAATAATTAAACCGGGTTCATTTGCCTGTGGCAGAACTTGCCGGAACCTGCTTGGATGGCAGAGAACTGAGAGGGATGTGAATGTGTAGTGACACGGAGGAAATAGACAGCGTTTCAGACAGGGAAACACACTTGTACGGCTGATCCTATTTCTCATTTTTGTGTCTTTCTCCCATGGTTAAATAATCTAGATGTCCTGTAAATGTATTTTCTGTTGCTTTAGAGCCTTTCACATAAAGAAGGAAATACAGAAAATAAGGAAATTTAGATCAGAATGAAGGTTTGGTGGATATCTTAATGTGTCTATTTGGATGCTTGTCTAGGGTCGCAGGGATGGACTTGTAGATAAACATTGGATAAACACAAGCAAGTCCTAAACCAAACTTTTTTAACCATTTCTTTATGAAGATCTAGTTTACCTAAATATAACATTCTGATTGCCCTCAGGGGTTGAAGACATCTTCATAGAACAAAAAATATCGATATAATGGAAGTCGATGGCTACCAAGGTTTGTTACAACAAATGTTTTAGCAACTAGTAGTAATAGTTCACCTAAAAATAAAGTTGTCATTGTTAGTCAACCTCTTTTCGTGTCAAAACTCTTCTTATCCAGAACAAAGATGTTTTGAAGAATGTCGTTGAATAACATCAGTACCATATAATTTCCATTGTACAGACACAAAAGTTGATGGGCACTGTGGTATTTCCAATGTTTACTGACATTCTTCAAAATATCATTTGTGTTCTGCAGAACAAAGTCATAAACTGAAAATAATCTTTAATGCGTTTTAATAAATATTGTTTGCTTGCATATACACATTTTAACAGTAACCTATATTTATATAATCTTAAAGCTTTAAAATGACTTTTTTTGTCTGTGTATTGTTTCACCTTAAATCACGTTATCTTAAAATTACATTTGACTAAATTATGAAAGGTTTCAATTATAAGTGAACTCGCTTTAACCCTTCATGCTAGAAAAAGCATTTTTTAAGCATTATAGGTCATCCTTCACATTCAGAAAAATATATAGTGTTTGTAATCCAGTCTTAAGTCTCTATTTATGCTCTGTTGAAAAGATTCAACAGACCATAAATAGAGACTTTAGACTGGATCATATGGGTAAATATCACACAATTGTCTTTGTGTCCGCTATCCCTTTAAAAGTAACTGTCTTCATTGGTATGCGTGTTATGTACCGAGGTTCTTCCCGCCGGAGATGTATCAGTTTGCCGTTCTCAGAGTCGTTGTACAGGACATGATAAAACCTGTGACTTTGACACTCTATCCAGGAGTAGCTGACTTCAAGGACATTTTTGCCGGCAGGCAAATTGGACTAAATGTCAACCGAGAAGCAGTAATTGCTGCCTAAAGGTTAGGCTAATTTCCCCGTGTTTGGGCACGTTTTATGGTATTTTCAGAGGTGTGTTGACCGCACCTAAGTATTTAGTCTGTGTCAAATGTCTAAGATTAAGGCCAAAGCCGTGTTTTGTCATAAAGATTCATTATGTAATACTGGGGTTTGTTTTCTATTTGTGGAACTTCAAGACCGTGAGAAAATCAACAATGAGGGGTTTCAGTGATACCTGGCGGTTTTTAGGGGATTTTTATGGATTGGTACACCTAAGTGAACATGTCATTGCTAAGACCGTATACTAGGATCTTTTGTACGTATATCTTTTATAGAGATTTGGTGTGTGTCCTCATTTGGTAGGCACAGTTTTAAAATCTAAAATGAAAAAAATTTGTTGGAATGAGTTGATTTTATCATGTATACGTTTCAAGCATTGAAAGACTAGTATGAGGCTTAGTAAATATCACATACGCAGAAATTATATTAACTCATAAAATCTTTGAAAAATATTACGTTATAGAAAATTGAGTTATTCATATCAGTTTAAAGTATATTAACTTAATTTCAACTCTTTTCAGTGTGCATTGGTTCCAATAACTTCACATTTCAAGAGAAATGTTAAACAACGTAATTTAATCACTTTGAACCAATGTGCATGATTAAATTAAGTAATTCCAACCTCTTTTTAGCGTTAATATAATGAAGTTCCATATGTTCCCTGGAAAAATATGGGTTGTTGGAATTACTTAATCAGTTTGGAACCAATGAACATAAGAAATTAAGATTTTTAACATAACCTTTTTAAATTTCAAAAGAAATTGTTAAAAAAAAACTAGTCATGTGGAACTGATGTACACTCGGTAATTCTAACCACCGATTTTTCAATGGTAAAAATCCTAGTTACCTGCAATGTTGTCCTGTTACAATAAATAACTTGGACATTAAAGTGAAAGATCGCCCAAAAATTAAATTGTCGGAATTTCTTAACCACTTGCCTTTCTTCAAAATATCTTGTGTTCTGCCGAAGAAGTATTGTTGAGCAACAAAGATATCTTTTGACTGTTGGCAATGTAATTTGACGCTGCTGTATTTTGGTTACCAACATCAATATGTCTGGATCAATAAATGATTTGTTTAACTTGAGGATATTTTATTTTTGTGCACAGCACATGAGAAAACTAAATAATTCTACCGACCAATGTCAAAAATCCTAGTTACCTGCAGCGTGTGCTATTGTGTGTGCGCGTGTGCTTGTGTGTGTTTTATATAAGTTGTCTCATTGACTGCAGTCATTATGTGAAGGTAGATGACAATATTTCCGCGAGGGCTGATTGTTTTTCTGATTGTGTAATTTAAAAATATCCTTAGAGGAAATATCTGCGGTACAGTATTTGCTTTCCCATACTGTAAATGGATTATAACTCTCAATATAACTCGCTTCTGGAAGGATTTCAATACTAGAAGCTAAAGTTAGTACAGCGTTTTTCCATTGAACTGTAAAATTCCGCTGCGGTGTCTCACAGTGCTTTCTGTATTTCTCCTCTCTGGAAATCCCTTCCTCTTAGTGCCCCAGTTGAGTAAATTCCTCCGAATATATGAAATTGAGCGCATTTGAACTAACGTTACACCTCTGGGTTGACCCAAAACTGAACCTCATTCATATTGTATTCTGATCTATCTTTGCCTTTTTCATTTTAATGAAAGTGTCAAGGCAACACTATCTGTCATCCAAGCTAAATTATATTTAATATGAGGGCTCATATGTCTATGTCAGAGTTGTCTTCATTTAAACTTAAATGTTATTTTTAGGCAGTTTTTGTTATAAACTGGTAGATTTTATTTTGGTGGCAGAAGTACTGATGTGTCCTCTCGCCTCTGGGTTCTTATGCAAATATGTGGTGGCAGTTTGTTCCGTGCATTGCTTTCCTTCATTTTCTGGCCTTGAGTTACTGGCTCATCTTCCGTGTTCTGCGGACATATGGACACCATCTGGTCGGACCTGGACACGTCAAAGTGCACATGCTGGGCCTCAAGCAGGGGTCTTTGGGTCACGTTAACCCTTAAGAAAATCCTCAGAATTGTTTTCCTGCTGAAATTGAAAAACATTCATAGAATAAGAAAGCATTTATTTGACAAACATGTAGTGGACATTGCAGACCAATCTTTGCAGTACAGGGTGATAAGTGTTTATTTTTCCCGATGGCAAATTTTCAAGCATAATTTAACATTTATTGATTGAGGTCAAACATGTCAAAACAATCAAAAATGCATTAAATTAAAAATTAAAAAATAATTTGCTGTACACTCCGGCAGTTGTATCGCTTCTGGTTGATTGTGGTCCCATGGAAGTGTTTGTTCTCATTACGTCAGTTTCAGCTCAGCAATAAAAAATACACGTTCAATTCTTTTTGCCTGATCCAACATATAAGTTGAGAACCTCAAGAGAGAGCACCAGCAAAACTTGTAAAAGCAAACAAATGTTTTCTTGGTTTATAAATCTTCCCATGCTTTTACATCATCTCGCTGCATCTCTTTACAGCTATACGTATCTTTACATCATATTTACTATCCGTCTCGCTCCTTCCTGCCTTTAAGAAGATTAGAAACATGTGAAGAGACTTTGGTATGCGACTTTGTAATTGAGTTGGACATTACAAGCTTTGAAACTACCTTCCATCAGTGATCCATTACGGCGTTATGTCATGACCCCATCCATAGAGTATACAACCTGACCTCATCAGCAACACATTTCACATACATTATATAGATCATATAGTTATGATTTTTGTGAATATTACGTCTTCAAATATTTATTTAAATCCAGACCTTTTGCCACACACATACATTTGCTTTGTATTTTTAAGTATGATCATAGGGATACTTGACCCAAAGGTGAATGTCATAGATTACTCTAGTTATAAAATTACTGGTTTGGTTGAACACAGAGAAAGATATTTGTAAAAATGTGTTCTTGAACTCTATTGTCTACCAGAGGTGGTAGTCAAACTCTCTGACTCAAGTGTCTCAGAATTGTTTGCTGTCCTACATTCTTTAAAATATCTACCAAAAAAGAAAATAATGTTTTTCTACTATAGATGTCGATTATTATATACTTTTAACTTATTCAGGAAATCATGTTTTCTAAAATCTTTTCTGTTCATCAGAATGAAGGAACATATTTATATCAACTCGGGTAAATAAAGATGATATTTTTGGGAGCTCTCCCTTTTATATTACGCATTAAAAATACCGTTGTAAGAAACTTCATCATTTTCACATTGTCAAATGTATTCGTTCTATACATGCTGACACAAAGATCAAAATTCGTCAGGCCTTTAAGAATGTGTCAGCAGAGCTGTGTGAGATCTTGAACACAAAACTTCATGTAACACCATCTGTGACTGCTTTTGTAGTCATAGGACAGAGGTGCAGCGGTTCACATGAATCACACGCATGAAGCATAAGAAAAAGATGATCTTAAGGAATCATGGTATACGTCTCTGTGCTGATTGGTTGGTTGAGACTGTATGACTTCTGCCGTGATGACTCAGCCCGGGCTCGTGGAGCACAGATGGAGAGCAGGAACATGCTGGAGAGCAGCATGGGACTTTCTTTGATCTGATTATATGATGTGAATGGTATTAATTATTTGAGGTGTGCCAGTATGTTTAGGGGCGTTTGTAACAGGCGTGATAAAAATCTTTGAAGTTGAGTGATGATCCTTATTGTCGTCACTTTTGAGTGACTAAAGTCGACAGTTAAACATGCATTAGAATAGAAACTTGAACTGTAAATATTCAATACAATGTATGCATGTGATTTGGATTGAGGTCTCTGTTGTTTGTGTGTGATTGACTAAACCGTCTGTGTTGCATTGAAGCCACACACATTTCTTAAACAAACTCTGTTCTGTCAAAGCCATCCCGCGAGTAAGCCAATAATAGGTTAATGTGGAAATGAAATTGAAACACTTCCCAGTACAATGAAATGTCATCCGCTGATAGAACTCTGGCCACAATCTCTGTGGTTTGGAAACCCACTGTCCTTTCCCTCAAAGTAATCTCATCCGTCAATCATCAAATGTGACACCCCACCACACACTTGCGCACGCGCACGCACGCACGCACGCACGCACGCACGCACGCACGCACGCACGCACGCACACACACACACACACACACACACACAGGATGTACCTGCAGCCGTGCCACTCAATCCTCCTACCATCCCAGAACGCTTTGCACAGATTTTTTGTAATGCAGTGTTTTCAAGTTTATCCAAAATTATGGAAATGTGCTGAGTTTGTGTTGCTCTCGATCTTGCCTTGAGAGTCTCAGGGGATCATTTCGTTTTATTTTTCCACCTTTCCTCCGGAGACAGATGCCATCTTTATGTTTGTTTATTCCATCCGAAATCCTCAACGTTTTCGAAACGGGAAGGATTCTTTGGATGCGCCGTTAAACACCTGTCATGCATTTACATTATAATAACAGATTCTGCTAAAACTGCCGATTTAACTTTTGTCTTACAGCATCTTTTAAGGGGATTGTTTAACCAAAAATAAACGCAAAGTATTTTTGTGGAACCCCGTCTATACGATGTAAAACATTTCATTTGATTGAGTTTACCAAAAAGATCAGCAAATAAAATCTTAAAATCTTTTTAAATTATTTCAATATATTCTACTGAAAAAAATCTATTAAATGAAGTGAACCAACTGTTAATTTAAGTTTATGTCATGAAAAAAGATATTGTAAAACACCAATATTTTTACAAAATTCAAGTAAATCAGGGTTTCTTTTCAACCAATATAAACTTAATTTAAAGTTTAGTATATCAAAGCTTTTAAATTGTATAATTTTTCAGTAAACTTTGTGTACATCTCAAGAGACACATTGGTGAATAAATGACTTATTTTATTGGGTGAACTTTATATTTAGACCCCTATTGTTTACGACATCAAAACACATTGACCTTTCTTTTTTGTGCACCATGGGTTGGGGAAAAAGTGAATTGTCAGTTTTATAGGGAAATAGTTTATTTCGCTGACAAATTGAGCTCTGTGGATATCCTGATGTTCTCATTAAAATCTTTCTCCGTCCCTTGTTTATCTTATTGCTTCAAGCCGATCTTAAATGTCAGAAATGGCAAAATGTTGGCTGTAACTATAGCAGCTGTGAACCAGTGTACATCGTGAGGAGGGGCATTCACCTCGGTTGTCATGGTGACGGTGAATTCGGACAGCTTGAGGGAAGTTTTAATGATTTAGCACTTGAGGCATACCCTGTCTGACTCTATATCTGAACCCTGTACATCAGCAGATTTATTCCGAGTGTTTATTTTATAATGAGGCAATAGAGATGTGAGAATCGAACAGTTTTCAAAATTAATTAGTGCATCGATTCGGGTTGTCAAATATATTTAAATTAGAATTAGTTTTCTGGAAGCACTTTGATAGATCACCATAGATGTTTACAAAACTATGATCGAAGATTGTATTGCTTATAACTGCTCATTTTAAAGAGATTTATTAAAGATTTTCAGACCCATCACTGTTATAATATGATTTTAACTGGATTTGTTTGCATGCGTCAGGGTTTGATCAATTTCTCATTTGCAAGGCCACACATTTTCTACAAAGGTCAGAAAGTTTTATTCTAGTATGAGTTGACCTGCCTTCAGTTTTCACAAAGATCTACATTTCACAAGTCACCAATTACACTGGGACTGTATGACCCACTTTCAAGTGACCAAAGATGGCGTACATGACATATTTAGAAAAAATATAATTGGCAGAGCATTGGTTATTTTACCCTCTTTTTCATTTCCTTTTTTTGTTCACAAAGGTGATGAGTTGAATAGCTTTGCAAACTCTAAACAAAACTCTAAACAAAAATGCATCCTTGGCACAGATCTATAACTTTAACAGTTATTATTTACTATAAATATAGCAATTGTTATTAAAGATTATATAAAACATGTTCTATTTTGTATATTTAAATACCGTAGATTTGTGTTTTTATTTATTCACTCAAAAATGAACTACTCTATAGTTGCATTTAAACGGTCTACATCTTTGTTTGGACACGAAGATATTTGGAAGAATGCTTGTAACCAAACAGACTGGGATTTTACTACCAGGAATAAAAACCTACATAAATGTTCTAAGGTACCTTTAACTCAGTTTGTGTTTTTCTACCCTGGTAGTCAATAAGGGCAAATGGGTCACAAACATTTTTCCAAACATTTGTTCGGATGTAATGTATTTTTGGGTGAACCATTACTTATTAATTAAAATATTCTTAACTCTCGTGCAGCATTTTTAAAATGGAGTTTGTTGCTTACACAATCATCCGTTCTGCGTTTAAGTGTGTAAACCATCAAACCCCCCCTCAAAATTTAGTATCTGTCACTGCGCATCCGGCATGTGCCCACCTTCGAATCCAACACATCGTCTTTCCACCAATCGCACGGCTGCTGGGCAGCTCTGCCCTGTTGCTATGGAGACTTGGCTGTTAATATTCTGCAGGAGTCTTACTCTGATAAGAGACCGGTCGTGCACCGTAGAGAAATCGATGGGACATTCCTCCGGAAAATGCGGCAGTGGGAAAAACTGAAGGCGCGATAAAGACTTTTATTTTTCTTTTTTTGGTTAACTGATTGCATTGGTTCCCTTGTTAACTTGCCATTCCGCCGGTCCTCAGTAGAATACTTCAATTTAGTTGCTGGAGTGAAGCTACCCTGAGCTGTTTTGAGAATGAGAACAATCCAATTGTTTTCGCAATTTTATATCTTCCGCGAAACTCCACTGGTGGCTGTGTAATTGATCCCTTATTGTGCATTGCAAAACAATATTTTTTTCCAATAATGTATCACCTCGACACCTAGATGAAATCAAAACAAGTGTTTGAATGTGTTCTCGGAAGTGAAGAGGTATCCGTCACATGAACACAATAGGATGTATTGATCGTCAATGTGATCATTCAGTGTCTTGGTGACAAAGGATACGGCGAATGCTAGATTATACAAAGACATTCTCTTGGCCAGGAAAGAAACAAATCTTGTATTGCTTTGGGAAGCCAAACCTTCTCTTCACTGTTTATTACTCGGGTACAGTACCATGAGAAAATTTGTGATTATAGTTGAAAGATATTGTTGACATTCTAATCATATGGTTGGTTCTCACAAAGTCTAAGTTTAAAGATGTCCAATGTGATTTTCTTAAAAACTTGTCTATAAAAAGGTGTGAAATGTTAAAAGGCACGGATTTCAATGAGTTTACTGTCCATTTGCACAATTTCAAACCATTTTATCTTGAAAAAAGCCCAAATTTTCATCACCATAACCATTTAAACTAACATACTTTATTAGAAAATATACCTTGATCGATGATGATGACAAGACAATATTAAGTTTAAAACTTGGAGGATATAAACAAATCTGGTAAGTTGTGTAAAATATGTATACGTTTAAACAGTCCTTCAAAATGTTATGGAGGATGAGAATTGTATTCATGGACACTTCTTTCTGTGACAATCCTTAATTTTTATTTATATATTAATATTTCCTATAATCATCTGTATCTTATTCTGTATTTTAATCTGTTTAAATAACAATGCATTAGGGAAGTCAATGTGTTATGATGGTGAGAACTTCAGCAGAAACTAACCAAATTGTTTTGTCCTAGTTGGGAATCATCCTTATTATACTAATATTTTGTGTTACCAAATTGTGTGTTTTATGTTTCTCTTTGCTGCCACGTTGCATTAGTTTCGTGAGAATGACCCTTATACACACGTACATGGTCAACACAAACATCACTTATCTTTTAGTTAATCCTTCAGTACTCATATAAACGCAAACTGTAAACACAGATCTTGAATTATGTTTACCGTACGTTTGTGGTCATTTTAAAAGCATCAACAAATGAATAATCCATTTGGCATTTAGCCATTAAACTATAATTTACCTGCACATATAGTCTCGGGCAGGTTCCAGCTGATATGCTGACATTATCGAGATCTCGGTTTCTTTAAAGAGAAAGAAGGAATTGGCTCTAAGCAGCGACAGATGTAACCGCAAAGCCGGATGATGCGAAAGTCTGCTCGTGTTTGAGTAGTTCTGACTTTACGTTCGCTACCGTATGCAGCCAAGTCATTTTTAGATATCACTTTAATGCCAGTAAGACCATCAGAGACTTACGGAGCCACTGTTATTGCACAATCTGCCTAATGCCTGGTCTCTCACTATTAAATCGGTCTCAAGAGATGGCATTAATGGGATTTTAATGTCCATTAAAAGTTAAGGAAGTTGTGTTAGCCCATAGACTCGAGTCATTATTTTATTAGATCATTTTAAGACTGTTAATGAAATGCAGATGCATCACAATACCCCAAAACAAAATCTGTTAGAATGTACGATATACAAAGAAAATAATTCAGTTTCACAGGACACACTAAATTAACATTACTTTTTCATTAGTGAATAAATTTAGTGAATAAATTTAGAGACGTTTTCAGTAATTGATCTCTTCCGAGTTTACAGATTATAACAAATATTTTATGTATTAAACAACAGTAAATGTAACATATATTTTATAATAAAAAATACTGTACAATTTTATATTTAAATACTGTAGATATATTGATATTTTGGTAAAATTAAAATCTTTTGCCGAGGAAGGTTTAAAGATGTTTTCAGATCAGTGAAAATTGAAAAAATGAGACGTTTTGTCAAATTAATACTTTCATGGATTACCGGGTGCGTTGTGGAGTAGTTGTGCTATAAAGTATATAGCGATAACAGGGATGAACCTGTTTTTGTTCTGACGTGTTTTTCACACTAAAGTGACTCAATGGACCAACATTTTGTTCTATAGTAAATTGCATTCTGCAATAAATTTGTTTGATATATTTTCTTAAAGTCTAATTTAGTTTTTGGTTATGCAGGATAAAGACACACAATCTGTGCAAATCCGCATTAACGTTTGAGATTTTGTTCCCAAAATATTATAGTTGGATTGGATGCAACATCAATGAAACCAACGAATAAGGTTGGCTTTTCTTTTTGATTATAAGCTATTTTCTAATTCTATTCTATTTTTTTAACTTTAAAAACACACCTGCCGCCCAACACAAATCCTCTGTTCAGCCGTCCGTTTCTTCTCAGCGTACAAGTCGAGGTCACAGATGTGTTTTTTAAAAACAAACCTGACCTCCGATCTTCTCAAGGGAGCAGGCCTTCCACTTACTAGTAGAGACGAAGAGGGATTCGGTTCTCCGTCTCTCCCTAGCTTTGATTGAAGTATGGCATCATGTGTGCTGTATTATTTATGCCACCCTACAGTTCTCATGCAGACTGCGTTCCTGTGGCTCAAAACAAGTCTCCTCGTTTCACTTTACAAAACTCAAAACTTTAGTTGTGAAAGAAACAAGTTTTTAGACACACAGACTGCTTTATGAGCTCTGGTGCATTTGGAGAAAAGTTTTTCCAGCAGCTGGACAAGTCTACAGATTGATATTTCACAAGGTCACAATCTTTAGGGGACTGCGGTCTCATTTTCCTCCTCCCACCGTTAACTTAGCCTCATATAAAGCGAAGGAAAACATTGCTGGGTAAAAATAACAGTTGCTTCCCTCCCAGCAGGCGAATTTAAGTGCTACAGAAAGATAACTGTGTAAATCTTGTGTGGTTGCAAAGAGACTTCTCTTTTATTTTTTAACCTGTAATCACATTTTTAAGTTAATGCACTGAATGTTTAAAGAGAAAGATTGAAGGGTTCATAGAGGGTCATAAAATATTGACATGTGTTTTTTTGTCCCTCTGGAGTGTATATTTTTGGCTCAAGTGAAAAGGGTCATGAGAAGATTTTCAGAAAACTGTCAATTTCTTTTCCAGTGGCATTCGGGGATGACAGCTCGTATGCACTGTGTGCTTTTCCCGTTGTGTGCATGGTTTTTGTGCCAAAATCCTATGAGATATTCAAATATGAGACGTGCACAGTATGAAATATTGAAAAGACACAGAAATGAGTTTTTCTGTGGATTTGGTTTTTGGGCTTCATCACCCTCTCATGCCTGTCATGCAACTTGGGGAAAACCAGCAGAAGATTGCTGTTGCCCGTGTAGATGACATCATCGTGCTGGCATGTGTCATGTCATGCAGATTGGCCCCCACATATATTACCAGGTTTCAACCATAGTTATGACCCCAATGTGTCATAAGGCTTTCATTGTTATGTTCTATCTTTCACTTGTTGAAATGTATGAGGTTTTTGGATTTATAGTTGACATGGGGTTACGTTAATAAATCAGCAGCAAACATGAAATAGTTTTGGATAAAGAATTCTGATAAAAATCTAGTTACAGAATTTCTCTAGCTGGGATATCCCACACACCAGAAGATTGAGTTAACTATACAGTTTAAATTGAGTAAATTTTTGTGATTTATATAATTGTTAAACAATAGAAAAATGTTTATTTTGAGAACATCTTGTGTAGGTGAAAAACCTCGGATTCAGGTTATAGTCTTCCTCCCCCGGTTCTTCTACAGATGGTTCATTTAGATTGGTTATAGGATCGTTGTCTCTGAGGATCAGGCAAGTTTTCTTGGCCCATCTCTCATACCGTTACTAGGCTGAAGAACCAACTCCTCCGTAGGTATTGTCCATAGGGTACGAAAAGAGTACTTTTTTTTCGGGTTGTTTATAGTATTGTCATATCTGAGGATCACAGTTAGGTTGGTTAATAAGTCTTTGGTTTCTCCATCCTGCTCCTCATCAGTATCACATGGTGATCATGTCTCATCTTGTTTGGTTTCTCTTTGCCATCTCTACTGGTAAGTCATTAACTGGATACAGAAGATTCCTGTGTAGAACTTTTGACGCACTTGGTAGACTTGTCCATCATTTATTTACTCTTTGGCAACATGTGGTTTCCTTCTAATACGATCTCTATTTTCCTACTACTCTCCCCACTCCCACATAGCCCATGTCATCATGTAAATGTTGAAATAATATTTGCCCATACTGAGCTGGTAGGACAAATTGATGTGGTTGCTCTGTTCTTCTATATTATAATCCTTCCTCTAGGTGTAGTTTTGACCATTCATGTATTAGTTCCTTTAAAGCAGTCGTGGCTTGCGGCCTAATTTCATTAATAATATGTGCAATGGACTCTATTTGACTTATATCACCTGTCACTGGGTCTAGCCTCTGTGTCTACCACACTTCATCATCACTTCGCTTTTTTTGGACTTTACAAGCATCGCTCACCAGTTGATCGTACCGTTGTCTCTAAATATTTGCTAGAGTTGAATCATTTTCAAACCAATATTCATTTCCCTCATGTTGACTGATGAAAAACACAAGATTATGCCATAAATCAGATTTTAATACTTCTGCCAGAACAGTCAATAATAACAACAATAATAATAATATATAATATATAATTTATAAAATAATGTATAAAATAATGTATAGTATAATGTTTAATATATTATAAGTTACTAGAATATAAAATATAAAATAATATATTATATAATATAAAATATATCAAAAATAACAAACAACTAATAATAATAATAATAATATTATTATTATTATTATTATTATTATTAACAACAACAATATTAATATAATTAATTAGAGATATCATAATTATAATAAGTCTTGTATAAATGAAAATAATTTTCTGTCAATAATGTTAATAAAGAAATTTTGTTCTGTACAGTCCCACCTGTTAAACCGGGATTAATAGTATGATTGCTTAAAATATATTTTTAATAAGCAGGCACATTTGTTTTGCAAATCAACTCTTCATTTGTGTCTCACCCACTCCAGAATATGTTGCAAATAATAAAGTCATGTTTTCTGATTCGTAGGGTCATTGAGAACGTCGCTTGGACAAAACTTAAATACTGTCTTGAGTGTCTGAAATAAATCATTATTCTTAAATCCTACATAACCAAAAAGTGCAAATAAAATACACTTTGTCTCATCATATCGCTTTCCCATCTGAAATGCAAACTCATTAGACAAGACAGCAGACCAAAACAAAGCAGATTTCTTGCTTGAACTACACGCAAATCTTTAAAAGCATCATGTCACCCATGAACAAAAATGTGTCTCTTGACGCAGCATCCAGCTGTCTGACGAATGCAGTTCATTGTCTATTCTACATCCACTCAGTAACAACAAAGAACTTCACAGCTGCCAGAACTCTTCGTGCCAGGTCATTTTAATCATAGCTTTATGAAAACTTCATGAGTTTCTGTGTTGTCACGTGCAACCGGCTTCATTCAATATACAACAGGATAAAGGATGTTTACCCACCACTGGGAGACTGGTAACACAGATTGCTTTAGATGAGCGAACCTGGCTTAAAATAGTTCTGATAAGACATTGTGTATGAGTCTTGCGTCCTGACTGACAACCTCAGATGAAAATCTCTACCAATATCATTGTTAATTAATAACACAATCTTGTTCCCTCATGTAAAGCTTTTTGCTCAGACGGATAGATGCTTGTCTGTCCTGATTCACCTGTGGCTGCGCTCAATATCTCATCTGTCGCAGTCTGTTGACACAAAGGTCTTGGCCCACGTCTGGGTGTAGGAATGCTAGAAGCGTTATTGAATGAACAGCATGGGGGCTCCAGCCAACATTTGCTGCTGAAGTCACCTATGAGATGAGGGCTTTTTCACAACTTGAACGAGATCCATCTCAAAAACATCTGAGATCCTGAGATTGGTATCTTTTAACATAGAATTTAAATATTAACAATAACAGAGTTGGGTTAACATTATGGATGAATTGTGATTTTTGTTAAAATAATGTATATCATGTTGTTCAATTTTTAGAGCCTTTTTGACATGCATAATGGAGTTTCACATTCTCAGAATGTTCTTTAGGTGATTATTTTTTGGTTTTGTTCCGTGAAGTATATGTATATGGTCTGTGGATGTATACTGTAAATGTGAACTTGTATTTTTTTGTATCCCCCGAGTCATGAACTTGGACCCAATGTGTTTTTGAAGCGTTAACCAAATACACTAAACATTGACCACTTTGTCACATTTCAATTCATTGTTATTTGCATTTATTTGAAAAAAAATTAAAGTTAAATATATGTAAAGAATGTAACACAAACTCTCGCTCTGTTTATATTTGAATAAACCCTTGATGCTTGAGTATAAACGTCAGAAAAATATCAGTCTATGCACAAGTTTTCCATATAAAAAAAGGAAATAAACATGCATTATGGATGTGACAAGAGACATGGATTTTTGGCAAAACAAACTTTGTAAAGTTTCTGTGACTTAAAATGCACAATCCAGAAGCAATAATACCCAACAAATGGACAAGACGGAGCTCTTTATAGAATATTTAATAATTAATTTATTATTTTTTATGTGTATGACAATCCTGAAAATAATTCTTACTTGACTATAAAAATCATAGAATAAAGAAAAGCAGCAAAGGCTTTAGAAAACCTCAAATTGCTTTTTGAACCACCAAATTGATATCTTTATTATTATAGTCAAAACCTTTGAGCCAAAAAATTAATGGATTTGCCCAGATCTTAAAAACTACAACGAAAAAAATCCCTTATTCATGTATAAACAATATTCTACTAATTTTTGTTTATGTATTTTAGCAACTTTTATGCGTCTTTGCGGCCTTTTAACATTGCTGTTGAGTGCCTCTGACTCCTCAGGTTTGTTTAGGTTGAAATTCAACAGTTGACTGAATATATGCAGAAATGATAAAGGCAAGTGTGTGAATTATTCCACGAAATATATAAGGCACTTTTGATAAGAGCACCTGCCAAATGCATGAATGTAAATTCACATGGGGGTTTATATTTTGGTTTCTTTATTTTTTTTATCAGTTCATTCAGACCCTTTGTCATAGATTTGTGGATGTTTGATTTTCTTTTTTCTGCTCTTTAGGTGTATTGAGTCTGCCAGACAGCCTGAACCTGCACCATGACCAACAGCGAGCAGGCAAAACCGGAGAGGGACATGCATACAGCCAGGCCGAGCTCCGCACCATTGAACAATCCCTTTTGGCCACTCGTGTGGGGAGCATCGCAGAACTCAGTAAGCACAGATTGTGTCTATTAAATATCTCTCTCTTTTAAGTCTGTATTAAGTGTCATAAAGTACACATCACATCTTGCTCGGTTTGTGGAACCGCTTTCGCCGACATGCATGATGTCTGTGTTATTCTAGTCTCTGGACAATCCATCAAGTCAGTACTACTGTTTTTAAACTTCTGCATGGGTTTATAAATCCAGTGGTTAGAAAGCCGTATCCTGAACTGCGCGAGTGTGTCTCCCTGTGGTGTCTACCGGATAACCATCTGACAGCATAAGATCCCTGTATGTTTGTCTATGAAGGTGATTCGGTGCTGCAGTTGCGTTTTAATCATAGCAAAGGCGTGAACCCCATGCGGTAAAAAGTCAAGATGCCAAAGAACACGACATTATCCGCACTGATTATGTCCCCTCAAGTGTGCCTTTCAAATGAATGCACGCTAACTCGCAGAGGAGGCCAAATTCAATCTGTGCGGAAGGACTTGAGTAAATTACAGAGAGGCAGTGACCCTTCTGTCGCTGTAATCAACGTTCACATTGGAGGCTGGGATGCGGAAACGTCAACTAGAGCAACACAAACGCAAATAAAACGGACTTCTGCTCGCTTTTGCAGTTTTACATACCGAATACTATTGTATAATAAGTAAATTATGTTTTTAATGGTTCCAAATTTTTTTTGTGCAGAGAAATACGCCTAGCTAGAGCTCATTTGCACTACATATATACATATTAATCTAAAAAAGAGATGCAACATGGTAAAAGTGATGTGACTTACAGCCAAGCATGATGACCCATACTCAGAATTCGTGACCTGCATTTAACCAATCCAGAGTACACACACACACACACACACACCTAACCGTGAACACACACCTGGAGCAGGAGGCAGCCATTTATGCTACCGCACCTGGAAGTTGCTGGGGGTTCGATGCCTTGCACAAGGGCACTTAAGTCATGGTGTTGCCCGCCCGAGACTTCAACTCACCACCCTAGGGTTAGTAGTCAAACTCTGACCTCTAGGCCATGACTTTCCATATGTAAACTAAAAAGTTTGGATATAGCGTTGCTGTATTATCTTAGATTTGAGATAATGGCTAAACAGTTTTTTCCGGCAAAATGGGAGTTTACAGCTCTACTAATGACAAAAGCGTAAAAGCAAGATCACTTGTATAAATGAGGAAAAAACATGTATACAACCATGCTCTGTTTGGTCATGCTTCATAATTATATTTTTGTGCATAAAAGTTATTTTAATTAGGGTCGTATATAAAAATGAAAATATAAAAATAATTTATTTATTTTTAAAATATTTACCCTTTTACCCACTTGTTTTTGCTCCAGGATGTTATTTTAATGTCATTCCAATAATTGTAAAACACCATTACATCATTCATTTTTAGTGGTGAAAATCAGACACTTCATCATATAAAATAGATTTTCTCTGCCAACAATACCATATTTGTTGATATCTCAAATATTTCAGCGATATGATTACAATGCAGCAAATTTTTCAATATTGTGCTATGTGCCTAGTTTACACAAGCCGTTACATCAAAATGTGTGTATGTATATATATATATATATATATATATATACACACAATTATTATTATTATATATATACACAATTATTATTATTATATATATATATATATATATATACACAATTAATACAAAATTTATTGAATGTGCGTTTTGACAGACATGGAGAATGTCGAAATAACGGTTCATCGCATCAATATTTTAAACGCGTGTTGATGATAATGTTTGAAATGGATTGATCCATATAACTTTATTTGTGCGCACCTATCTTTTGGTCATTTTTATGTTAAAGTAATGTGATGTTATTTGTAAATGTCATTAAATTAAACAAATGGGAAATTAGAGAATGTCAGGGAAACATTTCATAAATGGGTGAAATGTAGATTTTCTGAATAACCCAAAATAGGCCACAGAATAGCCGTTTCAAATTCGGCATGTTATTTGTATTTTTTATGTATTAAATATTGCGCAGATGTGAAATTCCTGGCATATTATTGCATCAGTGGTGAAATCATGCAGAATATTAGCTGTTGCTTCAACAGATGAGGCATTATAATCAGACATAATTGACTCTTGTCTTTTATCTTATACACTAAGCATTTGTATGTTGATTTCAGACCCTACAAAGGCCACGTAATTGTCTGTTTGCTATTTCTGGCACATTTTCACACTGTAATGAAGGATAAAATGACCAGATTATGCAATGGCTTTTGTGTTCCATATTTATGCATATTCATTTTTAGTTCAATCATCTCGGCTTCGGCTGTGTGATACATTGTTTTGTGGGGTATGATTAGCGTGCACTGTCCTACTTTTCAGGAGTTGGGATTGATGGGTGGAGTATCTTGTTAAAACAAAGCCATTGTTGGTGGATGTCCAGCATTTTTAACAGAGGCGTGTGCTAATGAGTGTTCAGATGTCTGTCATCGCGGTGAAAGCCACAGTTTCCTCTGCGGTTAAAAGCGTCTGTTGCACAAACCAAGGAAGCATAATACATTGTGAGGCCTTTAACAGAAATCCACTTATTCCAGACCTGGCGGCTGGAGGCTGTTTATATTATGGTACAGATGTATGAAAAAACATTTTTAAAGTGTCTGGTGTTCCAGGAAACAAGCACATACTTTGTATAGTAAATGTGTCTGGAGTGTCTGGAAGACTGGGATGTTGTTGTTTATTCTTTGTTTTAAAGTATCAATAATACATACACTAATCTTTGCGTTTAGAAACCTCATAAAATGAGGAAATCAGTAGGTCTTTGCATCATGTTTGGTGTTTTAGCCATACAATATATTTTTTACTTTTAAAGCTTTTATTTAAGGAATAGTTCACCGAAAAAGGACATTTCTACTATGAATTAATCATTTTGTAGTTATCTCTCTATATGTATTTGTTAGGTTGAACATATAAACATATTCGTACATATGTTTGTAACCAAACAGTTCTTTGACCCTATTGACTACCATAGAATTTGTTGTTGTTGTTGTTGTTGTCCTACATTCTTCTAAATATCTTTAGTCCAAGCAAAACAAAGTATAAAGTAATTTGTTCTTCTATTGAAGTCAATGGTGTCAAGAATATGTTGGGTTACACACATTTTTCCAAATATCTCTGTGTCCATCAGTACAAAAATATACAAATTTGCCACACAGCTCAATTGAATATTAGTGTCAGATTTTTTTTTATAGGTGAAATCTTTTACCATTGATGGCTGTATTTTTAATAATAACAGTGACTGTCCTCTCTCAGTTAGAAGTAAAATCTGCTTGGTTTAGTCCATAAATGTAGATTTTCCCAATCAAGCCCTTTTATCTCATCGGCTCTGATTTTTCTGGTGGGATGATCTATCCGGAAGATATTAGAGCAAGAGAAAGTTGAAAGATGTGGGAATTTTATAATTAGGCCGCATTGAGTTCATTACATTTTTCTATTCCACTTTCCTACAGAAAACTTCTGTATTATTAGCGTTATATATGTTGTTGTAACAAAAAGCAAGTTATTTCAAATCTTTATTGCTCGGATAAAATGCAAAAAGCTGAATGTAATATGACATATTCGGTCACCAATTGTAATTTGCAGTCATTGTATATTTTTTCTATACTATACAATGGAAGGAAATAATTCATGTTTTTGTATATCTCCGGTCATTGTGTATTGGATAGAAAATGTCATTTCTATCATCTGTTATTTCTAACCGTTGAGGTACAGTACACAATTTCCTCTTTAAAAGCTCTGACACAAAATCTGGTACAGAAATCTTACAGTAGCAAACTCATACACACCCTTTTTCCTAGCTATAGTTTAGTCTTTCAACTCTATATCTATGCTGACGTTCTTTGTATTGGGCTTTAGTCTTACTAAGCAGATTTGACAGTGAAATGTGAAATAGAAAATTTTCAGTAATCATCATTTTTTTTGGGATACCCCTAATGAGAATTACACGTGCAGAGTAAACAATGCTTACATGAGGAACACAAACATGCGGTTTAAATGCACAGTGTGGGACTGCTCTTCAGGCAAACTATCTGAAATGTCTTTAAAGAAATGAAGTATGGTGACAGTAACTTAAGGTGCTTATACAAATATAAAAGTACTATGCTAGCCAAAATAAATCATTTGCTTACAGTCCAGACTAGAGCCTTTAAAGAAAGATAGTTCTGAACTGTAAAATATTTCATGTGGCTTAATAAATAGACGTAATATTTTTGTATTTCTAATAGAAAAATCTGAGTTCTTTAACATTTAAACAGTATATTTGCGTAAATTGTATCCTCTTTTTGGTGTAAATTTTCACTTTTTAAGAACAATTATTTATTTGATTGCATATTTATTTCAATTTCATTGCCCACTGTGACATATTTATTAATAGCGCTTCTGTTTGCTGTCATAAGACATTTTAAAGCAACACCTGGCCTCTATTCCACATGCTATTCAGACTCATTCCAATGGTCCCGAATGTGTGTCAGGAGGCGGAAGAATAATTTTACAGTTCATTGGCCATTAAAGATTTGTGGGCACATTCTGGGACTGCGTTAGAACAACTTCGGATGTCTCAGCCGAGCTTCTCTTCTGCTCTTGCCGTGTTTGCGACCTGACAGATGAGGGCAATTGAGTCATTATTTTCACCTGCACAAATCGCAGCTGCTCCGGCGCTGCCTCTTCCTCCTGCTGACTCTCCTGACATGATGTTCAGAGAGTGGAAGAAAGGCTGGAAGACGCTGCATTTGTGTTTTAATGAGCATTTTAATTTAATATCAACTAACAAGTCTTTTAATTTTGACCTCACTTCAGATTGGATTGCAAGATTCTGAAGGTTGCAAAAGGGCACAATCATTTGTCCACCTTATCTTTTACAGTATAATGTAAAAGCATTGTGATCACTGATGACATCTGTTCATAGCAGGTTCAAAAAAATATTAATTAACCGTATGTCTGAAAGCAAAAATGTGAACTTGAGCTGTCCGTCCATGTAGAAATTGAGCTGGGAACCTTCATAATATAATACATGGCCTGCCCCAGCTTCGGCGGATCCCTAAGCAAGGTGCCTTTATTTCATAGTCAAAGGAAAACCCGGTAATTACAGTCAAAGAATATAAAGGCCTCACTGTCATCCCGAGGCTTTCAAATTGGTAGTTAATGCCGAGAAACCTCTGTTTGTCACCTACTTTCCTGAATTTGCAATAGGCACCTAGCTTCGATTTACATAAGTTTAAATGTACAGTATATATGATTAAATGTTTCATCATATTGTTGGAATTTTTAAATGGTGGTGGGCATAGATACATTTTTTTAAATCCAGATTAATCTCACTGTAAATTTGGAATTAATCTAGATTAACCTAGATTAAAATGGCTAATTTGAATTCTGTCGAAGGCATGGAGAATATGTGTGCTACCCAAATAATGACCAAAAGTAAGTCATTGCACAAGGTGCAAACAACCTTATGCCACGTTCACACCAGATGCGCGTAGTTTGACGCTTGAACATTTAAGTTAATTTGCGTTTACAATTTTCCTCATTCGCGTCCAACGTGTCCTTTTGCGCAGGGGTAGGGGCTTCTGTCAGGGGAACTCATCAACTTGTCAGAGGAAAAGTCCTTTTATTGTCAAATAAAGTGTTAAAACTATATATGGCGGCTTTATTTATAGTCTCAATATGTATATAAAGCTCCAATTGAGTAAAGAGAATTTTTTTTCTTCACTAAATTTCTTCCAGTAAATGTCACTTTTATTCCTGTCTATGTAAAAGTATAATTAGATTAGATTAGATTCAACTTTATTGTCACTGCACATGTAGGATACAAGGCAACGAAATGCAGTTAGCATCTAACCAGAAGTGCAATAAGCAGTAAATACAGGTTATATATGTATATATACAATAATTATACAGAATATATGGATATAGTTAAGTATTATGGACAGATTTACAGGTTAATAAAATAACCTGTATAAATAATAATAAAAGTATAGTAAAAGTATAATGTGGATTTATAACGCTCTGTTTCCACATAAAGCCCTGATGACTTTCTCATCCATGTTTGTTTTAGATAAAGCAAGCTGCTGATTGGTTAACGCGGCGCGAAATTTCGCTAAAGTAAAATTTTTTCAATTTACGCGATTTGCGTCCAATACGCGGCAGAAAATCTACTCTCATCCATTCGCGTCTATTCGCATCCCTGCATTGACTTAACATGTAAATCAGTCGCGCCTGACGCTCTATTTGCCTCTGGTGTTAACGCAGCATTAGTCTTGTCGAGGTTTCCACTGGGAAGTTTCTTAAAAGTAAACCCGGGGGCTTCACAGGTGCATCATGTTAGCAGGTCACCTGTGATGAGGTCATTTCACAGTAGGCATACACACAGGTTAGAAGACTCGCTCTCGCCTCCACCTTTGTAATTCGGTTACGTATAGATCCGCGCTTACAGATCAAAGGTGAAAGTCATCATACCTTGTGTAGTATAGACACAGCTCCCAGCCCAACTTTGAGAATAGATTAACGGCGATAATTTTTTTATCGCACGATAAGAGTCTCACTTTAACGCAGCACGTTAACGCCGATAACGGCCCAACACTAGTTTAAAGTCTTTTTATACATATGCTAAAAACAATAGAAGATGAAAATATTTAAATGATTGAATGGATATTTGTGGTTTTAATGGAAATGATATCATCTAGTATTTAATAGATTTTATGGATGGTCTTTTTTTTGGCAGATAGGAACTAATTATACTCAATTAAATACAATGCCAAAGATGCACTGTAAAGTGGAAATTTGTACTGCTCAAAGTTGTTACTATGCTTTTGTTAAACAATTAACACCATGTCTATTAGAATTCACCAAAAATATGGGCGTAAATTAGAATGTATTTGTTCAATCAATTCTTTTTTCACGACAAACTTAACTGATGGGTTGTAAATCAGTTGTTTTAATATTTTACACAAGAATGTTATTTAAAATATTTAAATCTTGTACCAGATTTTGTGTTTTTAATGGAAAGTTAATGGAATTTATTGTTGTTTTTATTGTTGATTCATTTTCAGGTGAACTATGTCATCAATTACTCTGCCCCTTGTCATTTCAAATCTCTATGGTAAGATATTTAAAGAATGTTGGGAATCGGCTTTCATTCATTTTTTTCTGGTTTTGTGTCCTTAAAAAAGTGTTTTGACCGTTCGGTTACCAACATTCTTCAAAATATCTTCCATGTTCTGCTTAAGAAAGTTATACAAGTTTAAAAAGACAACAGGGTTACACAATTTTAGTTTTGGTGTAAACTATCACTAGGCCACAAAGTAGTATAGCAATGTTTACATGGAGTTTTATGTTTTGAAAAAAGATGGCAACGTGGAGGAAAAGGATTAGTATTGTACCTTACACAAGTAAAAGGCATAAGGTGGTTTTTGTACCTAAAAGGAATTCGCCTTATTATCAAAGAAATGGAACATTTTGCTTTTGTGAAAAGAAAGTAGCTTCTGCTCCCCATCCCTGATACATTAGCAAAAGTACTGGCCCTGGTTTCCATTCATTCCTGGATTTATCTTCATCAGCAGTGTATTCATCTGCTTAGCTCTGACCTCAAATAAGATTACAGAGCACGAATGGCACATACGCGGCTTTTGTTCTCATACCCGCAACGTTGCCCCATCGGCCTTCTCATAAATTCTTCACCCTCACTGAACAATTATGCAAAAGAGGCGATTGCATCGATTTAGCATTTAGAACGGTATTATTCAAGACCTCCTCTGAGCTCCTCATACAGATTTTTGGTAAAAGCTTCACTAATGAGCATCCCCTCGGACCGTCTGACACTCAGTCACGGATCATCTTAATACTTAAGTCCCGTCTCTTACGTCCTACATTATTTTCCTGTAACCTTCAACGATCAGGCAGATGAATCGAGTCACCTTCTATGTGACTACTTGACACGTTTCGTCACAACATGAGATTCAGGGGTTAAAAGGCAAGCAAGACTGCTACTTGATAATCCCAGTTTGGCTTTTTTGGAAGCACTGCAAAGGTTTCCCTGTAGGTAGCAGCGTGCATGAATAAAACATGAAGACTGCCTCGAAAGCAACACCTCTGGCACCTGGAATCAGAGTTTAGGATGCTCAAGGACAAGTACACTGACGTAAAATAAGTTGAGTGAATGTCGTGGTGCTGTTACTGTATATGTCTGCGGGCATTTGAATGGGATTAAATGTGAGCGATTGTTACCCGGCAACAAATAACATTTTTCTTCATGTATGGTTTAGACGATATTGTGCAGCTTTTTAAATTGGTGGCTATTTAAATTGATTCATGTCAGTGAAAAACTACGGTCCATCTTGGTTTTAATGTATCAACACCTTTCTTTGAGGTGTCTGATTCAATTAAAGATCGTTTAAAATGTTTAAACTGACCTAGTGCTTCCAAAAATTAAAAGTAACCTCTTGAAATTTCAAAGCTGTATGACTCTTCAAAAAATCTTGTTTTGCTGAAGTCAATGTAAGTAACGGAATTGCAGTGTCACCCATTTAGATTCGTATGGACACAAAACCAATGCAATAGATATTCTTCAAAATATCTTTTTGAAATGTGTGTTTTGTGGAAGTATGCTTTCACAATTTAAATTTTTAGTTAAACAATCCAAAAAGGACGAGACTTTGGTCCTGGGGTGTTTATTTTGGTGATTTTGATGTCAACGTTGACTACCATAAATCGTAGACCCTTCCTTTAAGGGTGCATGGTGTTGGTTTCCCTGTAGTGGTTATGGTTGTGATGGATGTAATGATGAGGCGCTCTCTGTGCTCCCGGCCTTTGGTTGATGGATATCCCGAGTCGCCTTTGTTAATGGGAGCAAGTTTTCAGCTAGATGAATCATGGCCCGCGGTGAATTTTCTTTTATAATTCCGGTCAACACATTGCTCGAGGTGGACGAGGTAATCTGCATTCTCCAGAGGATTCGCTCGGATGCCCTGCAGATTTATTCCGTCGATACACAAACACGCTGCATTTGTTTGCAAGTTTGTGTGTGTGACTCTAAAATGAAGTCACCTGTTTCAATGACACATTTGCTGCCTAGTCAAGCGTATCCTGTGATTCAGCATCAGTTATCCCTTACAGATTGACTTGCTGATGAGTAGATCGACGTCGGCTTTGACCTTGAGTCATCAGCAATATTGCACATTAAAAACAGAAAATGTTAAATATAACAAAAAAAGGTGAGAAATTTTAATAAAATTGATGACGTTTTTGAGCATCTGTAGCTTGTAATTGCTCTAATGGAATCTGCTTTGTCCAAATGCTGTGCCATTTGGTGTCCCAGTACTTTAAAATACCACTTTTTAGGAAAAAACAATAAAGGATAAAACACAGAAAATATATTTTAAATTGTTCCCAAAAATGAAAATGCTGTCACGAATGACTCGCTCTCTAGCTGTTCCAAATTTTTTGTTGAGCACAGACAGATATTTGAAACAATGGTGGCATCCAAACACTTCTTAGTAGGAAAATTCTATGGTAGTCAAAAGTACCCCAGGGCTTTTAGCTGTGCTATATTCTTGAAAATATCTCATTTTGTGTTTTACAAAACAAAAATATCATGTTTTTGTAAAATAATCAAATGATGAACATTCTTTTACTTTATTTTAAAGTCATAGTTAATCCAAAAGGAAATGTATATCATGCATAACTCGCTCTCAAGTTTTTCCAAACCTGTGTAAATTTTGGTTGAGCACAAAAAGATATTTTGAAAAAGGTTGCATCCAAACAGTTCTTTGTAGAAAAAATTTACAATGCTCGTCAAAAATACCCCCGAATTTTTAGTCCCACATTCTTCAAAATATCTTATTTTGTGTTTGTAAGAACAGAACGGTTATTAAAAATTGCTCCTACTGTGGAAGTCATTAAAGTTCAGAAACTGTTCATGAAAACAAAGGAATGTTAACAGATTTGAATGCATTCAAAAGCCAGAATTGTTATTTTTTGACTGAACTGGTCCTTTTATGACTAGCTGTTTTGTTCACCATGAGTTTTTTTTGTAGTCCATCGTAGTCAAATGACCCAAAAGCGACTTGGATGCAAGGAAGGGTGGCAATTGGTGATTTTCTTTTTGGGTTGATTTATTCCTTTAAATGTATTTTTTCATAAGGTCATTGTGAGTTGTCTGTACAGAGCGGCCATGAGTATACACTTCAGAAACAAGCTTCAAAAGGACTATGCTTTTTGACACTGAAAGGGCAGAGAGGAAGGAAAGAGGACACGCTTGGCGTTGCTGCTTTGACTTTGTCCTTTAGTGGCTGTTTGATGTTTTGTTTAGATTCATCATCATTAGATTGAATCTACTTAAGATTCAATAAGTCATTGAAAGTCATTCTCATTTGTTGGTGTTATAGGGTTTCAAAGTCAACATGAAGATGCACACCTTTTATTAAAATGACATTTACCAAATAAATAATATTATCAAGACTTGATTTGGAGATGGTATTATAGGGATGAGGGGTTATATAAGAGTGCTTGGAAAAAGTAGTTTCAGAGGCGCGGAGCATGACAACCTTTCACACACATTCTCTCCACTTGAAAAACTGCTAAGGGGAAACAAAGGCAAACTATCTTCATTTTCTATCTGCATTATGCAGAGCAGCCCAGCAAGTAATAAAAGAAAACTTTACTCTCCGCCTCAATATTGTCTCCTTTGATTGACCAGACAACACTCTGCGGAATCATATCCCACAGGGGCGTGAGCCGTTCCTCGTCATTACACCTCTTAATACTGCATCTTGGAGAGAGAAGAACGGGATTTCCGAGTCATTCCTCATGATTAATGCAGGTTTGCCCGAGAGGCCTTTCGGGAACGACCGGAGAATAATTACTGCAAAGTATAATGACGTGAAAATGCCTGCGCTCCCTCCGCTCTTCGGATACCCTCCAAACTCTATCAGCTGCAAAAGAGCAATTAGACTAAAGAAGGCCATGTAGAGGATCCGTTATACAGGTTGACTGTTTCTCCCCGGCAAAAAAGGATGGGGGTAAAAGGGGACTTTGTGGATCGATAATTGGAGGCTGAATCATACCCAGAGGCTCGGTTTGGAAGAAAGTAGCTTTATTAATATCCTCATTTGTGGAGTTGGAGGTGTGTGGGTATGAGTGCCACCATTGCCATCCATCAGCAGGGGTGTTGAGGTGTGCTGTCAACGATGAAAATGCAAACTTTGTTCTAAGAAAAAACTTTTTCAAAATTTTTTTTCTTTCATACATTTTTGTGTAAATTGATGGACGTGAAAAGTCAATTTGTTTCAATGTTGAATATTAATCCGGTTTGATATCAACAATATGATGCAAAATGACAAAGTTGCTTTGATTACGTGTAATTGATCACATGACTGCATTACATCATCAAACAAATGGGGAACCTTTGAGATGCATAGAAAGGGCGTAAAGACTGTGAGGTTGCTATTTTAGAAAATCTGCTCTGCCAGACAACCTGGCTTTTTATACACCATTAGGTTTCAACTCTGATGTTCAGATATATAGTAAGGATAACATCTACAACTGGTGTCCGATTTCTGTTGTTTCTTATTATTTTATGACAAAGCTGTCTCATTTGTCCCCTAGCCTCATGTCTTAGCTTCTGGCTTAAGGAGAGCTTATGGAAATCACAGCAGCAGTTTCTATTAAAGTTTTGCACAGGTCTTTACATACGGATGTTTTTTACCCAACCATAAAGAGATTTAACGGGTCACACATCTGAAGTTGGATAATCTTGTTAGTTTGTGTCAAGTGTTCTAAACTATCAAAATTCTGTTGTCACTTACTCACTTTTCAGGTGTTTCAAATCTGAAAAGGAATCTTTGTTCCGATGAACCCAGAGAAAGATGTTTGGAAAAATATTTATAACCAAACAGTACTTGAATCCGTTTGCCTAACACTGTAGAAAATTTTTTTGTTCTTGGAACACGAAAATGGATATTTTGAAAAATATAGGACAACAAAATAATCTGGGCTTGATTTTGACTATCATTGTTATTTTTCCTACAATGTTAGTCAATAGTGTCTAAGAAGTGTTTGGATACAAGAATTCATCCAAATATCTTACTCTGTGTTCAATGACGCAAATTTATAAACATGTGGAACAACTACAAAGTGAGTAATTCAGTTTTTATTTTTGTGAGCGATCCCTTTAAATGTAAAACATCCAAAGTAAGCCCTGTCATATTTATGGAAGTTTATTGGTGTTTTTTTATTAGAACTAACTTTGTCTCCGATGTTTCGCCTAAAGGAAAAGTTATTTGATATAACTGTTTACAGTGGTCCCTATTAATCTCAGTTTCTAACATTCCTCCAGATATATGTTGTGTTCAACAAAACTTTAACTTTTAAACAGGTTTAGAACCACTAGACGTCGATTATATATTGTATAGTTTAAATATTCCAGATGTTAGCAAAATCGTTTTAAAATATGAGTTTGTTGAACTCTTATGTTTAATAGATTGTTTTGCAAATCTAAGGTTTTTCTGGCACCTTGTCCAGATCTCTTCTATATGTCCAAATTACACTTGTGAGATTTCTGTGTCTTCGTCTGTGGACAAACGTTCTTTATAAATATTCTTTATATGCAAGTTTTCATCTGCTTTCCGTTTAATCTCATTGATTTCTTACTCATCCTGCATTTACAGCAATCTCATCTCTTATTTTACTTCTGGCTATGGCCAAGCTTTCCCTTGAATTTAGTTTTCAGAATCTTTAATGTACTCGCTTAGTCAGCTGGGCTCAGTAAAATACATTAGATTGTGTTTTATAGTGATAAGACATTTCAAGCTTGGATGCTTGAATTACAAATAGCACACCGGACATTAATTCTGTCCCGGTTGCTTCTGTTATGGTCTTCTGTTGAGGCTTGTCACCTTCCTCATGTAGCTTCAATGGGATTTTTTCCTCGATGCAGCAGAAGCTTAAATAGAAATGGGTTCAGATGGAATATGCAGTGTGAACACTGGAATCTCGTCTTTTATTATTCTTGCTGAGACATTTGTTCCTTTTCGTACCAACCGGTGCTGAGAAACAATGTGTGGTCAGAGGCATAGTCTCCGTCGACTCTCACAGCAGTTTAATAAAGCCAGGCTTGAGTTCGAGACGAACGCTGATGGAAAAACACTTGGCAGAGCATGAAAAAAAAAAGATTTTCTCTGGGCAGGTGAAGGAATACCATGTTGAATGGCCAGTCTTCTGATTAAGGTTCCTTAGTTGGCTTCTTTGTCAAATGTACAGGGATGGAATCCCACAGCTTTCATTCTCTAAATGGAAAACTCTCGCTCTGTCAAGATTTCTGTACTTCACATGGTTTCTACTTTGTATAATTGTATAAGTCTGCTTAATGACGGAAGTGTAGGTTTGCTCTCAAAACGTCTCGGTTTTGCTGTGCGTGTGACTGCATACGTGTCTGTACCATGTATCAGTGCAGATTGCTATACCCATGTCATTTTAGAACTGATATAGGTCGTACATTTGCATATAAGATGGACCTTTATGTGCAACCTGTGACAATTTTCTTAATGTAAAAATGTGATCGAGAAATCAATGTAAAGAAAGCAGTTTCTTTTAAAAATAATAGTCCTTTCAATTTTCTTAAATGTTTTTTTTAATGAAAAATATTTTTTAAATTAATTTTAGGAAAAAAAAATATTGCAAAAGCATATTGAATACATATTTAGCATGCTATAGCATAAAGCGTTTTTCCATAATATCCCACAATATGTTGTTCGTGCGTATATGTGTTTGTTTGGTTGTGATTTTTCCATGTTGCTTTATCCATTCAGAAAAAATACCGTAACCTTTGTGTTTAACAAATATATTTGTGGAATACACCAATATTTTTGATACATTCTAATAAAAATATTAGTAACTCGGATTTACTTATCTTTTACTTGCATATACACATTTAAACAGTAAATTTGAAAAAATATATAGCCATTACATTTTCAGTTTGTGTTAATCATATAAAAAAACATAAAAATTTTTGCGTGAAGACCAGTTGAAAAGAATTTCAAAGAGAACCAGATAAAAACTTATAACCATTTATTCATCCATCCCACTCAAAAGCAAGTTTTCCACATCCTTCCACTTAAAAATTGTCATCAGAATGCTCTACATACTTGTGCGATGGGGAAGTAAACACTTTAAGACAGAGATGGTCAACAGGTGCATCCTCAAGAGTTTGAAGAAGTGCCAACAGGTGAAGACACTTCATGCTTTGAGTGTGTGTGGAAATGAGATTAAAGCTCTCTGTACCGGTAAGAACAGCATATTCCACTCATGTTCTTTGTAAAATTGGTGTAAATTGTAGTTGCTATACTCTCAAGATCTGCCTCAAGAATATTGTGAAATATTTTGATGATGTTCCTCTCCACCTAACAAGCAGTCTTGTTTCCCCTGAGCCAGATTCTCATGAGAACCAAGTCATTTCCGTGTGTTATAAATGTTCACCTGTCAGATGTGCCATGTGTCTCAGCATCCCTTTTACTCCGTGTGGTGATGTACTAGCTCCTGTGTCGTCTTCCTGTCATATGTTTTCGTTCAAGTCTAGCAATGCCGTGACCTCCAGTGTGACCTCCACGATTAAGGGCTTTTCTACTTATAGGTGAACTGGTGACTCGTGCCATGCATCACCTTCAACCTCTACACATCAAGAACCCCAGCAATGGAACACCAGTACACCAGAACCGCACTGGGACGGTACACTGGGAACCAGAAGCTTTCTACACGCTCTGTTACTTCATGCACTGTCCTCAGATTGAATGGGAGAACCCTAATATCGAACCATCAAAGATCACCCTGCACACTGAGAGGTGAGACTGTAATCCTATAACTGCATGATTATACAGTGATGTAATACTAGTCTGTTTAGATGTAGGTTTTAGGGAATAGGTCACCCCCCAAAAAGGCCATAATTTACTGACCTGTTGAGCAAAAATTACAGATTTTAAAGAATGTAGGACATGAAGATGTTCCGGGATAACTTAATTACCATTTTTTCCAACCATATGGTAGTTAATGGGATCAGATCATTTTTTTGTTCCAAGCATTCGTAATCTTTCTATATGTAAAAAAACAAATTTCTACTTTGTGAATCCAGTTACTTCCATAATGGGTCTCTGACAAGTAACGAAAGTAACTGGATGACTGCAGTTCTGGCGCTTGTTGAAGTCTAAGACTTTCCGTTAAAGATAAAAAAATCTCGCTTTGTGAAGGATATGTGAAGTAACAAGTCCCTTATTTCAGGATAAATATTAAGACACACAAAAATTACATTTTTGATCTCATTTTAAATGGTGTCTTTTAATAGACATACCTAGCTGGTTATAAACACCATCATGTTAGACATTTTATTTTAGATTAACACATTGATAAAATCATAACATTACACACACACACACACACACACACACACACACACACACACACACACACACACACACACACACACACACACTCACACTCACACTCACACACACACACACACACACTCACACTCACACTCACACTCACACTCACACTCACACACACACTAACAGTGAACACACACACACACATTTGCAGTTT
The DNA here is from genome assembly GCA_033220385.1 of Triplophysa yarkandensis. Taxonomy (NCBI): domain Eukaryota; kingdom Metazoa; phylum Chordata; class Actinopteri; order Cypriniformes; family Nemacheilidae; genus Triplophysa; species Triplophysa yarkandensis. Next base: position 9,586,672 of record CM065678.1, read on the forward strand.
ATATGTTGTAAAATAAATATCTTTGTATCCTCATATTTTGATGACCTGGGGGGCATACAAAATATAAATATTGTACCAATTACAATTCTTAACATGTATGGTTAGAAAAAGGCGAAAGGGCAAGCTACAAGATATTAGGGAATATGGTTTTATTTGGCTTTACAAAAAATTAAATCTAAAAGCATGCTAGATGTTTTATTTATTTCTGATTCTCATGTTGCACTACTGTAGCCATACTATTCATTCCTTACTCAGTTAGCTGTGTGCATGTGTTGTGTGATGTTTTGCAAATACTTGTAAATATTTTACAAAGCTAGGCTTCAGCTTACACTCAAAGCACAACTTTTCTTCAAAATGTGCGAATTTGATTTGTATGCATGTGGTGTTGGCAGGTTTCCCACATGCAAGTATTAAGTTCTTAAACACTTTTCTTCATAACATCTGAATGTCTTCTGACTTTTGTCCTATCGCTTACCGTCATTAAAGAGTCATCTCAGACTTCCACCTCGACACTTAATAGCCGAATTTATGACCTTAACAATACAAAGCAGGTCTTTTACACGTAATGTTAAATTCCATTTGAGCAGAATAGAGATACAGTGTCTTGAAAAGCATTAATGGAGTGGAGATGTGTTTAGATTCCTGCACACTGATAAATCCGTTGGGACATTTCATCCTACACAGCCTCACATCACTCACATGAGATAAAAAGTCTCCTTTGGAGGACCCTGGAGGAAGCCCGTGCCATGCCCGACAGAATAGGTGAATCGACAGGCTGTCTGCCTCCCTTGAGAGAAGCTGCTGTATTTTATTCATTTCTAACAGGTGAAGATGTGAGCGGAGGAAAAAGATGTAGGAGAAAGACAGACAAAACTAAAATGGATGGTAGGTGAGGACAGGAATAAAAATGAGTAGAGATGGAATGCAGAGGGGTGGAGGAGGAAAACAATTCAGAGCAGATTTTGGTTACAGAGAGGTTTATGGTTGAAGATTTGGATGTAGGACTTTTGTTGAGTTAATGTTTTATCGATATTTTATTTAAATGTTTCACACACTGAAGATAAATATTATATCATACCCAACAGTAGACATTTGATTTTGTTAACATTTATATGGTCTTAACGTTAATCTTTAAGCTCTTGGATCTTCAGAGAAACGTTGGATACTTAAGAATTAGATAATAAGAAATAGTACAAATTCCTATTTCACACAATGTAGTATATTTTTCCTTAGATCTTTGAAAGGCAAGTTATCTAGATGAACAAACGTGATCTCACTTATTCGACATGAAAACTCCCTTCTTTCTTAATACTCGAGTTGACAAAATTCATAGTTTCGTCTGTAACACAAAAACATTCTCCAGCCAGATGTTGGCCCGAGTGAAATGAGAAGAGGATCTCGCCCCTCTTACATTTTTTCGAAGGGAGGGGAGAAGCACATTAGTCAGGCGGAGGAGAAACATAGAAGGGATTGCGGTTTGTTTAGGCGGAGCTGGAATTCTTGGCAGGCGTGCGTGCGGTAGGTAGGTAGGTGTCCAGAGAGGAAGAGTGTGGATTGTTCAAAGCCAGCTGTAAAACACGGGTCGGATGAATAAAGGAATTACTAAGTCAAACATTTGGACGCACATAAGGGGAATGTTTCTCATGATTTAAGTCATGTCTTTTAAATGATGTGAAAAGGCTTGTAGCTTTATAGAAACATAAATAACATGCTGGTTAAACTATGATGCTTTTTTTTGGACTAGATGGTAACAGAAAGCAGCCAAGTTGAAAAGGAATCTCAAGTGAATTCTTCATTTTCATCGTTAACTTTTCGCATGTTGGTAGAGAAAGTTTGTGCAAAGCTGTGGACAAATAGGCTCCTTTGAAATTAGAATAATATTCTGTAAAGTTATTTATGTGGTCGCTGCACATTTTTTATATTCTTCTTGGTTGTAATGGCTTGTAGAAAATCTTAAAGTACTCCCCAAAATAAAGATTTTGGCCTCATTTATTCACCCTCTTGTAATTGCAAAACTGTATGACCCTCAATTCTTCAGAACTCAAAAGATATTTTGAAGAAAGTCGATAACTGGCATAGATATGAATAGATGTGAGACAACATAATGTGACAACATGTGACCGATAACAAATATGAAGACCAAATTCGATGTTTTAGAAGAATGTAACATCTCTTTGTTTTCACAAAAATATTATATTTATGATAAAATACTTTGTTATAAATTTGTTATTACATAAAATTGTAATTGAGTTTGATTTTGCCGGCTCCAGGAATTAAAGTATCATGGGCCTCACCCACACACTACACGCTTCTTTACCCGAGAGGGTGTGTGCAACAAGTGCAACACACAAAAAATGCATTTGTAGTGTTGTGTAGGCGAACAAATAGTGTCATTGTTTTACTACAATCCAAAGCTATAAAGCCCGACCCATTTCACAAGTGGATGTACACTAAGCTGGTTATCTCATCAGATATGATTGACTCATGTGTTCCACAAACAAATTAATCATATTGATCATAAATCACTGGAAATACGTGTTAAATAAATGTATGAAACTCTGGGTTAAAGGGATATTTGAAACAAGTATGTCAAATATTTTATGAATTACTCGCCCTTAAGTTGGCCCAAACATGAATTCATTTCTTAGTTTGGGTTAGAAAAAAAAACATTTTAAAAAAATTACATTTCTGCTGCACAACTGACCAAAACTAAATTATCTGATATTTCAGTTGGTAACATTCTTCCAAATATATCCTTTTGTGCTTAATCAAACAAAAGATGAATAAGACAATGTTTAATTTGTCAGTAAAATGTTTCCTGTCTCTGCTTCCTTCACAGGCCGTTCCTGGTACTGCCTCCTCTGATGGAGTGGATCAGGGTGGCCGTGGCACACACTGAACACCGCCGGAGTTACTCGGTAGACAGTGATGACGTGCGACAGGCGGCCAGACTGCTCCTTCCTGGCGTGGACTGCGAGCCTCGGCAGCTGAAGTATGTTTGGAGTGTGATGTGATATCCATAAATACATTCCCGCCGGTGACGTTCACGAAATGAATAACGTGTGGTTATAAAATGTGCTAATTAAAAGTTGGTCTAATGTCGAGAAGACATTTGATAGATTCAATACGAAATGCTTTTAGTTCCCTAGTGATAAGCACTGATGTTGCTAAGTGAAAGCTTTTGTAGTGGATAGCTGGTTTCAGATGCATGGTGTTACCCTGGCAGATGTGGTTTATCTCACCAAATAAACAACAGTTCAATTCAGGGTTCCTTTTTACCATGGCAACAATCTTTAGAAGTAAAAGCAGCTAAATCAATAATAGTAAGTGACTTACTCGGGGTTGGAAATTGTTGCTGGTACAGGAATGATAATGTACCTGGAATCATTCCGATGGTATTTTCAGTTTTATTCAAAGCATATGTCTCTGTTATACAAGGTTGCATGTGGCGTTTGCATTGCGCTCTTCTCCCAACAGAGCGGACGACTGTTTCTGTGCCACACGGAAGCTGGACGCGGCCTCCACAGAAGCGAAATTCCTGCAGGATTTGGGCTTCCGGATGCTTAACTGCGGACGGACTGACCTGGTCAAACAAGCAGTCAACCTGCTCGGACCAGATGGCATTAACAGTATGAGCGAACAGGTCAGCAGCATTGAGCATTGAGAAATACACACACAGTAGGAAATTGACATGCATTAATTGACATACCCCTCAGCCTTGTCTTCTATATAGAAAAGTCAAATTTTTATTTTAGAAAGCAGTGGATATATATAAAAGCATAATGCATACTTATAAAAAAATTAAAATAAAAATAAAGTAAAAATAAGAAGATATTTCTTGTTTTCTTTGATATTTGAAGTATTTGCGTTCTTTAATGTGCCTTAAGGCAAACCATGCATAGACGGAGCTAATATCAGATTGAGTTCCCCCAAAAATTATTTTTATCGTTTACTCACCTTTAATATTCGCCAAATCTGTATACATTGTTCTTATGAACACAGAGAAAGATAAACCAAGCAGTTCTTGAACCCCATTGACTACCAAAATAGGAAATATTACATAAACTTTATTTTTAGATACTTTCAACAATGTAGGTTGGCAAAAAGTTCTTGATGATCATTTTCATTATTCCTACTGTGCTAGTCAATGTGTTCCAAGAACTCTTTGGTTGACCACAGCAACAGATATTTGGATAAATGCTCACAACCAAACAAAGATAATACAGATTTGGAACAACCAAAGTAAGTTAAGAGATTTCATATTAAAAAATAATTTGACATGGAAATTATTTTTAATTATTATTTTGCTTGTCAAAGATAAGTTTTAGGAAGAAAAAACAAGCCAGGACTTTTAAATGTCAGAAAATTCTACATCCTTAGCATCTTTAATCAGAAAAGGAAAGTCCTGCTGTCATGTTGGCTTCTTATAAAAAATTACCCCTTCGGTGCGGGTAATATTAATTTAAATTTAATTAAATGTTATACCAACATCGCTGACATCAAGAAGCTCTACAAATATAATTATGCTCTGAAATAATTTAACAATCATTAAGTGAGTCACCTCATGCACTATAATAACTGCTTAGTGTAAATGTGCGGTTTTATTTTTTATAACACATCACAGTTTTCTTCCACTGTTTCAGCCTTGACTGCATTGCGTCTCATGCATTAAATATTTGAGGTAATCCGAATTACATTTCTGCTTCAAACATAAATGGCTCGGTCATTTCCTTACATTATCATACATCTGCCTGTGAAGCAACAAGATGACTCCAAGTAACGTTTAGAAGAAAATCAGTAGCGTGACTATTAAATAATCTTTGTAGTATGAATCCATTGAGACAGTAGTCATGACACATGTATTATAAATGAAAAGTGTGTTATCCCTATATAGCACAGGGGGAATGTTATTGTCACGAATACTAAAGCAGCTCTACGCCAACACCGACACCGACACGACAGTGCTGACAAAGTGGATTAGACTCGCATGTAAATTAGAGATGAAACTGAAGGATCGTGAAGAATGTGATGAAAGAGGACATTTTTGAAGTCCAGCTTGGAATCATTTGAGTTTAATTTTGTTATAAGAGAGATGTTCCAATGTTGGCAACGTCCCGTTGGCATTTACAATAATGTACTCATGATTTAATGAAGAGCCTTGAGGAAAAATATACCGGTGAAGTAGGATTGCTTTGTGAAATAAATCTTTACATGGTGGAGGTTGTTTGCTGTGTAGCTCTCGGGTTGGTAAAAGAACACAAATAGTGAACTTTGAATCTTGCTTCTGAAACTTATTTATTCATGTCTTTATGGAGACCTTAAAGAGAGGTTCAGACCTTTTTACATTTATTAAATAAATATTTTTTGAGCAACAGTGTATTGGTTCCTTTTCAGTTTTATTGTAGCCATATTTGTTTTGGGCAGTCGGGGCCTTGTGGTTCAAGTCTTGGACTCGTGATCTCAAGGTTGCTGGTTCGATACTCAGCGGGGGTACCAGCGGGAATAACACGACTGAGGTGTGTATTGGGCGTCCTTGAGCACCACCGCCCTACCCTTCCTCCCACCTACTGCTCCCAGGGAGCCACAGCATAGCTGCCCACTGCTCCGGGTGCATGTTCTCAGTGTGTGTGTGTGTTCACTTACTGTGTGTGTACACTTACTGTGTGTGTACACTTGGATGGGTAAAATGCAGAGCACAACTTTTAAGTATGGAACACCATACTAGGCCACGTCACCACACATCACTTATTTGATTTTTCAGCAATTAGGCTTTAGTCATTGTATTATTTTGTTTTCTTTTAAATTTCTATATAGTATTTGTTTCATTTAGATTTTAGATTTAATATCTCAACCCGTGTTTGATTGTTACAGCAGCTTTTTTATTGTAGTTTGTTTTATAAAAATATTTAGGCTTATATTTTACAGGATATTTATCTGGAAATTTTGTATATAAATACCTTTATTCCATTTAACAAGGTAAATTTATATACGATTATGTAAGATTAAACCGGGTTGCCAGAATAAAAAAACATAATTTTAATGTCATGTGACTTTTCACCTATGCAAAATAAAGGCAGAGGGTAATATGGAGGCAAAAATATGGATTGCAGTTTTAAATTTGGACGTATTAATGATGCATGTCGTTCCAAGACCATCATATTAACTCACCTTCATGCTTTTTGAAAACTCATTTTACTTATGTCAAACACAAAGTATGCAGCGAGCTATTGACAAGATTACACTATTATAAAATAATCCATATGACAGATTTTCATTTTGATGAAACTGCAGCTTTGGCTAGTTGTCGCTTTATGTCCCTTCACACGTCGGTGCTTCGGAGTAAATAAACTGTGTCGACTTGATGAGTATGTATTTCTTTTTCTTTAAAGTGTTTTAACGGACCATTGTCTATTGTGTTTACTGTCCCAGTCATTACATTTAAGTGGAAGCTTAAAGACATTTAAAGGCCACACACACTGGGACGGCTGTATTAAAACTCATGCCGCAGGGCCTAAAGCGGTGAACACGGTCGTGCGTCACCAATGCTCATTCAGTGTGTCTGTGTGTGTGTCTGTTGTGTGTTTGTTGTGTGTTTGTTTGTGTGTGTGTTTTTCAGGGTATGACTCCTCTCATGTACGCATGTGTCCGTGGAGATGAAGCCATGGTACAGATGTTGCTGGATGCTGGAGCAGATATTAACAGCGAGGTATTTATTAATAGACATTTAGTATTAACTCTAATACTAATATCTCCAACTCGTCTCTCTGTCTGTTCCCAATGTTCTTTGCATGCACTCGTGGTTGTCGACCGTGGTTGTCTGTGTAGGTGTGTCTACTTGAAGCCTCATTTAATGTCAGAGAAACTTGTGAATATTTAATTCAGAAGCAATGACTCAAAATGTCTCGTATCTCAAAACAAATGTGTATTTTTTTGAAAGAGAAAAATAACAAACATTTATTGCCTAAAGTAGATACACTGAGCAGTTTGTACAGGAGGTCAAAAACAGGAAACATGATGAAAATTGGTTTGAAAAAATTACTTTCTAATAACAGAAGTTGATAATGCTTTTCTTTTTAAAAGAAATGTTTCATGTTTTTGAGTTATGGGTGAATTTATTAAAACCTATCAGGAAAATGTTTAGATTCAACATTCGAGCAAATGAAAATGTTTATTGTGCATTCCAAGGTGCATTAATCAAACTTTTTATCAAATCATTTTGAAAATGATCTAAAAACTCGATGTGTGATTCATTAAATTGAATACAAATATATTATAATAATTTTAATACATTTTTTTAATGTAAGTTGTTTATTCGATTCGATTTAATTTTATTATATTTATATTTTCCAAATAAAGTGTCTAAATAATGCCAGAATGCAAATGCTTCCTATTTTTGTGGGATGATTTCAGTGTGAAAATAATCTGAACATGCTCTTGACTAGTTGATGTAACTTTTTTTAAAGTTAAATGTATGACGTTGTGCTGTTTTGCCTCTTGTGTTCTTCATTTGACTCTTTTTGTGCATCTTTACATGGAATCGTTGACTTTGGCACAAAGCACCAAACATGCGCCGTTATTGTTTAACAAATTGCTCATTGTGAGAGACCAACTTTACAAATGGGCAGACATTTATTTGTTTCCACAAATTGTTTAACCCCAATCTCACCCCAACAATTTGCTCTGAAAGGTCATGTTTGGTCAGACATTCACTGATGTCTGCATAATTTAACCCTAACTACAAAAGACTTTACTTCTTTACGTACAGTCTAGTTTTTTGGTGCTTTGTTCATGAGTCACTCTTCTAGCGTTTGAACCCTATGCCAATTATTCTCTCCTGCCGTCTGTGTTTCATTGCTATGAAAACAATGAAACTAAGTTTTAACACCTGTAAAACTATATAAGTGGTCATGAGAGGTGACGAAGGTGTAGTCGGGAGGAGAGCGAACAAATCAACTCTTGTATTGATTATTGTGGGTTTCTTGGAAGAAGGCCTTTGGAGAGCGAAACGCGCACTCTTGTTTCTTCTCTTTACTCGAATTAACAAAAAGCTCTCATTCATCTACTCATTAATTTTTTCCCTTGTTCTTTCTCGTAACTCCTGCTATTCCGCAATTCAATCCAGTGTTCTGGTATATACAGTAACGGCTGAATTTTTCTCTCCCTGAACCTCACCTGTGTGATCTCCAGGTGCCCAGCTCACTACACAAGCACCCGTCAGTTTATCCTGACACCAGGCAGGGGACGCCACTTACGTTTGCAGTGTTGCACGGACACGTGCCTATTGTGCAGGTAGTGACGCTGAATGATTCGATGCCTTCCACCTGTGCACTTTCCTGAGTTATTAATATTATTATGATGCCATCATCATAATAACGGCTAAAGAAACGTATGTTGATGTCCCCATTTTAGGCTGGTGCAGGCGTCATTCTGATTTACTGAAACGTACAGTATCGAGGACTTCACTTTTAAAGTGATAGTTTACCCAAATATTTTAATTGCGTAATTTGCTCACCCCTTGTCGATTTAGACCTGTATGGCTTGATTTCTTATGCAGAACACAAGTTACTTTGTATAATGTTGGGAGCATTGGTTTTGTGTTTGTTCAATAAAAGTGCTGTTTGATTCCAAACATTGTTCAAAATATCTTTTGTAATCTTCAGAAGAAAAAAAGTCACTAGGATTGTCAAGGTATAAGGTTTACACTACATGGTTAATGTGGCCATGATAAGACTATTATTGTACATTATGGTACGTGATGCAATGTAGAACTAGGTTTGTCACGAAATAGGGTTTCCACTAAACGCTTTTTGCGGTATGTTTTTCATGCTTTTTTAAAAGTTGTTTTTGCTATGCTATGTAGCAACTTATTGCATCACAATTATATATTCAAAATGTTCTACAGAGTAGCATCTTGTGTTCTGCAAAAGAAAGTCCTCATGTTTTCAGAGAATAAACTAGATCTTGAAGGCTAAGTAGAATCTTCACAATATCAAAATGGGGAATGAACAATAACCTTGATCAAAAATAACCTTGATTTATTCTCTGAAAAAGTCACAAATAAATAGATTTTTCTAATACACTTTGGATGTTTTTCCTGGAAAACAACACAAAACTGATGAAGAAAATTAGTTTTTGTAGTAGGACATCAGTAATGGGCCATAAATGGCACAAATAATCGAGATAATAGAGAGGCCAGGTTATTTATTACACTGCTTTAAAAAAAGTAAAAAAAACATCTTGATTTCACTGTATATAATCTTCCACAACTGTAACCGTTGAATCCGATGACCTACTGAGGCCCCACTTATAAAGTTCTTCCAGGAAAACGGAAAGGCAAGGTGATATTTCATGTGGCGTTTAATCTTCCAGAACCACACATTCCCAGCAGGAGATGATGCACTATTACTAAAATCCACCCCTTTGTTTTTGTCTTTGTATGAACAGTTGAACACTTTTTTTTGTACAAAGCCAATTTCCTTTGTATTTTTTGTAAAAAAATACACAATCATTACTTTTTTGATTCATACTTAAAACATCAAGAGGCAAGAAATTGATTTGTCCAAATGACAAACAAGACGTTTCTTAGTTGAAGGTTACGTAGATGAGGAACACGGCAGGCTAATTGAAGGAAATTGCAGCAGTTTGTGTTTGCAAATGTCTTTGTAGTATCAAAATGAAATCCCTTATTTCCATTCTGTCTTTTAGTTTTGTAATGATGTCTCTTTCCCGTTCATCATTTTGATCAGCTTTTACTGGACGCCCGAGCGAATGTAGAGGGAGGGATTCAGGACGCGGCCGAGAACTACACGGAGACTCCTCTACAGCTGGCCTCCGCGGCAGGTACAACAAAACCCAAACTAGGCTCAATACAGGGACTCCCAAAATATCTCAACAATAAACTTAAAGTTCTTGGTATCCTCTTTCTGTTTGACCGGAGGGTCCCACATAATTTGTTTATTTTGAATAATGTCACCAATTTTATGAAATCCTGCATGCAATCTTTCTACTTAAATGGTTTATATTATGATTTGGTATGCGATGTATCAACTGGGCCCTCTACACAAATACATTTTCACTACATCGTTATCGTGATCGTAATATTATCATGGTATTTGTCTACATGCTTTTAAACAATAATTATGGTTTGTTATACAATGTAGCAACTAGGGCCATTAAGATATCAGTTATTTAACAGCATGAATTCTTGACCATGATAAGAAATGTTCTTGATATTTGTTGACATGTTTTTTAAGAAATTCTGCATTAAATTTATGAAATTGTGTATTTTGAGTTTGGTCAATTCCCACAAAATACTAGTGTATTAAGGTATTGTCTATTGTTTAAAAAATGACGAAATATCATCATCTTGCAGCTTTTAATATCATGGTTATCATCATTGACAGAATATTGTGACACTCATATTACCATCATTATGACTTTTTTGGGGCCTTGTGTCCGCATGCTTTGTTTAAGCAGAAAACTAAAAGTATTGAGACAGTTTCTGACTCTGGAATGCAGTAGTTCAATTCAGAAGCAGTGCGACCACAACATTTCCAAGAGTCCTCCACAAACTTGCTAATGAGCCCTTGCGACAGCTGCGGTTCTTCTAGTGTGAATGTGACAAATTTCACATGTTCGAATGATGTATGGAAAGCGCCAGCAAATGAGATGGCATAATCAGTGTTGTGGCAGTCCCATGAATATGAATTGACCTGAGCGATATTCATTTACATTTGCCAAGTGTTTTCCAGCATAATGCTGAAAATTACCTGTCTGCCACACTTAGCGTGCCACCCGTTGAAGAGTCGGATAATTCAGGGTTCGGTCAGGTGGTAATAGAGACTTTCTTGGATTGTCTAGAAACGGCCAGAAACCGGTTTAGCTGCAAGCCAGTGCGATCCAACGGAAATGGCTGTTGGGATCATCCGAGCCTCATAGGATCTATGGCTTATCGGGCCTCATTGATTATGCCCCATTTGCTGAATGTTGGGTCAATTACCCTCGGCGTTAACATCCGGCGGGTTTCTGTCTAATATGGAAATGCTTTCTCTTCATTACTTTGTGTGGATGAGCTCAAGACTGCCTGCTAATGTACATGTGTAAATCAATCCAGTATACCCTGCTCGACTGTTCCTTTAAGAGTAGTTCACTCTTCACAGAAGTTATTTTGAAGAATGTTGGGAAACAAAATCTTTTGGCCCCATTGACCAACAATTTTCTTTTGTGCCCATACAATTCAAGTATACATGCTTTTTGGTTACCAGTATCCTTCAAAATATCTTACTTGAATGTTTAAAGATAAAATCAGCTGCCAAATATTACTTGAATTGTATGGACACAAAAGCAACATGTTAATGGGGACCAACGTTGTTTGGTCACCAGCATTTTTCAAAATATCTTATTACTATATTACTTGCATTGCGAGAGTAATAAATGTCAGCTTTAAAAATCAATGATTTGTAATGCATTTTACAGGTAATTTTGAGCTGGTCAGCCTGCTTTTGGAAAGAGGCGCGGATCCTTTGATTGGCACCACTTATCGTAACGGGATATCCTCCGGTCCGATGGGCGAAATGAACTCGTACAGTCTGGCCGCATCACACGGACACAGGTAACCCACACCCGGTGATTTCACACCACCACTGATAACTGAACTTTCATTAATTTACACACACAAGATCCTGTTAACATATACATCAACCTTAGAGCAGAACTTAATCTCTCAGATATAAGACCCGGGTGTGCCATTAATTCCATAAATGCTTAGCTTGTGTATTCAGCCACAACAGTGTGTATAATTCACTAGCATAACTCTTACCCCATTACTCTCCATTGCTGAACTGTATGGATGACTGAACGTTCACTCATTCAGTCTCACCTATGCCCAGCAGCGTATAATGGAAGCTCATTGAAATTCACAACGCTTGCTTTTGAACGAGAATCCAACACGTTAGAGGGCCAACTCGCCCCCTCTGAGGTATTAAGCCGAGCTATATGAAGGGCGACGGAATGGGGGACGTATAAAGGTGTGAGACAGAACAGAATGTCTGTAAAGAACTTTAAGATGTTTACAGGGGCACATGACAGTGAATTTTGCTTTCTGTATTAGACAAATAAAATGACTGTATGCGTATGCTGAAGCACACATGCCATGGCAAAAAAGGACTGTGTTGATAAATGGAAGTTATAAAGGCAAAAGTGTTCAGGGCACTTTTAACTGAAATTAGTTAGATGAAACAACTTGAAGTTTGTCATTTTGATTTAAAGAGTTCACCCACACAAAATCTACCAGCATTTATACACCCTAAAAAAAAGCTGTTATTCCAGTAAAATATTAAAAAAGTTCTAAATTAAGATTTTTGTCTTTTATTGTCAAGTAGTGTACAGTATATGCTTCTTATTTAAAATAAAAACTAGGCTTAATATCTGATGTAAATTTTTTTCTCTCGAAAGTTAATCCTAATTTTAAAAATGTTAAAACATTTGAACAATAAATCAGCAAAAATCACATTTTTGCTATTTAATTTAAATTCTGTATATGCTTTTTCCTTTCTTTGAACAAAATATAAATTGAGCGATGTCTTTAGTGTCAGTAAAATGAAAGTCAATGGGGTTCAAATTTAGTTCACCCAGACAAAAAGTATTTTCACCCCTCACACTGCAAAAAAATTAAGTATGACCAAGCATTTTTTCCAGCAAAACATTTTAAACGTTTTATATTAAGATGCATATCCTGTATACTACTTAACAAGATTTAATACCTAACTATTTTAGTGTCGAGTGAAAGAAAAGTAAAAATTAGGTAAATGTATGTTTAATACAAGAAAAAAATCTGCCAATGGTCTTAAAAAATAGGTACTTATAGATATTAATATTTAAGTTTATTTTTCTCACCCGATTGGCAGAATTTGTATAACATACATTGCCTAATAATTTTACTTTTACATAACAAATGTATGTTTAAAATAAGACTTACTTTACTTTTGCTTATGTACCTAAGTATCTATTTTCTTGTTTTACCCAAAAAATGTTGATCAAAATCTACATTGAGCAATGTCTTTGTTTCAGTACTATTAAAAGTCAATGGGCTTTAGATTTTGCTTGGATAAATATAGCAAATGAGTTGAAGTTGTCATATTTGGTGCCTTGAATTAAAACCAATCATTCTGCACTCACATATTATTTAAGGAACGTGTTCCGGAAGCTTCTGTCCCAAGTGGAAAAGGACAAAGGGGACGTGTTGTCTCTGGAGGAGATCCTAGCCGAGGGTTCGGAAGCGGTAGAGAGGAGAGCGACGCATTCGGAAGGCACCCTCCGGACAGGCAAGGCCAAACTAAGGGCCCTTCGCGAGGCCATGTACCACAGTGCCGAGCACGGTCATGTGGACATTACCATAGACATCCGCAGCCTGGGTTAGTAAAACCACTGCACGCTTGCCACATTCACATAGCCACGGCATGACTCACTACTGCCGCCCAGACATTTATCTCAGTCGCAGATGTCACACCCACAGAGATGATAGTCTGATGTAGATTAACACGCTTCAAAAAGCTAAAGAGTCGCAATCTGATTGGGTGATTTTATTTGCTCTAGTAAGAAACATTGAATTAGTTTTAATGTTTGTAACCCTTCCTGTAATAACTAGACTAATACTCTATCTAATTTTGAGAAAACGAGCATTAAAGGTTAAATTTCATTATGATTGCACTTTTTGACGTGGTCTTACTCTTCAATGTTACAGATTTCATTTTTGGGTACTCACAGAATGTTCTTTATATTATAAAGAATACAGTTTGTGTTTAAAAAAGGCAATACCAAAAAGCTGGGTTGTCACAGGCAGGGTCACGAATATTTTTAATTTGGACGGAATCAGTTTCTAATGTCAATCAAACAGAAGTGGGAGGTTCTCGGCTGAAATAAACAGTGATGAGCCCCAGATCTCATTCCATTCCTTGAAGGTGTTGTTACGCAACACTGTCTGGCAGTCATCACATACATCCAGAGAGCATCACTTCACTTCACATCACAGATTTTGGTGGGTTGTCGGACAGGTCGATTCTAACGTGATTTATTTATCAATCTATTCTTCCGCAGGTGTGCCCTGGACCCTTCACACGTGGCTGGAGACCTTGCGGACGTGTTTTGTGCAGCAACGCCGGCCGCTGATCCAGGGTCTGCTGAAAGACTTCAGCTGCATTAAGGAAGACGAGTACACGGAGGAGCTCATCACGCACGGACTGCCTCTCATGTTCCAGATCCTGCGAGCCAGCAAGGTGCATCAGACAGAAGATAATGCTGATGGATATTTTAATATTTCAAGTTTGATAAAAATGCGTGATATCTAACCAGCTGTAATATGGCAACGCTGTTTTCGTTTTACCTTTGAATTATTTTGTGACACTTGAAAATTTAATGACCCTCGTACGTTTTCCATTACCGTTATCTCCATACGTCAGTCGCTTACTCTGAGCAAACAGGCAGTCGACATCAAACACGCCGGTTTCGGCATTCTGTTATTAAAACGATAAATCCTTTAATTACACAGCTCATCATAATGCTGTGTTTGTTTTACCGTAGGCTTGAACGTACTAAAACCGATGTTTAAGTCCAACTACTCTGTCTGTTTGTGTATCTGCAGAATGAAGTGATAGGCCAGCAACTGGCTGTAATCTTCACCCAATGCTACGGGCCTTTCCCAATTCCCAAACTCACAGAGATCAAAAAGAAGCAAACGTCTCGTCTGGGTGAGTGTGTCATCTGTAACCCATGATAATGAGTTTTGCCTTTGCTTCTTTAGTTGCATAACACATGCAGGAGTCTCGAGACTGTTAAAAACAAGACACAATATGGCTAATGACAATGGTTCTGCAGGAGCAGGATGTTCAAAAAAATAATAAGCTAGAAATGAAAATGTGTTGGCTTTTGCTCACCCTCGTCATTTCAACCGTGTATGACTTTCTTCCGCAGAACACAAAAGATATGCTTTAGAATGTTGGGAACTTGGGAATCAAACATCAGTGATTTCCCCCATTTGTGTATTTTATGGACACAAAACCCAAGATTGTTCAAAACCCCTTCATTTGTGTTATGCAGAACACCATTGGTAATCGAAACAAAACCAATGCAAGTGAGTTGGTGCCATTGACCAACATTCTTCAAAATGTCTTCTGTGTTCTCTTGCAAAAGAAAGCCTTGAACAATGAGAATTTTCATTTCTATACTAACTATCACTTTAATACAGAGCTCTTTTCATTTAGTCAAATTAAAGTAAAAGTTTACATGTCAACTAACACAACGGATCAATTTTGTTGGTCATATTTTACACTGTTTCCGAGAACAGTTGGCTAGATATGATTCATAAGGGCATTTGCTAAATTCCTAGCGCTGATCAATAGACTGCAGTTTATTACAGAGTTTTGGGCCACACAAGGACACTTAAAGTGTCTCATATAGTTATCCCCCAAGCATGGAGAAGATACAAAGTACAATAAAGACATTTTGATTTCTGGAAAAAAATTGAATTAAGGCTCTCGAAATATTTTCGGTAGGATGCTAGTGCCATCTGGACTCGAAATAAGGTATTGAAAATTCCATCCCAAATGATTCACCCTGAAATTGTTTCAAACCTGTTGCATTTCTTAGTACACAAGTGTATTTAGAAGAGTATAGGCAAGATTTCAAGACAACAACAATGAACACAATGCATTTTAAAGAACTTGGAAGAAACAAACACTTGTCTGCGCTTTTGACAACTATGGTATTGGTTTCTTCTATGGTAGTCAGCGGTGCCCTGGAAATCTCAGTTGCTAACTTTCTTCTAAATATATTTCTTTTTTTTCAACCGAACAAAGAAATGTAAACACATTGAGAACATCTAAAGAGTGTATAATTCATGTTTGTTTTTTGGTTAAACCTGGGCTTTAAAATGAACATATTTGGTCAGTCTTCGACCACTAAATACTGATAATGTCAAACGGTAGCAGTACGTTTGTAATGATCAAATGAATTCCCGTGGAAGTTCATGCTTTGTTTGTGTCCCACAGATCCACATTTTCTTAATAATAAAGAGATGTCCGACGTGACGTTTCTAGTGGAAGGAAAACCCTTTTATGCTCATAAAGTGCTGCTCTTCACTTCTTCACAGAGGTACGTCCTGTGTCTTAAGTCTGTAGCTCCAAAAATATGCTTTTTAAATGACTTTATATCCTTAGAAATGACATTCACATTTCTGTTCCTCCAACACACGAATACATTGCGCGTTTGAGGTTTTTAGAGACATTAAAGATGTCGCTGTTGCCCCCTAACAAACGCCCCAGGCTCCTGTTATAATACAGCTTTCAGTTGAAGTTCACACTGTTTCTCTTGATCTGTTCTTCAGGTTTAAGTCTCTACTCTCTAACAGACCTGCTGCTGAGAACACCTGCATCGAGATCAGTCACGTCAAATATAACATCTTTCAGGTCAGAATCTGCTCATTTACTTAACGTTTTCTGAGATGAGGTTTTGTTATTCCATCTCGGCACAAGTTCAAAACACGTCTTGCGGCGGCTTTTAAGCTCATCTGTTAATGTTTCGTTGAAGTTGTTTCGTAACTTTTTGGAAAGACGCTGTGTGTGTGTTTCAGCTGGTAATGCAGTACCTTTACTGCGGGGGAACAGAGTCACTCCACATCCGAAACACTGAAATAATGGAGGTAATAAATATTCTTTATAGTCTTTTTACTCGTGGTTCCTTCCGCTCTTTTGTCATCACAGCGGCACTTGACTTTTGACTTTTCTAGTTCCAAAAGTGCAGAAGAATCAATCTTAAGTTCAAAGTCAACCAAATGTATTGTATTGAAGCACCAATGTGATTCTCTAATAATAAACTATGTACAAGGACATTATTTAGAAAAGGAGTCCCAATACGGGTTATATTAGTGACTTGATGGGTAGACAACCTATTTAGTGATTATCTTCTAGAGGAGGAGGGATAGTCACCAGATTATACAAAATTGATTTAAAAGACAGGTGCACATGCGCATGTAGCAATGCAGCCAAACTGTGATTGATGGTTCTTTTGAATGATTAAGCAGTTTCACTTGAGTGTCATAAACCTGATACCTTTGGCTCATCGATGGTCTCTGTTTCGAAGCTCCTGTCTTCTGCCAAGTTCTTCCAGCTCGACGCTCTCCAAAGACACTGTGAAATCATCTGCTCCAAGAACATCACCACCGACACCTGCGTGGACATTTACAAACATGCCAAGGTACCAAAATCTGGTCACTTCAATAAACTGTCAAATATGTCAACAGAATGTTCAGAACATGATGGTTCACCCATAAAATGACTGAAAAGAAGTCAATAGTACTGCTGTTGTTCAGTTACCAACTTTGATTAAATATTTTGATTTACTCATCAAGGAGAACACAAAATAAGATATTTTGATGGATGTTGGTTCCATAACAACAGTGGCACCAATCGGCTTGCACTGGTTTTGTTTGCATTCAACAGAAGTCAATAGGGAGCCAATAGTTACCATCATTCATCAAAATATCTTCATAGGTTTCCTGTAGCTCAGCAATTACAGGATGGCGCTTACGACGCATGGAGACATGGGTTTGATCCCTGTGATTGCGAATACTAACAAAAAATCACGATGCAATGTATATTTACTTAAGTCTCGTCAAACAGAAAACTAAAGAAACTAATGGTAACTCAACCACATATTGGCTTGCAATTGGTTTCTTGTCCATACATTAGAAGTCAAGGTATACTGCTGATGGTCAGTTACCAACATTCTTCAAAATATCATCTTTTGTGTTCTGCTTGAAGAGGATGAGTAAATGATGACAATTTTCTTTTTCTGTGAGCTGTCGCTTTGTTTTTTAGCTCAGTCAGACTTAAATGAATTCCTAAATCAATATCATTCAGACTTAAGCTTCCAAGTCACCAAAACATTGTTTTTTAAAAAACACCACCTAAAATAAAACAATCTAGGGTTTAAAGCGCATGTGTGCTATGAGTACTGCAGTGTAAAATCCTCTTCAGTTTAAAAATGTCAAGTCACATTTTCCTAACACATTTTCTCAGTTCTTGGGGGCGTTGGAGTTGGCAGCCTTCATCGAGGGCTATTTCCTGAAGAACATGGTGCTTATGATCGAGCTGGAGAACTTTAAGCAGCTTCTTTACGAGGTTCCTGCGGAGAGCCCCGGCACCGTCCCCGGCCCCTCTTACGATGTCCTGCTCGACCTCGAGAGAACCCTGGCCTTGCGGATCCGCTCCATCCATCTCTCTACGTCCAAGGGCTCCATCGTCTGACACCTTGACCAAAAACCCCAAATTTCACCAAGAGCTTCATTGTCGTGTGCTGCATCTCAGAGTTGTCCATAAACATCAGACCGGCATGATTGGGACCTAACGGAAGTGCGTAGGGCCAAGCGATTGATTTGTATTTCACAGGCTAACATCTTCACACGTTGCCCAAACGTCTGCTTGCTGAACTCATGCCATTCCAAGGGCTACGTAATGTGCCATTCGCCCGACATCCTTGCACCAGCGTCATGCCTAGGGAATCGTGGCTCTAACGTCGTCATCGCCTCGGCCATGCATGCGGCCGGGTCAGACGGACGCTGTGAAAGCGCGTACTTCAACGGTCGCCTTTCTTTTACCGCGGACGGTTTCAGTAGGCGTATTTTTAGTATCAGCATAATATTATTCTCCGATTTATGTGATATTGTTAGCCTGCCCTGAATCTCTCCAAGTATCACTAAAGCAAATGATGCATGTGGTCATGAACAACCATTACGTTTCCTATAAGCCATTCGTGTCGGATGAGGCGTCATCTTTAGCTGTAGAGTTTTAAAATCAGGAAGCGTTTTATAGAAAATTCACGTCCAATTTGTAGGTGTTGACCAATAATATGCCAGCCATTCAAGTCCTAGCACTTGTTCTTGATGTCAGAGCTTTGCGATTTTAACGGGTTGTGATACGCTACCCTAAATAGATGTTTTCATTTCATCTTTTGTACGATGATCCAACAAGAACTGTTCAACCAACGATAGGCTTAGTTTTCCATCACGTCCTCACATAAAGGTCCATTGTTTCCATCTCTTTAACCAAGGTTCTGCTCTACAGCGAGGGCCTCCGTTTCAACCCACAAGTTTTATTCACTCTTGAAACCACCACTGTGCTTAGTACACTCCAAACTGAGCAGCTCATTTTTGCCTTGAGGTCATATTATTAATGATCTGTGGAAAGTTTGCATGGGATCTCGGCATCCTGTCTACAACTTTTGTAAAAAAGCTCATTAGTGGATGCAAATTATCTAGACTAAAGACATTTACACAGACCTCGATGTTCTTGAAAGTCTCCGTAGCTTGCCGAGCTGTCTAATAGCATCTCCGGGCGCATCTGCCCCGGTCGCCACCTTCATGACCCAATGTATATATCCCCCGTCTCCACCCGCTGCACCGCTTCTGTTTAACGTGTACGTGTGAAGCCAGCTCAAAGCCGTTTCCGACACAATGCATGTTACGGTTTTCCTGTGTTTGTCCGTACACTCTGGAACGTCTGGAAGATTGAAAGTATATTCCGTTGCTGGGAACACCACATAGTCCAGTACAAAGCTTTTAACATCTCAACAAAATTTTGGAAATTCCAAACATAAAGTACATATATAAAATATAAAATTTAGAAAATATATGAGCTGCACTTATCAAAACATACTGGGAGTGCCGTCCAAGAGTACAGTTTGGTATTTGGATATGTATCCTAGGATTTATATTTTATGTACAGAGCAACTTTAGGAAAAACTTTATGAACATCCTCATGTGATACGGTTGGAAATGTCATAGAAAAATTACAATGAACACCTTAACCACATAGTTTATCGATATGTAGCTACCAATGGAGTTATACGATGCAAATAATTTAAAAACTGTGAAGATTTATTTTAAAGAACTTAGTATATTTTATTTTCTTACAAAGTTTTTTGTCAGATCCCAGTCTGCTATTTTGTGTAACAGTAAAAGTAATAATGTTTTATACACATCTTTGTGTTCGCTTTTAGCTTTGACAAACACGAGGACGAATCGTTTATGATGATCAAACCCTTACGTATTTAAGTTGGGGACTTTAGTTCAAACATTTTGTCAAACTCATTTTTAAAAGCAATACTCGGCACAAATATATCGTGCTATTAGGTACCACACTAAAAGGTTTCCCATCTGACCTTTGTTACTAAAACGCAGCATGGACCAAACTTCCGACCTCTTTGCTTTACGTTTGACCTTAGTGAACTGTCTTCAAAGGCCAACCTCCTAACACATCAATGGATCCGTAAATCCCGCTCTGTGTTTCCTGGCTTAAGCTTTTCTGCTTCAGGCTGTTAAACCTGCTTTAAACTCTTCCGTCTCCACTAACGCACATCTTATGACATCACTGTTAGACGAAACCCGCATGCTTTGGCCGGATCCGAGTCGGAAAGAAATCATTTGGTTATTTCACTTTATTGAAACATTGTATATTGTACAAAAGATATATAGGGAAACCTCTATAGGACTTGGTGTAAATATAAGGGTTGTGGATGAGTTTAACCATTTAAAATAAGAAAAGGAATGTTACACTTGTGCTTAAGTTGTGCGATGACATGCATTTGTGTACAGCCAATAGCAATGACCACGATTGACCACTGTGTTGGGTCACCATTAAAATTTCTGTGATATGCTGTGAAGTGTCGAGTGATTCTTTAAAATGTCTTGCTTTAATAGGGGATTTATTTATTATTACACGAGGTAAGAATACTACGTGGGATTTGTTCACAAAACAATTCATCACATTTAAAGGAGTAGTTCAGCAAAAAATGAAACCCATTTACTTTAAGTGGATTCAAGATATTTGAAAGAATACTTATAACCAAGCAGTTATTGGACCCCATTGCCCACCGGAGTAGAAAGTTCTGTTATACACTATATTGCCAAAAGTATTAACTCAGCCATCCAAATATTGAAAATCAGGTGTTTCAACTCTTATTCTGAATGCTTCTGCATCCCAAGACATTTTGGACCATGCTTCCAACTTTGGGAACAGTTTGGATCTGAGCTCTTCCTCTTGTAACATGACATCAGTGCACAAAGAAAGATCCATAAAGACATGGATGACAGAGTCTGGTGTGGAGGAACACAGAGTCCTGATCTTAACCTGATAGAACACTTTTGAGATGAAGACTGAGAGTCAGATTTTCTCATCCAACATCAGTGTGTGACCTCACAAATGTTCTTCTGGAAGAATGGTGAAAACATCCCATAATCACACTCTTAAACCTTGTGGACAGCCTTCCCAGAAGAGTCGAAGCTGTTATAAAGTTTGCACAGACATCATATTGAACTCTATGGATTAGGAAGAGGATGTCACTTAAGTTCACATGCGGGGCAATACAGCTGAGCAAATACTATTGGCAATATGGTGTATTTATTAAAAATTTATTATTGAGCATCTTGCTCATTGGCATCACCAGCTGGCAAACTAAATGAAGCTTCACTGTAACTTCAACTCGTTTTGTGTAACACTGCATGTCTGGAGAATGGATTGTCATCAGATATTTGCTGCCATTATTCTGGTAAAAATAATTAGCAGATTTAAGAGTGATACAACTTTTCTAAAATTTATTTCAAGCTTTGTCTATAATTGTATTCAAAGTATGAATCAACAACCAAATCATATCTATGGAGAGATTTAGCAAGCAGTGATTGTTATAAACAAATTGTGAATATTATGATATATTAATAATTATGCAAATTTGGAATGCATACGTCATTCTGTATGTCTGCTCCACCAAT
The DNA here is from genome assembly GCA_033220385.1 of Triplophysa yarkandensis. Taxonomy (NCBI): domain Eukaryota; kingdom Metazoa; phylum Chordata; class Actinopteri; order Cypriniformes; family Nemacheilidae; genus Triplophysa; species Triplophysa yarkandensis. The sequence continues at coordinate 9,608,489 of CM065678.1, forward strand.
AGGCCCATTTTGATCGATCTATGCTTATCAGGTAGAAAACAAACTATGCAATCAAACAGTTTAATCCAAATAGTGGAAATGTCTCCCTCTTGCGGCCATGTTGTGCAACTGCATTTCTAATTCGACTAGAACAGAATAAAAAACGAAATATGATTTTTTCAAATACTAAAAATAAAACCACGTGTTCATTAACAAGATACAGAATATCGGTGTCTAGATAATTTTAATGTTATTAAATTATAATTGTTAATATTCTATAATGTCTATCGTTTGTGTTTGTTTGAATTTGTTTCCATTATTCCTGTTATGTTTGATTTATTATTGTATTTAATTTTCTTGTCTACTTTATAAGAGTATTAAGAAACGTGACCCCTGATTGCATGATCAACTCGTACTGTCTGTGGGGGGCGTGGCATCAGAAGAGGGCGTGGCTTACTCTGCTCCAGGAAGAGTGCACGGAACGCATCACGTCCTAATAAAGTTACATTGTCACGTCATACAGTCGCTGTAAACACTGCGAGAGAAAATGTCCTTTATATTTAAGGTGAGTATCAAGTCTCGTTTGTTCGAACGAGTATGGAATGGCATGCATGCGCAGAAATGAAATATTTAAGGGATTTAGGAGAAACGCCTGGTCAGTGCTTACCCCAGCTGTGACGTCATCATTCTGTCCTGCTCATGTCATACATGTGAAAGTCCTGCATGACACTTATGGCCACTGTTCAGTAGGACTAAACACTTGTGTTCTGTTTCCTTTGCATCACTGAAGCTGATTCAAGGAGTCTTCGACTTCATCTGGAAACTCATGGGCTGGAAGAGAAGACCTGCTATAACCCTTGAAGATCCAAATGTGAAGTATCCGTTGCGCCTAGTCGACAAAGAGGTGAGGATGCTACTCGAAACCACTTAAAATGTGACGAGACGCCTTTAAGATATTTGGAAGAATACTTATAACCCAACAGTTATTGGCCTTCATTGGACCCCATTGGGCATCAAAGTAGAAAGTTCTGTGCTCAAAAGAACAAAATGAGATATTTTGAAGAATGTGTTACTGCATTAAGTTTTGTGGTGCTGGTACTCCATGGAAGAAGGGTGGCGGAAGAGAGTAGAGAAGGAGGGCCGGGGAGAAAGTAGGGAGGCAGACGGGGCCTGGAGAGCAGACGGGGCCTGGAGAGCAGACGGGGCCTGGAGAGCAGACGGGGCCTGGAGAGCAGACGGGCCTGGAGGGCGTACCGGGCCTGGAGGGCGTACCGGGCCTGGAGGGCGTACCGGGCCTGGAGGGCGTACCGGGCCTGGAGAGCAGACCGGGCCTGGAGGGCGTACCTGGCCTGGATGAAGTGGGGCTGCCAGAGTAGGCCGAGACGGGATAATATTTCTGGGCAAACTATCACTTTAAAACAGATCCCCATTCATTTTGTCAAGTTAAAGGATATTTTACATCTTAATGTATCATCATGTTACGTCATCTAACACAACGGATCAATTTTATTGCTTATATTTTACACTGTTTCCGAGAACAGTTGGCTAGATATGATTCCTAAGGACATTTGCTAAGCTCATAGCCCTGTTTAATAGTCTGGTTCCAAACTTGTTTTGTAAAGAGCAAGTTCTTCGTAACAGAATGTTTCATTTTTGGTGAACCTTCCCTTTAATATTTTATGTCTCTCTTTCTACAACAGATCATTAGCCACGATACAAGGAGGTTTCGGTTTGCTTTAAAATCACCAGATCATATTCTTGGACTGCCAATCGGGAAGTACACAAGAGATTACTGCCATAAAATAGTTTTTTTTTTAATGGCCCCATAAACTTTATTTAAATAATTTGTGCATTGTATTTGTAGGTCAACACATTTACCTGTGTGCCAGGATAGATGGAAACATTGTGGTGAGGCCCTACACACCGGTGTCTAGTGATGATGACAAAGGCTTTGTCGATCTGGTGGTAAAGGTATGTCATGTAATGTATCACAATTAGTGGTGGGCATAGATTATTTTTTTTAATCCAGAATAATCTCACTGTTAATTTGAATTAATCTAGATTAATCTAGATTAAAATGGCTCATTTGAATTCTGTCTAAAGCACTCAGAATATGTGTGCTACCCAAATAATGACCAAAAGTAAGTCATTGCACAAGGTGCAAACAACCTTATGCCACGTTCACACCAGATGCATATTTTTTTTCTTCACTAAATTTCTTCCAGTAAATGTCACTATTATACTTTTACAAAGACAGGAATAAAAATGTATAATGTGGATTTATAAAGCTCTGCTTCCACATAAAGCCCTGTTGACTTTCACATCCATGTTTGTTTTAGATAAAGCTCCTGATTGGTTTCCGCGGTGCAAAAGTAAAAATTTTTCATCTCGCGAATTCACGTCCAACGTGCCGCAGGAAATCTCCTCGCGTCTACGCGCGTCTCTGCATTGACTTAACATGTAAATCACTCGTGTCTGACGCTCTATTCATGTCTGGTGTGAACGCCGCATTAGTCTTGAGGATTCCATTGGAAAGTTTCTTAAAATTAAACCCGGCGGCTGTTAGCACGTCACATGTGATGAGGTCATTTCACAGTAGGTACACACACAGGTTAGAAGACTCGCTCTCGCCCCCACTATTGTAATTCAGTTACGAATAGATCTGCGCTTAAGCTATGATGACTTTCACCTTTGATCTTTGTGTAGTATAGACGCAGCTCCTAACCCAACTTTGAGAATAGATTAACGGGGGTATTTTTTTATCGCCCGATAAAGTCTCGCGTTAATGCAGAACGTTAACGCCGATAACGGCCCACCACTAATCACAATACATTAATGTGTAATTACGTTCCTATAATACGTATATGACTGAAGGCTCTAAGTTTAATTATAGTTATTCATGTATTGTATTGTGAATTTGGTGTGAAGATTTTATACTGCTTAAATAAAACCTCCGTTCTTAGCAATGGATTGCATAGTGATGTTCCTTGATTTTTATGACTAGGAATTTATTTTGTCTGTCTGGAATTTAGATATATTACAAAAATGTCCATCCCAAGTTTCCGGAGGGTGGGAAAATGTCCCAATACTTGGAGAGTCTTCGTCTTGGGGACACAATTGATTTCAGAGGGCCAAATGGACTGTTGGTTTACAAAGGCAAAGGTCTGTAGACCGTCTGGAATGTTGGCACAGAGATAAAATTCACCCCAAGAGAATGAAAGCTTATGCAACTGCTTGACTTAAAGATATACTTTTAGCCATTTGTATTCACATTGGGAAACCTTTATATATAGAAGCAAAGCAAAATTATTTTATATTTTAACTATACAGTTAACTCTGCTGGCTCAATATTTCTGCAGGATCATTTGCTATCAGGGCTGATAAAAAATCCCCCCCAATACTGACATCCGCCAAACATGTTGGCATGATTGCCGGAGGAACGGGTGAGCGCACAGCAGAAGATGTTATTTATTATCCGATTTAATTTGATATTTTAAAGGATCACCTTTTCTATTGTTGTTTCTTTAGGCATAACACCGATGCTTCAGATAATCAACGCAGTCATGAAAGACCCAACGGATGAGACTGTTTGTTACTTACTATTCGCAAACCAGGTTATTCATTGAAGTTTAATGTTTTGTATTTTTTTATTTTGAAGTTAAAAGTCAAGTAATGCATCATAGAACATATGATGTTTTTAAAAGCGTTTTATTATAGTTTCAAACACTGTTTGTTTTCTTTTAATACAGACAGAAAAAGACATTCTTCTAAGACCTGAATTAGAAGAAGTCTTGGCTAACAATCCAACACGGTTTAAGTTGTGGTACACTCTCGACAGGGCTCCAGAGGGTGAGAACCGCAAATGCTGATGATCAAAAAATGCAATTTTCTGTGGAAACCAAAGCAATATTCAAAAATGTACTTTGTTTTTGGAAGGATGGGATTATAGCCAAGGTTTCATCAGTGAAGACATGGTAAGGAACCACCTGCCTCCTCCTGGAAACGACACGCTCATCCTTATGTGTGGACCTCCTCCCATGATCCAGTTTGCCTGTAACCCCAGCCTGGACAAGGTGGGCCATTCCATCGACAGACGATTCACCTTCTAGAAGTCATGGAAACCACGAGTTTCTTGCTTCTTGAGTAAACGCATGATTGTGCTTTCCTACCTGAATTTTCCTTCTCTAACCTTGTCCACAGACTATGTAAAATGTGAACACAATGTCTGTGGATAGAGTATATGGCTGCCATATGCTTGATGCAAAATGTATTCATCATTATTGATCGCTCTTTTGATCTATGATTTGTGCTTTTAGTGTACCCAGTGTGTTTTTCATACAAAGATGAGTTTATAACACCTGCCCTGTTGGGCATTTCTCAGCACATATTTTGATCACAAGATAAACTAGCAATTGAGCTTTTTAATAATAAAATCTTGTTTGTTCGCAAACGACATGTAACATATAAATGCAATTAAGGCTTAACAAATAACATCTAAGTGGGTTATGTATATCAGTGAAAACAACCTATAGTCTTGGATGTGGATCGCTTACCATTTTATCAACTTATTACTGCGATTGAATATCGGTTGCAATCATTTTTGCAATCAATGTACATTCTTTTCATATGAATGGTGAAGTGTGTTTGATTTAATACTTGTTTGTGTGTCTGTTATATGAAATAAGCAACAATCATGCTATTTGAAAATTGATCTTGTCATATGCCTGAATAATATTCTGCAGGCACTGTAAATCATATGCGTTTAAAGAGTTTGATTCAATGCATAAGTGCCAAGCTGAAGTGCCTTTTTCTGTCCACAGTATCAGAATTACGGATATTGGCCAAGTGTGTTAGGGAATTTTTTCTGGTTTTAGGAGCTCTTTAAAAAATACAAACATACATTACATAAAGATAGAAAAGTAGGATTTAAATTGAGTAGGGCAAATAGATTAAGTGTAGATGTGACGTATTGTTATAACTGTATAAATAAACACTTGTGCAAATACAATCGCAATATGGGTGTTAGAATAAGAATTGACAAAGTCATGGTCTTAAAGTTATGAAAGCCTGGGTTCAAACCCAGTATGGTTTAATATACTGTACACAGATACCAGACAACTCCAATAATCAGACAACTCAAATAATCAAAGACCAAGCGCAGTTTAAAGCAATAAAAAACTTAATTCTTGAACCACTACTTGGATCTAGATATAAAAGTGGTCTTTCACCGCTATCTGTTTTGATGTGTTTTTTAAAGGTAAGACATGCAGAATGCTTAGTTAATAAAATCATTTTGTCTTTTATTGTTGTGATAAAAGCATGCAGATAACAGCACTGCTCTATGTAGTGCAGTCTTGCTGTCATAAGGGTATGAGGACTTTGTTTCATAAGGTCTGGTATAGACCCAAAAGGTGATATAGCCTCAGTTATAGCATGCAGAACCTAGTGGCCCAGTGTTATGTACATTGACTATTAGTTAGATTGTCTGGTCCATTGGCTCAGAGGAAAGAACACTAGACTCTAAATTTAAAGGTATAGGATTCAAGCCTGGGTCTCAACCTGAAGGTAAGTGGTGTCTGCTTTGTGTGTTCTGCTGCAAATCTTAAGTGGCCCAGGTATGTATCTAAAAGAGAAAACAACTAGGAGTATGTCATGGATACGCAGTGGCTCAGTGGTTCAGAAAAGTGGAGTTGTACTAGAGTAGCTACAACCCCTACCTCTTTTGGCCCCTTCACTACTCTACTCATCCCGCTACTCTACACCCTAGCTACTCTACCTCCTAAATCCCTCTTAGTACTCTCTACCTCCACCCTCTTCTAGCCCACCCCCTAACTCTACACCCTAGCTACTCTACACCCTAGCTACTCTACCTCCTAAATACCTCCTAGTACTCTGGCCCTCCCACTAATCTCTGCCCCCCTCTACTCTGCCCCCCTCACTACTGTACCTCCTAGCTGCTCCCTCGCTACTCTACACCCTAGCTACTGTACCTCCTAGCTGCTCCCCCTCTGTACTCTCTGCCCCTCCCCCTCTGTACTCTCTACTGTCACCTTCACTGTCACCTCCACTGTCACCTCCACTGTCCTTCTCTTACTGACACCATTTTCATACAGGTCAACACCCAGGCTTGAACTCCAGACCTTTCGAGCTAGAGTGAAGTGTTCTGAACCACTGGACCACAGGACACTGCATGTTTGTCACATCACTTCTGGTTATTTTATCTTTTTAATACCTACCTGGGCCATTAAAGATTGGCAGCAGATTACCCAAAGCCGATACAACTTACCTTCAGGTCAAGACCCAGGCTTGAACCCCAGACCTTTCGAGCTAGAGTGAAGTGTTCTGAAACACTGGACCACCGGACACTGCATGTTTGTCAGATCGCTTCTGGTTATTTTAACTTTTTAATACCTACCTGGGTCACTTAAGATTTGCAGCAGAACAACCAAAGCCGATTCCACTTACCTTTAGGTTGAGACCCAGGCTTGACCTCCAGACCTTTCGAGCTAGAGTGAAGTGTTCTGAACCACTGAGCCACAGGACACTGCATGTTCATGACATCCCTCCTGGTCATTTTATCTTTTTAATACCTACCTGGGCCACTTAAGATTTGCAGCAGAACACCCAAAGCCGATGTCAAAACCCTCATCACCACTCTTTTTCAGGTTGAGGTTGAGCCCCAGGCTTGAACCCCAGACCTTTCAGCCTAACTGGTTCACTTCTGGTTATTTTATCTTTTTATTAAATACTTGGACTACTGAAGATTTGCCACAGAACACCCAATGACAATGCCAATGGTCATCACTGCTCTAGTTTTGGTTCATTTTTACAGATCTGGAACAACTTAAAGGTGAGTAAATGTTGAACAAATATAATTTTTGGAAGAATGAGTCCTACTTGAACTCATCAACTACCATGGTAGAAAGAATATGTTTTGCGCTGTTAACCACAAATTTGGTTATGTTGCACAACATAGGACAGCGACAAGTTCTGAGCCATTTTTCCTATGGTAGTGAATGAGATCCAAGAACTGTTACTAGAATTCTATAAATATATTTGTGCATTTAACCAAACAAAGATATTCTGATAAAATTTTGATTCAATTTTTATTAGGTCTACAAAATATATATATCTAAAGGTTTTAAATTAAAAACAAATGTATATATTTTTAAGGCTAAACTGAAATTAACAGTGCCATCTTTACAATGGGCACGAGCTGTAATAATAGTCAACATTTAAAATATATAACAATAATATCTAGTTTATCCATAGCAATTACAGACCCCGCTAACGTGATTTCATATTTCTATATTTAGTTAGTTTATATTGTTAGAATATAAATATCTGTAAAGCTATAAATGATGACTTTATTATAATGATTTACACAAACGTATCGCTCTTTAGCTTTACTAATCCGACAAAAAGTGTAATAATTTAACCAGACACCATCGATTGCGTTTGTAATGATCCGATTTAATCATTTGTTGATTATATCTATTGTTCACTTTTTAACCTGTTAAGTCAAAAACCCACGAAAAATGGGACCTTTAAGTGTAGTGCAATATAATCTATCAAATGTGGTGAACTATATACAAAATGAAACCTCAGCATTTAACCTATCCAGTTTGTAATGAACAATGCATCGCAAGGGTTTTTCAAGTTATACGTACATTAGAAAATGTTAGTCTTAACATTTTGTAGTGAACAATGCATCACAAGGGTTTTCAAGTTATACGCAGATTGAGTAATGTCAAAGCTTTTACGTTTAAGATTTCTGTTTTTTGTTTGCAACAAGAGATAAAATCACATTCCACACACACACACACACACATTGCTAGTAGACCCTTTTCGGACTACACAGTTAATTATTTTATTAAACATCAGACACAGCACCCCAAAAATAAAACAGGCATCAACATACCGATTTACATTCAGCCAGCCTTTACCTTCTATAAATACGGTTTTATTAAGGTTTTGGCCCTTAGCTATCGAACTGCTTAAAATACATTTGCTACAACACTTACTGTAAAGGAAATAAAGACACTCTACAGATTCCAGCTTACATGGTCTACATTTCATTCATCATGTGTTGTATTTGTCTCTGGCAAACAGGAGGAACCTTCCCTCAAAAATCCATCGTCTTTCAGCATGCTCTGGCAAGGAGAGCAACAATTACAAGTCACAGTAACAGTGTTCCTTTGTAATGTAAAAAAAATACTCACTGTAAGATTATTGATTTCTTCTGAGAATGCACCTATCTGCTGCAAGGTCACCTCGGAGTCCTCAATCTGCACACAGCAAAATATTTTAGCAATAATTGGTTTATTAGCAGACCATAGAAAGTCAGGATCAGTCGTTTTAGGTGCTTATTATCCAAACCTGCTTCAGTTGATCCAAGCCACCTTCAAAGTTATGAACATCTTCATGAAAGTTGCTGTTTGTCGGCATCTCCACATTCATGGGACAAATGTACTCATCAGCATCCTCGTGACGTTTTCGCCTCAACGTCCCAAAACCTCCAAATGATAAACGCCTCGCCTGAGTCAGGAGTTAACATGCAAGAAATAAATGACCAAGACAGACAGCAAAAGATCTATAAATCTCGAATTGTTTCATTATTCTAAACAATTCACATTTGGATTCAATAAAACTATGTGATGTCTAATACCTTGACCTTAGCCGTAGCCGTGAGTACGACGTAATCTGGGTTTTCTAGATTTTGCTGCTTTTGTCTCTGCGCCTCTGAACCGATCAAGAGATGAAAGTGGGTCGCGAGGTGACGTCTCAACAGTGTTTTATTTGCCGGGATATTGAGAAGCAAAGCCATCGATTCAACGTTAAAACGAGGCTCTAAAACCTGAAATGCAAATAATATAATTATGGGTCATTTAATATATAGTTTGACCACTCAAAACTATGGGACCTGTAGTTTCACAATTGTGTCTGGTTCAACTGTGTCTTAAAGCAACCCAAATTAATTATATGCGAAAAAAAATGGTAATAAGGAACATTTAACATATACCATCAATCCTCCGTGTACTCCGCTTCCTCTCAAGTTGGGCGCGTACTCTGCCAGATCCACCGAGCGAAGCCACTCCATCACCCTGTGATTGGTCCATTGACAGATTTCAACCGGCGTGGGATTTTTCTAAATGGAGCATATCAGATTTAAACAACGATTTAAACCCCAAACAAAAAGAGTGTACGTACCTCAGTCGGTCTACGCCGCAGACAGTTTGGGTCATAGCGGTTGATGCGAAGAACCTGGATGGCCCTCTTAAAACTTAGGTGGTGGAGCACACTTCCTACTTTCAGACCAAGCAAGTCATCCTGAACAGAAGTATTATGGGTAAAAGTTAAACAGAATTGTTTTTTTTTTCTCTTAAAGAGCTCAGCAGACAGTGTAGACACCTACCACAGTCATATAGTGTAGCATGCGGCCATCCACACGGCCTTCATCAAAGTGAGATTTATACTGAGGCAGACCAATATCATCCAGCCAACCTTTGAATAGATTAAGGAAAAATATTTTCTGAGAAGGACCATGTCAATCTTTAAGTTTATAACATTGATGGTATATTAAATGTATCAAAGTGTGTTCTTTACATTGCATAGAATGATTTATGCTTAAAGTAAAACCGCAGACTAGCAGGGTCACATTAAAAATAATGAGATGGGTTTAAATTTGTGAAAATGCATTTGACAATAATACATATATCGTATGCATCACTTACAAGTAACCCAGTTATAATCAAGCTTTCCCAAAGCATCATCCGCTTCTGACCCCAGCGTCTGAAGGGCCAGAAACAGTTTCTTCTTGTGTAAAGGGTGTCTGATGCACAATTCCTGCAGTAAAGTAAAACATGTCTTACAGTATCAGTAGAAACACGACTATTAAATAGTTGACACAATGCGTCTAGCTTTTTCAATTCACCTTTTCCAAGTCGTGCTGAGATGCTTTCAATAAAGTTTCTCCCGAGCGGATCCAGTGCTGCGCCTGGTTAACATAGAGCCCAAGCCCCTGTTCCTGTAACCACTCGCACACTTGCTCTTTATTCCAGCGTGAAAAGGAGCTGTCCAGCTCGCTGAGAGAAAAGATAAAACTAAACATTTGACTACCTCAAATCAAAGTAAAACATTTAAAAAATGACTTAAAATATTTACTTATTATTGCGTCGCTGAAGGTCACGCGACCAGCCCAGTCTGGGACCCGCTGTAGCTCGGATTCCGCCTCTCTTAAATTCTGCATTCGGAGATTCATCTAGATCATCGGAGCTTGACTGACTTCTCTTCATCCTGTTGAAAGAATCTTAATACATTTAATACAAAGGAAAACAAATACTTAAAAGGTTGACTCACTGGATTTTAATTGAAACATATTTAGAGATTTATTGGAAAAAAACAAGCTTTCACTTAACTTTTATTTTTGTTAAATGTTCATGCTTTATGCAATATGTATATTATAATGTTGCAAAGAGAAAAAGACCTTCCGAAAAACTTCATGATCCCTTTTGATTTCTTCCTCCCTTCAGGTGACTCTGTATCCAATGCTCGTGGCTTATGAGGTGATGCTCGGGCCAAGTCCAAGTGCTCTGAAACTTTCCGCTGTCCTTCGTCTGCCAACGCAATGCTTCAATATTAAGTTTCATCTGAAGCTTAAGCCAATATTGTTGACATCCAAGGTAACAAATGTAGTACGTTTTTCAATAAATCATGCAAGTAAATAAACACTTGTCATTCAATATGTGGCTTAACTCACCCAGGTTCGGGGCGCTGGTCGTCATCTTGTTGCCTCTCATCTTAAAGAAGCCACGTCCGAAAGAGGATCGAGATCTTTTTGAGCCAAAGCTGTCATTGCCCCCGTAGCTGGACTGAGTGGGGGAGACACAAGGCGAGCCTCCATTTTGACCGGCTGTTTCCTGACAAACGGAAACAAATTTTAATTAAAATGTGATGCTAAATTAAATTGTCTGATGTCTCTTAATCACCTGGTTTTTGTGTTCAGAATGAGAATTTCAACAAACTCAATATAAGTAAAAAATCAATTTTTTGAAAAACATCCAGGTCTCTACTTCAAAATTTGCTCTTGATGATATCATTCAGTATTTGTGCTGTAGGGGGAGTCAATGGTCTACCATATAAACAGCAACACAATCGGCATGCAAAATCTGAGTGTCCACACATTACGGCAGATGTATAAAATATTTTATATGTCTGTACCTCATTACTGCTTGCTATACAAGACCTCTCTGTCTGTTGTACTTCAGAGACACTGAAAAAAAATAGTATATCAATTAATTACTTGTAAAACTAAACATGTACTCCGTTTTAGTGATCGTTTCACCAAAATGTACAAATTGTGTAGTTTACCCTCACGACATTTCAAATCTCTAAAAACTTCAGCAAAACCCCAAAAACGACTGCTTTTCATTTCACAATATTCTTCAAAATAACTTGTGTCTGCCTTGAAATTATAGCAGTGCAGTAAATACAAATTTAAAAATAGTATATTTTGTAGAATGTTGGGAGCTGGCACGCATATTCACTTGCATCTTTTGTGTCCATGGTCAATGAGCGCCACTACCGTTCATTCACCAACATTCTTCAAAATGTGTTTTTGGTGTGCTGCGAAAGTCTTTGAAAACAAGATTTTTGAAGAATTTTACATATTCCATTAATTCATTTGGCAGACGCTTTTATCCAAAGCAACTTAAAGCAGTAAGCAGTAGTCAATCATCACTGCAAAGCAAACGGAGGTAAGATGTCTAGCTCAAGAATACTTCAAACATTGTCTGCTGCCCCTGGTTTTCGAACCCACAACTTTTCTAGTCAAAATCTCTCTTATCAGCAGACCATGACTGACCACAATGGTGGTAACTGGCTGCTATTCACTTGCATCGTTGGTAACTGAATAGCATTGACCATTGGACAGAACCATTCTTCAAAATATCTTTGTGTTCGGCAGAAGATAGAAACTAATACATGCTTAAAATTAGGTGGAGTGGTAAAAACTGCAGCATCATTTATGTTTTGGGTAAGCTATCCCATTAAATGATAAAGTTATTGGGGCCTTCATTTACATGAAATTAAACGTTGACACTTTTAAACATGCCCTGAAAAGCCACGGCCTCAAACTTTTTTTTAAGGCAAGTAAACAAACCTGTCTGTAACTCTTTGTGCATGGGGTCCTGGCATGCTCTCTGCTGTAGGTTTGGGTGCGATCACCATGGTGACATCAGTTTCAGGAAGGAGTTCGGTGCACGGAATAAGCTGGGGCTAGAGATAGGGAACGACATGAGAACAAAAATAAGCCGGAACATTTACCATGCCTGAATTTCAATGAGCATGAATAAGAGGGGGTGTACGGTTTTAAAGTGACATCAAAGAATACATGATTCCCGTCACAAAAAAGGTCACGACCAAACGGTTATTTTCTATCACAACGAAAAGCACTGCAAGGAGGGGCGTAAAGGAAGTCTGAGGAACATCCTGTGTTAATAACTCTACGCAAAGTAGCCAGCTGAGAGTCCACTTACTTCCTCCGTATCCTCTGCATCCTCAGTCTCAGCTTCTTCGGTTGTCCCTTCATGGGGCCATTCCTCTTGTGACTCTTCTCTGTTTTTTTCTGAGAAAACATCAATCACACAACAAAATGACTTGAGTTTAACCAATTGAGATGCATTAAAAAAATATTGTTTTGCGATTGAAAGCTCACCCTTTGACATCACCGTATCCTGAACTCTTTTGTAACGCATCAGAAGCGACTGTAACTCCTTTATTTTAAAATCCTAAACTCAAACATGAAGTCAAGACATTTGAATTTAAAAGATCTAATGTTGTTGCAATTCGACCATGTAATAATTCATACCTTTTCATCATTTGCTGCTTTTAAAGACTCGACAGCATTCCTCATTCTCTGGACTTCTACATCTGAACACACAAAACAACTTTTGGCTACAAGTAATCACTGTCAAAACATGATAAGTTAAACATTTCAAAATAACAAGTATTTGTGAATGTTTGTCAGTGTATGTGGATAGAGAGACATACTGTAAGTATGTACAAAAATGTTACGCATGGGGGTCTACAGCAGAAATCTGGTCACCATCGATTAAAAGCTTGCCCACACATGCATAGCCTTACACCATACATTCCTACATTTAAATTTTTCCTTGGCATAAATTCCCATTCCGTCTTTTTCAAAAGAGTAAAAGCAGTTTAAAGTTTTAGGACAAAGTTCCCATTGTTTTATATCATATACAAGGAGAAACATTTCACCTATGTAATTTTTAATAATTTTTTTATTTAAAACAATTCCCACAGACGTATATAATCATCTTCAGTGTAGTCACCTTTTCACTAGAATTTGCAGAAATGTAATCTTAAACGATCAAGTCCCCCTTTAAAGGAGTACCTGTCTATTTGTGCTTTTATTAGCTGTTCATTCCTCAGTATTAAGTCAAAGTCATTCATTTTAAAACACATTTTATTTAAAATTCAGTTTTGTCCTAAAAAAGGGCATGTTTGCTAATTTATACTTATCTATTAAACGGATTTCAGACATTGAAGCTTACACCTTTTTTAACATACGTTTTAAAACAAAAGTGTTCCAAAACCTTTGACCAGTAGATTTGTACCTTTCTCTGTACGTTGTGATGGTTGTGTGTCTGTGATTTCAAGGTGGGCTTGTTCCTGCAGTCTGCCAAGTGCCTGATCTCTCTCCTCCAGCTGCTTCCGTAAAGCCTTTAACTCCTCCTGACAAGTCCAAAACACCAAACGTTGAAACAAATTTGCATGAAACTACAAATAAGCCATCTGTGTCTACTTTAAAAATCTGCCAACATGCCTTAAAAAAGGCTACAAAAATGCAAAGTATGCATCACATAGTACAATAGTTAGAAATAAAGGATATGCTTCTCTTTTGTAAGCTTGCAGTTACACATCAGGGCTGATAATCTTGTGTTGTGTAATAACAACATGAGGTTCTTACTTTGGTACAGTCGAGGTTTCTCGCATATTCTTGTCTCTCACATTCCATGTTAGTCAATGCAATGCGCATGTCGGTGACTTCTTGATAAAGACCCTTATGAAACAAAGTTAAAGGATCTGAGAACTAAAAACATTTGTGAAAATTTCCATCATCAATGTAAACAAAATTATGAATATAACACATGATATACCATATGGTTTATGTAAAATGAATCACTGCATGCTTAGCAATACACAAAGGTTTCCAGACACAAATCAAAAGTGTGGCAAATCTATGTAAACTGAAATTCATATTTTAGTCTAGCATGAAGGAAACCCAGCCCATTCTTTAAGTCTGCAGGGAATTTCTGGTTATTGAAACTTAAGCTCCCCATTGGCCAACTCAGGTAAGAGAAAGCTGAATGGGTCCCACTGTAGTCTGGTCTCGAACGGGCACAAAGTTTTATAACAGGAAATAGTTCTGATACTCTCACCCTTCACTGAATACAGCTGACTTAAAGAGAAATGGAAATCATGAAGAACCACAGGATGGTTAAGCCATATTAAGGAGCTCACATTTTTGAAAATATTAAGCCTGTCACTTCAATCTTTTTCTGCATCTGAAGCACTTTTGAGCTGACACGTTAGGCGTTGCGTACATAGTAGTGATGATGTGAAAAATTTTATTTACCGTGCTTTCTCTGCGATCTTCTTCTGCGGCAGCCAGTTTTCGTTTCAGACCCGATATCTCTGTCAGCAGTTCCAGTTTTTCAGTCTCTAAGGCACTCCTGCAAAGCAACTCCTTCACAAAACTCCAAAAAGTTAATGTTTTCTTCCTCTGGATTGTTTATAGTAGAACAGCTTGACAGTTTGATGTAAGCCAAACAAATACAAAAGCCCTGTTAGAGATACTCATGTCATTAAAATACGATATGCCAAGTTTGACATTTGAGGTCAATGTACACAAATATGATTCATACTTGGTGTTAAACTTTTTTGATTGCAGAACACAAAAGATATTTTGAAGAATGTTTTAACTGGCACATATTCACTTGCACTGGTTTTGTTTTCATTCACTGGAAGTAAATGGGTGAATTACAGCTGTGATAGAAAATAAGTTTTCAATAAACAAATATCTGACACAAGTATGAAAGAAACCAACAGTAATTGCATAGGGGCTGCAGGTAAAGTAAAATTGGCCTTAGGTGTCCCAAAATTTTTCACCAGTAGAGTAGTATCTTTTTTCTGAACCTTGTGATGGTTGTGGTCTCCAATGCCTCAATGCAAAGGTACTTGAAATATT
Source organism: Triplophysa yarkandensis (assembly GCA_033220385.1). Lineage (NCBI taxonomy): Eukaryota > Metazoa > Chordata > Actinopteri > Cypriniformes > Nemacheilidae > Triplophysa > Triplophysa yarkandensis. The sequence continues at coordinate 9,623,739 of CM065678.1, forward strand.
GTACGTGCCCTATAATGACTAGATATCCATGTCATCATTCAACCTTGTGTAATAAATGGTATACCAACATGTGTAACATAAAACATTGCCTCTCAATGCTTCCCATGTCTTTGACATCAAATTTTATGTTAAAGTTTCCCTATTTAAAGACAAATTTTATCTTACATAACTTATGAAAGAAAACCACAACGGTAAAGAATATGGTGTGAAGAATCGCACCTGCTGAAGCAATTCTTCAGTGGCATTCAGCTTCATGCGTTGCTCCTCTAGACTCATGTCCTGGTCTCTTATTTTTTCTCCCTGAACCTCCACCTGGTCGGTCAAAACACTAAGCTGTGAAACAAAAGAATTATCAAGCTTGTGAGAGCATTTGAGACGTTTCAAAACTACTATGAATGTATTCTGATAGCCAAACTTTCAGAAAGCCCAAGAGGATTATCTGGAAAACCTATCAATTGTTTTTTACAGCACACCTGCAGCATTAGACATTCTTTGTCGCTTTCCATGCGGGTGAGTTGATCCTGAAAGATAGAATCCACTGCTCCAGACCCATGGCCATTAGTCTGGAAACAAAAACAACAGCTTAGTGACCTTGTGTATATAATACATTTAATATGAGATGGGATCTGCTGTAGGATTTGTGGTCTTTAAATTTTTCTTTATTACCTACAAAACTACTGAAACTATAACTTGTAGAAATGTATAACTATGTTATTGTATAAATAATTTTGACAAAGTTTTCAATATAAGAGAAAACATTTAGGTTTTCGCCCTAACCATCGATCTCATGACATTGATACCTAAAATAAGGAATATTGGTATGCATATACTGAAGCACACTTAAAATCCTTGATAGGGAACAGTTTATCAAAAAATATTAAATTCTCAAATCATCATCAACGGTTTCAAATCTTTATAGATTTTTTGTTTTGATGAACAAAGATATTTGGAAGAATTGTAAACCAAATAGTTTAATAATTATATTAACACTATCAATCAAGTTTTGTGAAAACCAGGCAGGTATTAAATCATAGATTAACAAGTGGAAACAAAGTGTGTTTGCGAGACATATTGCAATCTTGATTTGTCATAAAACGAAATTTTGTGATGAAACGTGGACTGAAAAAAATCACATGCAGCTCTTTTGTGAGTCATGTGAGGTTACTAAAGATTATGAGATCCACGTGAGAGCTGGTTTTCACATTAGATGCTCTAAGTGGAAATATCATGAAGCAGTGCCTCATTGCTTCAGGTTGAATATGGAAAATATAGACCAAGAGCTAAAATGCACCTAATCACGAGCTCATTTAGAGATGGAAAATGCACGATTATATATATGTGAGACACGCATATAATATAATGTAATTCTTAAATAATTATATTATTTTGACTTCCAAGTATTTTTCTCAGAAGTAAACTCTGGCAAACACCAGCATCAAACAATTACCTTTATATTGAAACATCAGCGCTTATTTTAAACTTGACAGGTCATGTCTGGGTCAGTTTACACAGTAACTGTGTCGAATCATTTCAAAGTGATGGAAAAAAAAACAGCAAAGCCCAAGGCCCACATACCAAACGCTTAAATCAATTGTGCCACCAATACCTACTTGGCCAGAACCCAACACATTTAATGTTTCGGTTCTAAGTGCACAAAACGGCTTTCTTCTACTAGCACAACAAAAGAAGTTGGTAAAAGGAGAGCAGTTGCAACCCTTCACTTCTATTGTAATGTCACAAAACCAACATTTTGTCAACATTAACATGTTGGTGATGACTACATACAAGTAGGAACACTCACCAGTCTGCCTTGCAGCCACTCCATCAGACCTTCAGCTGTGGTTTGGGACACCTGAGCTCGTAGACTCTCCTTTTCCTCTGGATCCATAAGATCCAGCGCTGCTCTCAGGTCCTCCAGGAGATGCAGAACCCGAAGGCTGCCCAGAAAGGGAGAGGTGGGCGACTGACAATCAAACAGGCCGTTAGCATAGCCAATGGCCTTAGAACCTGTGACACAGGGGACGTACATAGATTATATAGAGACTTATAAATGGACTTCTGGGTTTAGCTGAAAACGTATCCAAAACCCTAAATACAAAAAATACTTTTTTTTAGATGACACACTTACAGAATAAATCAAAAATCACTTTTATTGCTCTCGGATTTGTCCCTAATGTTCTTAGTGATGGACAGCATTGTGTTAGTGCACCGAATAAGCATTAGATTTCATCAGGGCTGAAATAGTGGAAAAGCTTGCAATGACCCTCACTTTCCACACAGCTTTGAATGGAAGCTTTTTTTGCAGCTCGATCAAAAGCTGCAAAATCACTGATTTAGGCTAGGACCAATTTTTTTTCTGATTCTCAATCAACTCATTGCTAAAATATTTTTATAAATCAAGAGTTGTCCAAAGCAAAAGATCATGTAAGTGCAAACTCATTTTTGACAGTTTCTTAGGGTACATTGCAAGACAAGTGCTAAAAAGTTACCAACAAAATTCAAGGCTAAAAACAAATCGGTTAACAAAAAATTCAAAATCAAAATGACTAATTTGAGGAAACAATATGAAGACAAAAAACAAAATTGCAATTCATAAACCACAACAACTACAGAAAAAAAATTCAGAAACCACAATGACAAAACTCGAACCTAAAGGGTACACAGTAAAAAAGAATTCATGTGGGGTAGTAAATATAACAAAATAAATAATTCTATCAAATTAATAAAATCTTTAAAACATTCAATACATTAGTATCAGTGGAAAGTATTAAAACCATCGATTAAAACTCCAACAGTTACAAATATTTTTCTAGTTTATTTAATGAACTTTTTTAATACACAAAATATTTTTGTCAATTCCAATAGAAATATATCAATCGACTAAACACTTTTTACTTGGATATACAAAAAAATGTAAACAGTATATTTAATAAATTTCAAACCACTAAAATGTTGCCTTCTTTATTGGGTGTAAAGTGTTTCACAGAAAATCACAGTAAATTTTTGTGCAGGTATTTTGTTGGAATTGCAATGTTTTTTCAGATAAAACGATGGTTTAATGTTACTACTATTTCTGATGTTTTATTTTGTGTTTGGATTTGTTTAGTTTTGCCATTAGTTGTTTTGCACATTACAGCCACTGTTGTTTCCTTTTTAATAAAGAAATCAAACTTATGCCCATAGGGACATATTCAAGTATAAAAACCCCTTGGTCTGGGCAGTGATGTGGATTTTCTAGTTCTGCTTTACCTGCAATTATGCCGTCCATCTGCTCCAGCGCAGCTGCCAACATTTCACTGGCATCAGACATCATCATGATCACTTTCTTTCAAATCCTGTACTGTGAAATACAAAATAAAGCCATTACAAATGTGTGACTGACAATACAGATTCTGCAAAAAAAAAAAAAAAAAAAAAAAAAAAAAAACACATCCTCCCAACTCTTAAACGAGAGCTTATACTTTACTACACAGAATGGGAGGAATAAGATAATGACAATCCTCCCGGGATCTTTCTACAAGTTGGAATGATCGGAATTCCAGACTTCAAACCGAATCCCAGAGGCTTCATCAAGCTAATGGCTTACAACATTTCTAAAGAAGCCTCCCGCTCTCCAGAAAAGTCAGATCCCTAAACATTTTGGGATAAAAATTTGCAAATGATTCTAGCATAACATATTTAGGTAAATCTTTAAAACACAGGCTATGATGAATTACAAGGTTATGATGAATTACAACAGAGCTGTTTTCAAAGATAAACAGAAGACATCACAATTCAAAACATTTCCTTAAGCAAATGTTCTTACTAAGTTTATAATCCATTTTATTATAACAATAAAGCCATACACAAGAATAAACTCACTTTAAATGTACAGAATTAAATACTTGTCACAAATAGCCAAAATGGGAAGTAAAATGCCCCAAATTATCCTAATTCATCTGGTTACAGAGTAGGCAACAGGCACAGCGTGAAACATCAACAACAAACACAGGAGTCTTTGTTTACCATCGACCCCCAGAGAGACCACTAAAAAGTGCTTTAGACTCCCTTTGGGACAAATTTTGTGCCACATAAAAACAACTAGCATGACAATACTTGAAGGGCAACACCAGATCACGTCACTTTACTGTTTTACGCAGCATGAGAATTAAGTCACGGCTTTGTTGATGAATATCAGATTTTGTCTAGTCAATGAGTCCTTTGTGTACAACTGCCTGCATACTGCTGTTCAAAATCCACCCTTAGGGGAATCAAACAACAAACTTTGTGTAGTTTCTTAATTCTAAACAATAAATGATTGTTTTAAGAACACGTCATGTTTAACCTCTGTCCAGAATAAATGAGCAAATCATTACCAAAACCTCATTCAGCCGGAGTAAGCTTAGAAAGCAAATTCAAAGTTATGATCTTTTGGGTTTGTGCTGACACTTAGATGCATAACCACATACTGAAATACAAGCCAAGATGGAGGTCTATTCCAGCTTGAATCCGCGGCTCTGATTTACTTTTGGCTCACAGAAAACATTCTCCACGTCCCTAGAGGAAAGGGAGCTGTATTTAGTCAGCTGCCTGCATCACTTCCTATAGGGAAGCCCTTGACTTCTGGCAGTTCCTTCAAAGAACCAAAACTAAATATGGGCCATTTTGATTTCAAACTGGAGCGGAGATAAAGCTTGGACACAATGGGAGAAAGAACATGACAAAGAGCCTTTGAGATTTCTTCTGTTGATTTGTCTTGACCTTTCATGCAGTCACATTATAAGCCGATCACAAAAACGCTCCAATAGGAGGATTGCGTTGGGTTACGTCCCCAATTTGTTTCCATTTGCTCTGATGAGAACCAGCTCTGTTACTTTGAGATATCATGATTTTCCATTTGAAGCCTGAATGAAAAAGCATGAGTTAGGAGCCTGGGTGATTTTTGGCAACAGGCAAACTTTAAACAACACTTTCCAGCACTGAAGGCAGCAGATTTGCATCATTGATGAAATCTGATCAGTGGAGGGCCTTTACTTACTACACAACAAAGTCTTGTCCCAAAAGATCATGTCAACCTCTTGACACCGTACCATGCACAAGCTGCTCCATGACCCTGATGACCAAGCCGTTGAGATACCCAACCTCCCCCTCCTCCAAATTCCTAAAAACTCCTCCAGATGTGAGCACTATCCCGCATACTCCAACAATTTCCCTGAACTTCCTCTAAACAGATATCAAACCACCCTCCCTAGGGCCAGAGAACTGTCAGTATCTCTCGCACAAATTAATTCCTATGTTTAGTTAGTAAATATGCAATAAATTAAAAGATCACATTTTCCCTTAAAGGGTTGCGAACATAAGCTACAGAAAGGTTTGTCGTGGTTGGCCCAGTGCCCAGCCAGGCTCAGTACAAAGGTAGTCCCTCTGATTTATTTGGGTAGTGTGACGTTGTCCAGATGTGGAGATACGGGAGGAGGTGGGGGTGCATAGAAAGAAAAACAATCCAGGGTTCGGGTTCTGAGCGTTGTCCCAAAAATAAACATGCAAGCTACCAAACTACACACTTATCACTTTTTAACTTCTTTTGCAGATCTCCCCAGAGCTTTTTGGACTGCATGGGACTCAGGAGCAAAAATGTCTGGATTAGAAAAATAAAAAGGGGTTTGTTGAAAAATAAAGCAGTGTATTTATAAAAAAAAGAAGATGGATATTTTCCATAGCTTTACACAAATAAATGATCACATGTATGGTTACAATTAGACATACCACTGTAACTATAGTAAGAAGAATGGATTATGCTTGCAAACTTTAATCATTGAAAACTGTATCAGCAGAATTGATAAAAGGATTTAAATGCATGGAATGTTAAAGCAGCAATGTATAGACTGAGCTGTAAACTGATATAGACCAGACACATCCCATACTATAGATCAAATAGTATAGCAAATATGGCATAATGATATTTTTAAGTCAAAACTTATAAAAATTATTATATGATTGTTACAGTAGCATTGTTCATCATTTTAGACCCCAGGAGAATTTTAAAATGTTACCTTTTATTTTACATTGAAAGAATAAAATTGCATTCAATAAAACTGCGATTAGTTGTTGAGCAAATGATAAGAAAATTAAACTAGTTCTTATAAACCAAACAGACGGATCTATGTGGCAGTCATAACTTTAGTAATGAAAACTCACTTTTAAAATACAGTTTTCAAGATTCCTGGAATGGCAGACGTCCTTTTTTCCCAGTATGAGTAGACGGTCAAAATATATCCCTGAGTATCTGTCGTTTTGTGCTGAAATGAGCTGAACGGGTCCTCATCGTAAATCAAAAGTTTGGATTTAAGACTTCAAGTTGAGTTTTGTGCACTCAGCCAAGACTGCTGCATGTCCAACCAATCAGAGCGAAAGGGCTTCCATGTGTCATGCCAAAACAGGCGGGGCTACGTAGGCCTGAAGCTGTCCTTAATTAGTCAGGCATGTCAGCTAATTAAGTGCCAAATATGAGTGTTTTTAGGTTTCTTTGAATTATTGGAATTGGAATATTTTTTATTTCTAGGGACCATCCTTGTCAATTTGATCATTAATGTCCGAATGTTTTAAGCCTACAAACTTTTTACTATTAATGGTAATATGTAAATTTCATCAAACATGGAATGAAATAATAAAAATCGATTATTGGTGTTATGCTATTTGATAGAGAAATATGGAAATAATATTTCAATTTATTAAAAACAGCTCACAAAGGAATTATTTCTGTGGAAGTAAAGTTATGATATTCTCTTTTTAAAAGGTGACCCGAGGATGGTTTAAATAGAAAAATGACAAGTGTTGCTCTCCTGTGGAAATAAAAAACACAATTAATGGATTTACATTTCCAAATATATAATAAATAAAAACAACAATTAATTCTGTTGTATTAAGGTTGTGAGATTCACTTTTTAATTTCAGACTGAAGTTATTTGTCGCCATCCTGTGGAAATAAAACGAATTGGCATGTAAGAGGAAAATAAAAAATATTATTCTAAATAAATTCTATTGTAATAATTCAAATTTCTATACAACCATTACACATACTCTTAATATAATGTTATTTTGGGGGAAATTTAATAATGGAACAATTAAACATAGGATGAAAATGAGTGCGTAAAATCTAACTGATTAAATTTGGCCATCATTTACTCACCTCTAGACATTTCAAACATGTATGACTTTTTCCACCTATCACAAAATAAGATAAGAAGAATGTAGGTAGCTGGCACCCATTTACTTGCATTGTTTGTGAATGGGGGCCACTGCTGTTTGGCTACCAACTTTCTTTAAAATATCTTTAGTGTTTCTCGGTTGGAAGTCAGTCATATAGGTTTTGAATGTCAGGAGTGTGGGTTAGTGACAGAATTTCATAATTGCATAAACTATCTTTTTAATTGATGTTGCATTCAAACTCACACTAGATGGCAGGCAAATACAAGTGTTAAAACTGGTCTAGAAGAAACTTTTCTCTGATCAAGATGATTCAACTTCGAACATATGTGACTGTAAATTTTGCACTGATAAATGTATGACGATATCATTTATTTTACATTCAAGTTAATTTTTCTGAAGCCAAATTGAATTCATGTCAAACAATATTTTAGTGCTGTCTAAAAACATGAATGAATGTCCACTTCGAAAATGGTGAGTGAAGCGGTGGTGCCAATTCCACTTAGCAATTTCCAAAGTTTTAATATTGAAATATAAAAGAAAACAACTAATCTTTCAAAATACATTTTCCCACTTCAGGGGAAAAATGACAATCAGCACAGCATCACGGTTTTTGCCGTGGTAAATTTCATCTCAAAAGGACAGCTGATCTCCAAAGGGGTCCTTCAGCTGTAATACAATAAAAGTGAAATATAATTTTCTTTGCATTAAAATTTTTCAAAACCTTTTAATCCATTTTGCATAACAGGGTTCAAACTTCACATAGCCTTACTATGAAAATGCGAAAAAACTATGGATATACAATGTGAAGCAGAGTCAGTACTTGGAGGCCAAAGCTTAGATGATGTACATCACTTGTATATTGTGATGTCATTTAAATTAACAGTACATTATTTATAGATAAAACAAGTGTGTGTTGATGGGGTGGTATAACCGTGGTTTGCACACAAATTAAATGTTTATACAAAATTGCTACAAATATTTAGTTTAAACAAAATCTTTTGAAAACAAAGGACAAATTGGCTAAAACTGTTCATTTGTTGATATTTTAGATGCAACTTTGATGGTTACCACTTACATGTTAAATTGGATATATACCACTTAAAAATATTACTCGTTTCTTTAAGAAATGCATTGTCACATATCTTTTTAACAAGAACACATGGAAACCAATTTTTAACTTTGGAGACACCCATAGGGACACTTCTTATGCATCTAAGCAAACTTTGCAGACTCAAAAGGCATCCGTCTCATAAAATGACTCATGATTCAAACACATGACAATATTTAAGAAACACGTTCTCCTTTCCAGTGTCACTGACAAACACTTATGTAAGTTGCATCCACTAACCTGTTCCATTTTCACCCACTTTTGGATGTGGAGACGCTTTTGTGTCCATGGCAACTCAGCTCACCGAGAATCATTTTAGCCCTCGTCCCTCAAATATATAAACAAACATCGCATTTATTGGAGCACAAGACTTTCTACCCGATCAGGGTCAGGCTGCAACTTTGGAACATGAACAAAATGTACTAGTAATGCTAAATTAACTAACAATGCCAAATTAATCTGTAAAACACAAACCACAGAACCCACGAAACCTGCAAATATACAGCACTAATGCAAAACCAGCTATTGAAATGAGCCTATGATTCAGATTGTGTTGACTGGTATTGCTTAATAGCCAGCCACAGGCAAGAAATACCCATTAAGTTCTGGTACTTTGAGTCCGCGGCGGCTAAACAAAGGTATTTTAACTCCAGCTCTGAGTGAAAACTGTGACTCACCCTGTTCAGAAAACCAAAAGATCCCTCATTATTGCACACATTACACTGTGAACCAGAGAGGACATGTAGTCTGTCACTAATAACCTCTGTTTATTGTGTAGAAGTACACAGCATATTAATTATTTGGAATGAGACCGGTGATCTCTCACCTGGGAAACTTCATGGAACCACTCAGCTCACTGCATGCAAGAATGTCACACGCTAAATTTAGAAATGCACGGAACCAGAAAAAGGAAAGCGAGAGATCTAGAAATAGCCTTTGTAGTATTGAAGGCCCTGCAATATTCTGTAATTATCTCTGGTTGCTGGGAGCCAGTCACTTGGAGCCCGGGCCTCAGTGGGGAAGCTGTGTTAGGAGAGGTGTTTGGTGACACCTGCTGTAGAAATGGCAATAAAGAAGCTGATATCTCCTTGCCAGATGGATGAGATGGATCTTGGGCTTATGAGAGATATGCTGGGATTGTTCATTTGGAGTCATGCTATTGAATGCCCCCAAGGTTCCCGATCTCCGTCATTTCTTAACGCTTCTTCACACTTTGGTTTTTCTTCTCTAAACACTGAAGGTCTTTGAGAAATGGTCCTATTATTAGAGGCATTTTGATGTCACGCTGATTTAAAAGTGATGGAAGTTTTCTCATTTATTCTACTTGTTTGTCGTGAGCTTGTTGCGTGGGGTTGGAAATGCAGATTGTAATAATGTAGCTTGATGGTCATTCAGAATAGTTCTCAGACATGACTCAAGCGGTGACTCACACATAGATATGCTTGTTTGGACTTCACCATGGCAAATGTTAAAGGGAAAGAAAGTTACCCCAAAATTCACTTTCCTCACTCTCATGCCGTTCTAAAACGGTTATGACTTTATTCTGCAGAACACAAAAGATGATATCTTTAAGAATGTTGCTAGGCAAACATCATTACATTGCTCAGACCTTTCTCAATGTCTAAGGTTGTGTTCCCCTGATTACACACATTCAGGGGAATGAATAAGGTCAACTTTGCCTTGAAAGCATCAATATCTACTTTTTCATACCATTGAATAGAAGTTTTCCTCATTCCAGAGTTAAAACATTATAGGGTTAAATGAAAACCGTAAAGGGCAACATCATATTTACAATACATATTTCAAGCTACAATACTAGAGGTACTGTCAGTTTCTCATATACCTGTATGAAGCTTTATAACTTTTTTCATACAGGAGTACTGCAGCTAACAGACTGTCACTCTTCAAGCTTTTTAATAAAGTTGTGACATTATAAAGATTGATTCTCTCCGTGATTTAATTATAATTTATTTCATAGAGCCATCCTAGCATAATGATAAATGTAATGTGCATCTCTGTTCCACCAGGTCGATGGTGACCAAGCTGGAAATTGATAGCCAAGAATGAGTCGATAATAAACTTGAAAAACCCTCATATTGCTACACACTCTTTAATATAACTGATGACAAACAATGACAAGACGAGTGTCCATGTACAGAAAACATTCATATTCAGATATGGAATTTTATTTGGGTTGCAGTAGAAACACTTAGTAAAGTACATCCACACTCAACTGCCATTGCACTGCCAAGAGTATAATTATTGTTTGGGATGAAAGTTTGGTGCACAAAGTTTGATGCTTGTCATGACAGCATCAAACCTGGCAATTTCATATGTTATGATGAGAAACCTGTAATTTCGCTCCATAACAGATTTTCTTTGTTCTTACATATTTGCTTTGAGATGGCAGGAGAACTTTTTTAGCTTAAGTATCAAATCCACCAACTGCGGTTAAACAGGAGAGCAGGGGCTTCCAAGTTTTTAAGAGGTCCCAAGAAAGTATTAAAGAAATGAAAAGGAAAATTAAAATTTTTGATTAAAAATGTAAAGGTTTATACATTTTAAAATATTATATCTTGCTAGTTAATTATCTACAGTACACTGCAGTAATGTTTGTAACACAAAAACTGCAACGGATAAATAAAAACTGTATTTATTCTTTATTTTAAAACAGTTAAATGGAAATTTTTATGTGGAGTGTCATTTCTCATCCAATTGCTTGTACAAAAAGAATTTCTAGAGATAAACATGGGTGCTGGCTCACCCAAAAATGATAATTTCATTTCCTCACCCTCTTGACACTTCAAACATGTTTGGCTTTCTTTTGATGAAAACAAAAGAACATTTGGTAGAATGTTGGTACGTGAACAGCAGTAATACCAACTCATTTAAAGTGTATAGAATGGAATCAAAAAAGCAGGTGATTGGGTGCCAGCTACCAACAATCTTCAAAATATCTGTTGAGTTTGCAGAAGAAAGGTTTAAAATGGCAAAAGGGTGAGTACATGACAGAATATCTGTGTAAACTCACATCAACTTTACATTTACTCTTCATTCATTGTTCTTAAACTTTGATTTAGTATGCAACGCAAGGCTTCTTATTTTAAACAATCCACCACACAGAGCTTTTAAACACAATATGCTGTCAATAAGATCTCGCTCATCTTTATTACCATACATAGGACAATCAGAATTTCCCCCCCGCAAAACTGAGAAACATGAATACAGCTAGTTTATCACATTCCATAATTAATGCAAATGAAAGGAACCTGATATCTTATATATCTGGATGTGAGTGCTGAGGGGATATCCACAAACCGTCTGCAACAACCAAACCGAATCAGCTCTTATTCTCATTCAGTCTCAGTTTATGTAAAGTGACATTTCTGTATAATAAATAAAATTATGGTTAGAGAATGACTCGCATTAGACCACCTGTTTCAATATCATATCACTCATTAGTTCCCGTCAACAAATGATAGAAGCTATAAATCATTGCCTACTGGGTAGAGTCCAGATAGCTGGCTGAACTTATTGACGTCTGTTATGCAGGTGGAAGTTTTCTCAAGTAAAGCAGTTCTTCATACAAGTTGGGTTGTGTCTTAAAGTATCAAAATGACGCAGTATATATAAGAAGGCTTTCAAATGGATAAACTTTCGGCTTTCTTCTGCAGAACGCAAGATACTTTGAAGAATGTAGATAACCAAACGAAAGTGGTGCTATTGACTCTCCTGTTGTTTACAAAATAATGAACATTTACATGAACCCAAACCAGATAACTTCTGCAAAAATGTAAATTCTGTCGTCATATACTTAACCATCTTGACATTTCAAAACAGTGTGACTTTCTTCTGCAAAACAAAAGACATTTTGAAGAAAGTGGGTAACCGAACAGCAGTAACACCCGTTCACTTTTAAAGTATGAAAACAAAACCAATGTGTGAATCGGTGCCAGTTAACAACATTCTTCAAAATATCTTTTGTGTTCTGCATAAGAAAATCGTCATACAAGTTTAAGATGTTAAGAGATTGAGTAAATGATGACAAATGTTGATGTAGAAAAATAACAATGGGACTTAGTGACTCATATTGGTGTTGTCTATATGGTTATACTACAGGATACTGAACATGTGATTCACAGGGATCCCAACAAAATGACTTGTGCCAAAATTAAAATACTGTCAACATACTCAAGCTCTCTTGACATTTAAAACCAGCCTGACTTTCCTCAAAATATCTTTTGTGCTCTGCAGAAGAATGAAGTCAGTGTCAAAACAGTGAGTAAATGACAGTTATTGATAATCGAGTAACAGTGGGACTTATTGACTTGACATTGGTGTTGTGTCTATACTGTTATACGAAGATGCTGAACACTTGGAACAGAAATCCAACCAAATACTTTTGCGATTTTAATTGGCTAAGCTGTTATGCTTGTGTTCCTCAATCAGATCTGTCACTTAAAAATGCAATGAGTCATTACTGTATCTCTAAAAGCGAAGAGCTTTAGTTTCAGAATTAGCCCGGCAGCAGTCAAAAAGGAGACACGATTTGATGTAAAACTGCGTGTGTTCTTAACATTTAATCCTCTTTAGTCATCTCATGTTTTTCTCTTGAAAACAATGCGAGTAAGCAAAGACACCAACAAACAACATCCAACATGAGGCTCTTGTATAAACATTTGTTTTGGTAAATGATTTCAGCCTATTATGCAATGGCACAGCTTTTGAGAGGAGAGCAGGTACCGGTGGGGAGGGGGGGGTGTGTGGTGTACTTATAAGACGATTATTATGGTCTGTCAGTATTACACAATTACTCAATTACTCATTTGAATTCATATCAATGCATTTGCCACTTTGTTACGTAATAAATTTTGGCTCACTTACAAATGTCGTAGTCTAAACCCCTTGCACCCTAATTTCTGCAAAAGGTATCAGAAGCTGTGGCATGCATATGAGCCATTATCAGGTTTAGTTTTCTTCAAAATAAATGACTTGTGCATCTCAAATAATCAGTGGTTTTAATATACTATGGCACAAAAAACGACTGTTTATCCCATCTATTTATGGTTTCTTTCAGAGTAAAATTTACATAAACATGCATCATATTAACATTTACAATTGTTATGCAAAGATGGAAGATGTAATTATTGACTGATAATAAGCAATGCTTGATAGCTTATGATTCTCAAGCATGTCATCCTGAATAAAAGTGTACTATTTCATGCACCATGCCTGATTCAGGGGCAATTTCCATGTGCAGAAGAAACTTTGATTACCCACATATGAAAGCAATTCTGAAGGTAATCTATTTGCTTTTCTGCACAATTGAGCATTTATGCTTTATAGAAAAACATACACTTTGCAGCAGAGAGTTTGTGGCCAAGCAAAGATGATTTTCAAAAACAAGTTTAACCAGAAGCATTACAGTAAGCAGTAATTTATAGCGGAGGTTCCCAACCTTTTTAACTCCAAATACTATTTAATACAATGGAGTTTCCTTGAAGACACCCAGTCCCTCACAAAACCTCAAATTTCTACCCAATAAAATTGTAACTTTATCAACTGATAAAATGTTCCTTAAAGGCAGGGTACGCGCTTTTCGATAGGGTTGTTATTTGAAATCAACAAAACTTGCATTGATCTACTCTTGAACGCCATCACTCTATTTAGTCGTCTTACTTTATTTGTATAATTTTTATCATGCCACAATTCTTAAATATCAGTTACCCCAAGGTTTATCAGAAATAAGGACATTTTTATATTTTTATGCATTTCAATTTACATTTTGTCTTGTTTTAACATATTAGTCCACCCTATGAGACTCAGCCCCTGTGGCAAAACCATCTATAGACGTGGAATGCTTTGATCGCTTGCTTTGAATTGCCATTAGTATTCATATCTAAAAAATTTCAAATGTGGATCTGAACTGATAGTACTCAAATCACAAGAGCAAGTAAGTACTTGTTATCTATAAGTCAACTGTACCACAAGGCAAGACAGTTGTCTTACAGGAAAAGGTCATTTGTGCTCACGCTCTTCAGCAGCCATGCTAATATTGTGCCAAATGCGTTGAGGTCTTACTCAACCAGAACTTCATAAAGGTCAGGCTGTGTCTAGACAACCTCAGCATTTCTTAACCAAATGCCATAAAAACAAACAATCATTCTTGATAAAAGCATCTTGGATACGACACAATCGGAAAATCCAAAAGCAACAAATAAAAACAAGTGTGTACTTTTCCCTGCAATGTTTTTACTTAACTTTAACAATATAAACCAAGTGCTGCAATACTTTGTTGTTTTCAAATCAATCTCTACATAATAATAATAATAATAATAATAAATAACAATAATAAAAAGGTTATAATATGAAATAATAAATCAACATCAACAATATGTAAACATTTCTTAGATGGTACCACAAGGGTTGTCCGGTATTTCCTTTCCACCTTACATTTGTAAAGTATAGAGCAATGCTAACTCAGCCCATATACTTTCAGCAGTATTCTTTAAACTATAGGGTATGCTTTCCCATGTAATTTATCAAGTGAAAAAGTCACTTATTCCCCAGCAAATCTTCAAGCCTACTATTCTTAAGTGAAAGAATACTTAAAGGCATTCAATTATTTTGTACCTTATGGTGCTCACAACATTCATGACTCAATGGTAATGTCTAAGACCAATACGTAAATCTATTAGTCACGGATACTGTGTCCCAATGTGCACTATTAGTCACCATGTGTTTTGGATCTCTAGACTATCTAAACTTTTATACATGTGAATGCCAACTCCATTGTACAGGTGAAAATGTTGTCATCATTTACTTACCCTCTTATCGTTTTAAACCTGTATGACTTTGTTCTGCAGAAGTTATTTTGAAAAAATTTGGTAGTGAAACAGCAGTGACCCCGAAAATTCTATTGTATGGACACAAAACCAGTGCAAGTCAGTGGGTGCCAGTTGCCAACATTTTTGCCAACATCAAATTATCTTTTGCAAATAGTGGAAGAAATCTATACAGGTTTGAAATGGCAAGAGCGCATGTAGGTAAACTTTCACCTTTTGGTGAACCATCAATTTAGATTAGTGCTATTGAAACAAATCAATATGCACTTAAAATAGCATTAAAGGTAGTAGGAGTATCACATGCAGTTTCAGTCAATCTTATGTTAATCTTAAGTACCTGTAGCAGTATTGTGTTGTGTATATCTTTGAAAAGTCTTATTTACTCACATTAACAGAAGGCAGATACAGTTTTACGATTATTTCCGGAAAGGTGGAGTTCGCACAGGTGACCAATCTCCTTGTGAGGGATATCCTGGAATGTTCTCACTCTTCCGCGATCTATGATTGGTGCGTGGGTGGGAATTCGGGGCCTAATCGCTTAAATAACTTGTAACCTAAGGACATTAAGTGGAAAATTGTAATAATTAAAACTTCTAAGATCTAATTACAAAAATTTACAAATGCACAACATTTAGTGTATATTTTAGTTCTTTCAAGGTTTTAAATTTCTCAAATTTTTTTATAAACTGTTTCATGTCAAAACTGAATTTTTTTGGTGCATCAAGCTTGGCCAAGGAATTAGTGCGAGAACACCTGTTTGTGAAACTAAAGGTAGACAGGTTCACGCTAGTTTCTCCACTTTGTCTAGCATAACACTTTGCATATGAGATTAATGACAAAATGATTTGTTGCACAAGCTTTGTAAACTGATAACGAACATTGACATATGGTTGACGTGAACTATACATGTTATCGCTTACTAGACATAAAAAACTAGTTTTTCAGGGTAAATAAGCTGCTCAGTTCCATTAGAAAGAGTTTCAGCCGCACAGCTTACAAGCTCCTTGTTTTTTAAGGGCAACAGCACTTAGTAGCCGGCACTTTAAAACCTTTTTAATATCCTCCTGGCCTCTGCTCTTAGACAAGACACTCAAACACGAAAAACATAAGGGGTGACCCTGCATATGCTTTTGTTTTTCTCTTCTTTCTAGTAATGGTCTTTCTTTTTTCTCAGTAATATTTTACCTACTCGGATTGGTCTGAATAACACTGGGCTCTTATTTTTATTCCCAATCCTTTTTTAGGTCTAAGGGTTGAAAAGTCAGAGTTTTGGCAACCATAAAGCCTTTATTTCAAGCTCTTGCTGCAGCACACTTTTCTTTGTCATGCTTTTCTGTTTGAGAGTACATTTCTAACAGGTAAAGTACAATAAGAGCACATTCACAAAAGCATTTATAACCTACTGTGCGTCCAGCTGAAAGTAGAGATTAAGTATGACATGCTAAACCTGCTTACTTCGTAGGATAAACTGCATGTCCATGGTTAAATTTTGGATTTGGATTTTTTGGATTTGGAGGTCTGGCTATAAAACATTTGCAGTGTTTCAAAACGTTCTTTTCCAACAATGCTCTAGTTTAAAGTAATATTTTAATTTGAGAGGATTTAAAACATTTGCATGTGAATGTGATCAATATAACAAATCCACTATATTTCCAAAACTTCTGATACCCAAATTCACTTTTATCAGAAAATAGAAACACTATACTTTTAAAACATAGTGTGTTTAAAGTTGCACACTTTAAGCATCTAATATTGTTAGACATTTGAAAAAACAAAGGCAGAGGTGTATAAGACCCTCACCTCTTTATGTGGGCCTTGCCTCCCTAGCTTAATGTTTCTGAACCCAAAGAAATTTTTTTATTTCTTACATTACACTTATTATTAACACAATAGGTTGCAACCACAATGTATTCGAAGTGCATATATTACTCTTCACTAGTTACGCATTAAGAGAGTGACATTCAATGAACAGAGCACATTAAGTTTTAAATTACGCATTATCTCGGACTAGGAAAAAAAATATTATAGTTTTAATGAGACATCATGTTGTTTCTGACTTTACCTGTAACTGTGGCAACTGTTCTCAAGGTTAAAATTGATCAAGACATTATTCAAAATCAAAGTCATAGGAAATACTGTCGGGTGTAGCTCTCCTGAATATTGAGAATACCTCAAAACATGTTAGGCAGTTAATCTTTAAATGTTGGTATGCGAATTTCATTTAAGGTCAAGAAGTTCTTTATATGAAGCATACATCGTAAGTGTTGAGTTACTTAAATGTTTTAACTGTTCATTTTCTTACTACACAATCAGTTTCTACATTAAGGCACCTCTCAGAAGTTTTATTGGGCCTATTCTGTTAAATGAAATAAGTAGACCAGAGCATGGGGGTACAATTATTAGCCTATTAAATGGACCTATCGCTATTTATAAAATAATCAAAACGCTCAGATAACATAAAAACTCCAGCAGGATTATATTTAAAGTGTTTTTGGTTGAAAATGATTTGTACATAACATGTAGAAATCCTGTTAATGGAAATAAATCCACACACATTTATTCATACATATTCATTCTCCCAACCTGCTTGCCATCAGTCTATGCAGATAAATGTAAAATGTATGTTCATGCATGAATTTGTTTCTTTTTTGTAAACAACTTGTAAAGTTGCATCTTTAGTATTATAATTACAAATAAGTTCTGTGTATGCAATTTTACTGTATATCTACAGTAACCTATAATATCTACACAACCGGTCAAATGTTTGGGATCAGTTGACAAACTTTTTTTAACAAGAAGATTTAAGCAAATTCTCTGATGTGAAATACAATTGTATTTTTGTCCTAAAGTATTTAGAAACTTTACACAATGCTTGCATATTAATTTGTTTATTTAGAAAACTACATTTTTGTCTTTTAAAAAATAAGCAAATTCATAATATGCAGCCAATGAGAATCTAGACTAGATTAAATTTCCTTGAATTATAAATGGTGTAATAAACTATATGCATTTATGCTTCTGTGCGTCACACATGCAGTCACCAACCACACATCAGTTTTTTGTATGTGCTAACTTAAAGTTCTGCATATGATTAATATACATGTTCTGTATAACTATACTCCATTGATACACATAACTGTATAATGTAATGCTAAAATGTCATGTAGTCCTTTGCATAAGAACTGCTACGCTCTTTTTTAGAAGTATGCTTCAATAATCAGATGGTTAGCAAAAATGTTTAGACATCAGCAAGCAAACAGACATTCTCTGGAGATTGCAGTTGTCAAACCAGGTGAAACAGGGAGTTGTGTATTTTGCTGTCATGAGTTGTATCATTATACAGAGACTCATCTGCTCTCTGCTTCACTTGTGTTGATACAGTAATGTAGATCTCAGCTGCTATAATGGGATTCACAGACAGCTACACATACATGAAACCGTTTGCTATTAACTTTTGACCCCTATCAACTCTAATGGCTTTAAAGGAGGTTTGACGCTATGCAAAACCAACAGAGCGGCAATTGTATATAAGGCAACTGAAGGAAACAACTGGAAACGGACCGTCAAACTAGGATCTTAAATCTTACTAAAGACTATAGAAGAGCTTTGTGTGATGAAAAATTCTGCCTCCTTCACCAATACAGATGAAACGAAGGACTGTTTGTCTAGCGATCAGGAAGTATTAAGAGATAGGGAGCCAATCAGAGAAGGGCTCAGAGAAAAAGCAGAGGTTATCCGCAAGACAGTCTCGGAAGTCTGAATTGATTTAAGGGTGGACTGAAGGTTAATTAAAAAGGAGAGAGAATAGACAGAAGGTATGTGTTCTTTAATGGCTGTGTGTGTATTTTGTGAGTGACATTAAGCTGGCACATCCATCACACCAGTTGTTGGTAAGCTGAGTATGTTGTGCAACAAAATGTCGATTATTAATCTTCGGATCAAAGGGATAACATTCATAAAGGAAGTCTGAAATTGTTACAATTGCCTTAAAATTATATAAACGGTTTGCTTACACTTGGACACAAAAAAATATCACATATCATAATGACAAGAGTGCTTTGTTTGACTAAAACAGAGCCCATTTATAAGTCTCTTATTTGGTGATATTTTAATACGCTCTAAACAGAGAAATGTATTATCGGCATTAGCGTGCTGGGTTCAAGTGAGACTCTTATCGGGCGATAAATATATAGATATATCGCCATGAATCTATTCTCAAAGTTGGGTTGGGAGCTGCATCTATACTACACAAGGTATAATGACTTTCACCTTTGATCTGTAAGCGCGGATCTATATGTAACTGAATTACATATATTTATTTTTAAGAAACTTCCCAATGGAAACCTCGACAAGACTAATGCTGCGTTAACACCAGAGGCAAATCGAACGTCAGGCGCGACTGATTTACATGTTAAGTCAATGCAGGGATGCGAGTAGACGCGAATGGATGAGAGTATATTTTCTGCGGCGCATTGGACGCAAATCGCGCAAGTTGGAAAAATTCAACTTTAGCAAAACTTTCGCGCCACGTTAACCAATCAGAAGCTTGCTTTATCTAAAACAAACATGGATGAGAAAGTCATCAGGGCTTTATGTGGAAACAGAGCGTTATAAATCCACATTATACTTTTATCATACTTTCACAAAGACAGGAATAAAAGTGACATTTACTGGAAGAAATTTAGTGAAGAAAAAAAATCTCTTTACTCAATTTGAGCTTTATATACATATTGAGACTATACATAAAGCCGTCATATATAGTTTTAACACTTTATTTGACAATAAAATGACTTTTCCTCTGATAAGTTGATGAGTTCACCTGACAGAAGCCCCTCCCCCCTTCGCAAAGGATATGTTGGACGCGAATGAACTTAAATGTTCAGTCAAAAGCATCAAACTACACACGTCTGGTGTGAACGCAGCATAAGGTTGTTTGCATCTTGTGACTTACTTTTGGTCCTTATTTGGGTAGCACACGTTCTGACAGCCTTCGACAGAATTCAAATTAGCCATTTTAATCTAGATTAAGTTTACAGTGAGATTAATCTAGGTTAAATAAATGAATCTATGCACACCACTAATATATACTTAATTTCAAAGCTTTTAGCTGTATTTTTTGTCCAAATTGTTAATTGTAAAAACACAATATTATTTGTGTGCAGATGACATGAATGTGCAGCCAAAAATTTAGCTTGGAAGTGAAAATGATAGAGCTCCGACACACATGTCAGCACACAGTTGTCTATGTATTGGCATGATGGCAGCAGCAAATTAGCTTTGAATAGACTAATACTATACATTGTTTTAACACTGTGTTTAAATCTCTGTAATCCCTCGTTGTAAAGAGTTTAGAACAGTATAAACATGAGCATTGATTTCAATTGATTCAAGTCATTGAATCAGTACACTGTCTTCATTGCAGGAGACTCTGAGTGACAGCTGTGTTTCACTATACTAGGAGCTGCCATTGCCTTTTCCCGGACGTCTGTCAAGCTCAACATCTACATTTCAATGCAGCGTTCTTGCGGTTATTGACTCTAGTCTCCTGAACGGACTGGAGCATAACCTCAGAGTTTGATACTTATTACCTGTCAACCGGCAGCTGATTTTCTTGTTCTGTGCCTGATGTAGTTTCATTCTGCCCCTGTGGGCAACTACTGGACTACAACATCCATTTGTCTTTGTTTCTCCTGACACTCAAGTCTCGGTAGGGTTACTGCAATAGTAAACCATCTCTAATATACTGTATCAGTGGAAGCATGCTGCCAAAACACCCAGTTTTGTGGCCTATCATTTCTTTATTTCCTCAAGCTCCATAGGCGCCTTGGATTCTTTGCATCAGATATGCATTACATTTACATTTTTGCATTTGCCAGACACCAAGCAACTAACATGACATTATACTTTTACATTTGACTACGTATATACAATCCCTGAAATCGAACCCATGTCTCTGGCACTGCTAGTCCCATGTTTTCCTTGCTGAGATACAGGAAAGTAATGTTATGCTTAGTTATTGAAAATAAATAACGCTTAATTACAACAATACTAAAGTATATTTTCAGTATGTTAAGAAGAGTTCCTGGTTACAGATCTGAAGAAAGCTCTCCTACACAAATTAAAAATCTTCCTGGAAACCTACCCATGGAGCTTCATGGTGGTCTCTGGTTCAAGTGTAAATACTGAAAGTTTAAGTTGCTCAAATACTTGATACACATGATTTCGAACCTCCTCAAAAGTCTGGCACTGTTTCTGTGTATGTAATCCAGTTGTCAAAGTAAAGCCATCAATGGTGTTTGAATTAATACTGTCATCCCAAGTTATTTCATGATATTTTTTTATTGGCCAAATATTTCAAACAAATTTTTGAGTAAATAGGTTCTTATGGCACTTACCAGAATGCGTAAGATCCTATTGTAGGGGAGCAGAATGGTGTACAATGTTTTTGTGTGCATCTGTAAAGACTTACCTGTGGACCTGTGGATTTTGACACTTTCAACTAAAGAATATACTCCGTAAACTAGTGTGATAGTAAATTAGATTAGTAAAAGGTGGTAAAGCCCATTTAAAAAAAAAAGAAAAAAAATCCCTGAAAATGTCAATAACCTTTTCTGCAGCTCTGTTAAAATATGATACATAGTAAATTGTATTGGCTAGAAGCGTCAACCAAATGCAAACATGTAATGTATGTGATGTAATAAATCAGTATGGACATGTTTTCTACTTGCTGATTGTGAAAACAAGCTTTTTGGCAAGCCAAATTAGCATTTAATCTCTCAGGATATTTATTTTTCGCATTGATAATTACATTTTACTAGTTAAAATTATAATCCTTGGTGTCAACTATAGAATTTCTATTAGTAACAATGGTTAGGTTTTAAATCAGTAATAACATTTTCACCAGGAAAAAAGGTAAAATGTTAACAATGACAAGTAAAAACATGGATCGTTCTTTATAACTTTGGATTTTCACTACTATATTTTTACATTGATATGTAAAACACGTGCAAGTCAATTTGACTTTAATCATTCTCAGGATATAAATTTTTTAATCAATTATTTTCACATTTGTAAAAATAATTTAACAATTGCCAACTTGGAAATCTATTTATTATCTATCATATTTTGAAAGTTATTACATTTTCAATAGTAGAACTGTAAATTCTTGATATCACCAATTACACAATCTTTTATATTTGCTTTTCATTAGTATAATATCACAACAGGCTACGGTTGAAATCCAGTGTAAGTGTATTATAGTATCTGTGTAATAAAACAAAATTGATCATCAAAAACTATTATTCTTGATATTTGTAATTAGATTTGCAATAGCTCAGCTTTGCATTGATATGTAGAACACTTGAAAGCTAAATAGACTATCATTTTCAGATTAGAATTTTTGATAATTTAATTAAATACCTTTTTTGTCGTTTTATAAATGTAAAATTTTTAACAATTGCTATTTTTTGAATGAGTAATTTTCAATAGTAAAAAAAAATACTCTTGATATAACCAATGATGTCACCACTCATTCGTTATATCTGTAATATAGTTAAATATCACAAAATATTGACTTTGAAATTGAATATCAGACCTTAAAAATACATTTTTACATGTCGAAAATCTTATTAGCAAATACAATTCTTTCTAGTATCAACCATGATTTGTGATACCAATAACTGTAAACTTGCAGATGATAATGTCTATTCTTAATTTTGGATAGCAACAATTGACTTGGTTAAATGTAAAAATGTCATATCCTAAAAATAATTAAAAGCTAACTTGCAAAACCAGGCACTATTTTGTCCCCTACTCCATAAAGGCCCGTTAATTTCTACATTGCCATATTCACATTTTTGATTCCGCTCGACTGGCGCAAAGTGGAATCTGAAACTATTTTCCGCAGCTTATTTCCACTCGGGGTTTCCCCTTGGCTTCACATAGCCCGTGCTGTGACCCTGTCACTGTCAATCTTGCCGGCGGTGGAGCACTGGCATGTTTCTTCCTGCTGTGCTTGATCATTGTGGCGGACCGCTTATGTAACCCATGATGCACAACCATTCTGCTACCACTGCTCACAGTCATAAAATCCATTTGCCTGTTGTTTCTACTAACTACTTCATCACCTTCTCTGCAGTCTCTTTTTGCCACTGCATATTCTCATTCCATGAATTCTGCTTTCCCGTTCAGATGCTTTGGTTTTGACTGGTTCTAACTTCATGTTTAACAAGTGCAAGCAATGCTAAGGTCAGGGGTTCGATTTGAAAGAGAAAAGACAAATTGATCAAGTGTATTTGCTAAACCGAGACAAATGATTCTCTTGAAGTGTGCTTTCTCTTTTTGTGCCGTGAAAGACTCGCAGCAGGTATTACAGTCACAGATCAATCTGGCTGGACTGTAATAGATTTGACCACCTCACTCACCGCCTCAAAGCAGAGAAGAGATGCACACAGCATGAGAAGCTTGGACAGACACACAACCACACAACTTCTCGTTTGAGTTTAGAAGCGTCGTTCATGACATTTATTTAACCTCAAGCAGAGTATTACTAGACGTGGTGACCTTTACATTGTGGCTGGAAGGATAAGATTGTCATCTTTCATTATGTGACAGCTCCCTTGTGAGATGTACACCTTTCAAAAACAGAACATGTAGTCCCTGCCCTTTTTAGGTATTATAGTAAAGATTATTTAATTTATCTGTTGCAAGTTTTCTGTATGTTCAACTTTGAAATGCAAGTAAAAAGTAAGTGACTAACTCAAATATTTTTATTAGAATTCATAGAAAAATATTGGTGTATATAACATATGTTAAATACTTTTATTTCATAAGCTTGGTGCTTTGAAGATGACAAAATAATAATTTGGTATAACTGTGGTTCTATGCCTGTTGTTCTCTATTGTTGATACTTCAATATCCAAAACAGTGTATGTTTTGTGATAGATCCACACATCTGTGCCAGTACAGACCAAAATTAAATTTTACTGCATAAAAATCCAAAAAGCAAAAAGATAAAATAATCTGAATCAACCTGATCTTTACAAACTATATTGTGTGTAAAAAGTTGAACAGGATACAAGCGTCCACACCAAGATTGTAAACTTAAAAAGTGCAAGAGCCAGTTTTTTCTTTAAAGTGATGGTTCACCCAAAAATGAAAACTATTATTTACTCATAATCTTGTAATATGGTTCTTAGGAAGAACACAAAAAGATATATTGAAGAATACTGATAAATGGCATCCATTCACCTGCATTGGGTTTGTTTCAGTACTTTAGAAGTGAACAGATGCCACTGCAACTTTTCAAAATTTATTTTGTGTTCTGCAGAAGAAACATATAGAGTGAATGTTAGAATTTTTTTTTGTTGCTACAGACAGCATCCCATAGAGAAAGCATGTTTTCATGCACTCTAACACATTGTGTTTCATGCACTGTGTGCTTTAACAATACTGTACAATCATCTGAGTGTACTTTAACTACACAAAAACCATCTTAGAAACAACAATTACCACTATACTAAGACTGTTTTACAAGATCTAGAGGCCATACACAATTCATGTCACTCAACATGCTCGCTCCGGTCAGAGTCCCTGTTTCATTATTCATGCCTCTGTTCCGGAGTATTCCGTGCACGGGGAGAGCAATCAATTAACCTTTAGGCCGATAGGAGAGACACCACCCAGCAGGAGAAATGGTTATGAATTCAAAGGTTATTAAGGTGAATCCTCTGGCACATGCACAGTTATGCTTTATCATGTTTGCATGGATTTGCAATTCATCTGTGTGCCAAAACATAAAATGAGTTTCATAAATCATGACACTCGCTAATTTTTATAATCGCTATAGCAGTGAGTCATAACATAATTATTACTTATGTTAATATGCAATATGTTCAAGACCATACGCTTTTGTGCACGTATCTTTTGCATGAGACATACAGTGCCTTGTAAAGTTAAAATGATTCAGGCACAGCATGAAAAGAGACAGTCTTCTGTTTGGTTATAATGAATAACATCTGGCTTTGGGTCATCATTTTTGTTTTCAATGTTACAGAGCTGCCAAAAGCCCAGACAAAGTCTGCTTTTGTGGTCTTGCTAATGCATTAGAAAAACAGATTTGATCCAATTATTGAATAGACTCTAAAAACGGTTTTGGGACACGTTCTTAGAGTGAAAATAAATGTTTGTGTGACCGTGAAAAACGAACTTTTCAACCCAAAAACTCAAGGACTTTTTAGATACTCTCTGGGTTATCAGTTTCAGATTTTTTTTCTAATTATACAAAGCATCTTTAACATGTTTAAACTCTAGAAAAAGAAAGGTGGTATTATAAACTATTATTCGACAAGTCCCAGAGAGCATCTCGTTTTGGGATGGACTCAAGTATGCACTGAGTAGCTCTTGACATTATGACCCCATCCAAGACCTAACGCAGCTGTGGATAAATCAGATCACTTTATGACACTTAAAATAGCAATATGAGGGCGCAAAAAATATGTCTTCTGGCAAGAACACTAGACCACTTAGTTTTAATTTATTTTTAGCTGAATTTCCCCTCTGACCATAACACTTTGCACTTCAGCTAAATGCGAAGTGGAGACGAAGGTGCTGGATGGCTACTTCCACATAATTTTACAATCTAATTAACAGTTTAATGAGGAGGTATAATGGCTGGGTATTCATACCACTGGTTGCACACTGACAGAATGAAAAGGAAATGTAATTGATGTCCCAGAAAGACCCATATCGCATGTTGAGAGTAGTATTGTGACAGTTCTATATTAAGCATGTCCCTCTGTGATAAAATTCTGTCATCATAAACTCTCCCATGTCATTTTTTTTGTGTTCTGGAGAAGTTGGTTACTGAACAGAAGTTGCACCAATTAACTTCTTTTGTACGAAAACAAAACCAATGGAATGATTGGGTGACAGTAAAACATTAGTTCTTAAGTTGTCAAACCCAACAAACATATTTGTAAAAAAAAAAAAGGGAAAATTGCACAGATATAAGTGTCCATACCACAAATTAACTTAAAATGTGTGATTTAAATTTTAGATTTTAAAGTGATTGACTCAAAAATATTTTTTTTCTTTTAAATTTACTTACACTCTTGTTATTAAACGTGTATGATTTTCAATCTTTAACAAATATTACAAGATATTGGAAGAATATTGATGAATGTAATCGTAGTGTGACAGCCCTAAATTTATGCATCCCTCAAAGTTTTAGTAAATGACAATTTTCATTTTTGAGCAAACCAACCCTTATCATTTTAGACCTATATGACTTTCTTCTTAAGAACTCAGAAGATATTCTGAAGAATGTCTGTGATGCGACTAGTATTGCAACAGACATTTATTTAGCGTATCCCTTAACAATTCAACAAAAAAACAAAAGTCTTTTAAAACCTATGACCCATTTGTGCAGAACCAAAGGATGATATTTTGAAGAAAGTTTTCAAATCCAACAACCCATCATTTCCAGTGAACTTAAAAAAAATGAAACCAAAACAATTGAATGGGTGCCAGTTTTTTCTTTTGTGTTTTGAAGAAAAAGGTAATAGGTTTGAAATGTCAAGACGGTGAGTAAATGATGACACATCTTAGTCACAATAGTAAAATGTGCTGTTCTGATTTCTACCAACACGTGTAGACCACCCTAAAACCAAGCTTTAAATACTATGCATGACTGCCGTTTACTTGGTGATACATACGACAAACAAAAGGCCATTCCTTATAGCCAAATCATAGGTTTTATTTGTTCATTACCTGCACAAACATGTTTACAGAGATTCTGGCATTTTACTCTGTTATGGACGCACGACAAAAGCGTTCCTGTTCAAGTCGTGAAATCCGGCCAGCTATCATAAACAAGGTCTTATAATGCATGACTCACCATCTTTTCCAGCATGTTCCATGACCCAAATATGACTACTGTCTCATGCATTGACGTGATACATAAACAAGAGATTCTTGTAAAAACAGAATCATAATTCACAGAGCAGATCTTAATCATAGCACAAAATTCAAAAATAAACTATAACCTAATAAATGTTGTGCGTAAATATTGTTACGATTGATTAAATGTAGTAGCAAGGTTTCTTGTGAGTTAACACATTAAGCTGAAGAGTCATACACTAATCCTCTGAAGGGCCTAATTAAACCATTGAGAAAGAAACATTTGGAGGACACTTTTAAGAGCAGCTTTTAGGCACCGTTATTGTTGATTTCACGCTGGCTGCCTCTCATGTTGGCAATCCACGGTTGACATAAACTGTTTTTGTTACCCAGAATGCTCTCAGCGCAGAACGTCTCCCATGCTGGAGATGAAGTTAGGGCTCGCACAGTATCACTTTCTAATCGCTTCTCACAGTAGGCATCTTTTCACTAGTTCCAATTCCTATCGCTCTCATGCAGGGCCGTTGTGTCGCAATACAAAGCAATGGCGCTATTTCTGCTGTGCTTATCACCATCCATATTGTGACCAGATACATTTTACATTGATTTTCAATTAATTAGAATCCTCAAACTGTTTATCTCTAGAGCATTTGTTGAGAAAATACTTAGATCATTGATTGGTTTAGCCTGATATGTAGACTATTTTGATTCCAAGCAGATGGGGATCAATTTGCTTGTCGTTTAACTCAGGAATGTTCTACACTTTTCTAAACAGAATTTGATAGCAGTGTAAAGACATTTGGGTTGAATTAGGTAATGGATGAATTCAGATTTTTCAATGACAAATACAAAACATTTTAAGGAAATTGGATATTCCATGAAAATGTCAACTTCACAATGATAAAAATAAGTTTAAGTATTCACTATACTGATAGCACGTATCATTTGGTGGTTCAACTAACCATGTAATATCTATGTCTTAAAGCATTTGAATTTATTTAGAGCAGAATTTTTATATTCATTTTTTGATTTGTGCATTTTGATTCACAGAAGTTTCCTTTATATAATAGAAAATTTGTTCATAGACATTGCATAGACTGATATTTTTCTGATATTTAGACTCAATCATTTGAGGTTTAGTAAAAATCTAACAGATAGGTTCAGTGGGAAATAAATCCATATTCTGAGTTTGTCACATCCGGAAAGAAAAATGTTTAAAACAGTGGCTTGGGGGAAATGGTGTGCCAGCATGCTAAATCCAGGCCATATCCAGATTCAGAGGGTCATTGCAGTCACTTGGATTCAGTACGTATCCAGACCAGATGGTGGGTTGGAAACTAGAAAAAAGAGAGCACCGGATACAGATCCCCTTTTAAGACCTTGCCTTGGACGACGCTCAGACAAGAACCACAGGATATAGGTGATTCTTCTCCACTGTACTGCAGCCTGCAATTGAACCACAGGTTTCGTCTGGTCAGAGGAGAACTTGTTCCCAACTGAGCCTGGTTTCTCCCGAGGTTTATTCTCCATTCGGTCACCAATGGAGTTTTGGTTTCTAGCTGCTGTCCCCTCTGACTGGCTTAGTTGGGACACTTTATTTACAGCAACGTTGACTTGATGCACATACACTATTTAAACTGATCAGAGATGACATCACTGAACTTAATGATGAACTATCACTTTGCATTATGGACAGTGTTATAAGAAACCAATGATATTCATCTGCTTTGACACTATTTATGTAGCGCTTTAAACAAAATACATTAAGGTGACTTGACTTTATGTACCGAAGCCCAACTTGCAAAATCACATCAAATATCCAGTGTGATGTGCTCTATAAATTATTGATTTAAAAAAATAACTGATTAAAAATAAAATTCTTAAACGTTTCAAAGCATCACAAAGGCGTCCATCATTATGCATTGCTTCAACCTCTCCTTTGGTATGATAAATAATGTGGTTTATATTTTTCTGAAGGATGTAAAAAGTTCTTGTGCTTCCATATACTGTAGTGTCCTGTCTTTCGCTCTTCCATACCTCACAGTACACAAACAGTGAGATGAGGAACACAAGGATGAGAACATCCTGTCCAAGGTGTTTTTCTTCTGACATTGTCTGTAAATTGGAAACTTGGTTCATTTATCTCCTGTCACTACAAACCTGTAGATGTGCCAGGACATGAGTTTAGAGAATAGAAAAGAGGTTTTTTCCAGGATCTAGAAACACATCCCACAAGATCAATAACTGATCCAGACGGTTAGTTGTGGTGTGATATTGTAATGGAAAAACACATTTTTTTGAGTTTATGATGCATTCTGTAAGAAGTGTCTAAAATGTCACAAATACAAATTTATTGTATTGATTTTTTTTAAATGTTGTAGTGACCTGTAGTTCTTGCAACTATTGATATCAACATGGCAACATTACATCTGTACTGTATTTATTATGTAGTAGTTCATAAAGTAAACGTTCAGACAAGCTTAGTTCTTTTTACTCATCAGTAAGGTTTTACTTTTGTTATATTACGTAGTAATTTGAAAGTGACTAGATTTATGTTTAAAGATAAAGAATAAATGTAAAGTAATACGTTAGATTTAAGTTTCAATTTTGATATGTATTTGACCCAAAAATTACGTTAATCCAGGGTAAAAAAATACCTGGTGTAATTTTTTGTAAAAAAAAATGACAAAAACAATTGCAACTGTAACGGTTAACTGCTCTAAAATGTGCATATGTATCCAAGATTATTCAAGTAAGAAATGAATTTAACATTTTATTAAATTATAAGTGATCATGCCTGTAAAAAACTCAGCTGAAGTCATTTTTCTGATTAACTTCTTTATACATAAAAATGTGAGAATACAACATTGATATACTTAATATTGACTGAGTAAGACCAGATAAAAGATTGAAATCCTAATGAATTAATGTCAAATGAAACTAACACTTGTTTTTTTTTTCAAAATTTGATGTTACGAGGATAGCCTGTTTTTCACACAAGGAAGGGTTCAATATTTCAATTGTTTTAGCTTAATTTCTGGTAGATTCTAATAGTTACATTTTATCTTTTCTATTTAATAAATTTAATGAATTTAAATAAATGTAATAAACAATAGTATAGTCTGACTAAAACATTTGGGTTACTTACTATTTATACAGAATATTTAATTCACTTCTACTTGACTTACTATTTTCGTAATCATTTTCACAAAAAGTCAAAAGTTAAAACTTTCAGAGTTTAGATTTGTTGGAATTTAATGTCTTTTGTGCATCAAGATTGTATATAAATTTCACTGTAATTCAGTTCAAGGGCCACATTAAATGTCTTATGACTCAAGCTACTCTGATTCTTCTATTACAGTTTACTTTGTGTATCTGTAAAAAGAATCTATCCCTGTAAGAAAGGTGTCCAAATAAACTTGAGCGTGCAGATAACATGAAACGAGGAACCGCAGTCCCCAGATCTTTTCTTTACCGTGATAACGGCTCGCTTTGCCTTTGGTTTTCGACAATTTTAAAAGTATCTGTCAGGTGTGACATGGCAGCTCGAATGAAATGGTCCGATAGCATCGACAGTGGACCCAGAAGGCCACTGTGCACAAAAGATTGTGGTTTGACATGCACAGCTGCCGCCTGTGGTTATTCTTGTCACAGGACACCCGCTGAGCAACAGCGAAACACACAGCATACATGCAGGGAGCGAGGCTACTTCTGTATTCTAATGGCTTCAAGGTTTCTTTTTGTGCTGTGTAAAAGGATTGTTTAAAATGAAAAAAAAGTCTAATTACTCACGCTCTAGTTTTTCTAAATCGGTTTACATTTCTTTGGTTGAACACAAATATATTTGGATGAATGCTTGCAACCAAGCAGGACCCCAACCACTTCCACAGAAGAAACACAATGGTACCCGAAAGTAGCCCACAACTTTCTGCTATCCTACATTCTTAAAAACATTATATTTTCTGTAAAACGGAACAAAATATATATGAAGAGCATTTTTTCTGTCATAGCAGTCCAAGAGCAATTTAATTACAAGCATTCTTTCAAATATTTTGGTTTAACAGAAATAAATCCTATCCTTTAAAATACATATTTTGCATTTTTAAATATGTGATGTGCTTTTGTTCTGAATAACATATTCAATTCAAAAAGACTAATAAAGAGACCATTGATTGAAAAATTTAAATGTCATTCACTCACCCTTTAGTCAACCTAAAGCTGTATGGTTTTCTTTTGCAAAACCCATAAGATACTTTGAAGAAAGTTGACAACCGAGCAGCAGTTAGTTATTTAAATGAATGCTATGGAAACAAAACCAATGCAAGGGTATGGGTGCCAGTAACATTCCTCAAACAATATTCTTTTTAAAAGAAAGTCACATTTTAAATGACAATAGGATAACTCAATATTCCTTTTAGGGTACACCATCACTTTAACTGAACATTTCATAAAACATTTGCCAGCCAATTCTTTTAAGCGAGACCGATACTGCTAAGCTCAATGAATTATTGGCCGTTCATTCAATAAAAATCTTCCCATGATGCAACTGTCCAGTTCAGTGATCTCGTATAAGGTTGTCTTATATAAGCAGGTTACATAAGGAAGTAAAGAAGGTGTTGAGATTCAGTGCCTATTAAACAGCCTCTGAAGCTCTGTAAATAACATCCACACCATGTCACAGACC
Source organism: Triplophysa yarkandensis (assembly GCA_033220385.1). Classification (NCBI taxonomy): domain Eukaryota; kingdom Metazoa; phylum Chordata; class Actinopteri; order Cypriniformes; family Nemacheilidae; genus Triplophysa; species Triplophysa yarkandensis. The sequence goes on from CM065678.1 coordinate 9,655,462, forward strand.
TGCCCTCGTGGGCATCTGTTAAAAGTAATTGACTGCTGTGCTTTATATCAGGCTGAAAATGTGAATGTGCTTTCTAACTAGTTGTAACAGTGGGTTGGTATCAAAAAAGGCTAAAAATACCATCCAGTGTTTCACCCCCATAAAGCATCTCTGAATGAAGGTTTTATGTGGCATGGATTTGTTGGTCGTGACCAAGCCCACACACAATCTGCATGCTTAGAAATCTCTGGAATTTTCTTAAGAATTATAGTCATTCATAAACTTTGATAAATTCTTAATATAAATGTAGTATCATTGCCATGTAATACAGTTTAAAGCCCATGTTTAAAGTGCTAGTTCACGTAGCAGTAACAATTTCTTCACAGAACACAAGATATACGTTTCCATACAAAAGTGAATAGGTGCCACTGTTGCATTTCTCTAAAAATCTTTTGGGTTCCATGGAACATAAAGTCAAACATGTTGAAAATGACAAAAAAAATTTGGATGAACTACCAATTTAAAGTCATTACACTGTAAATTCTTCTAAGAGATTTTTAAGAAAACGAATTCACAAAATATTCGATTCACATAAATAACATTAGTTATGGAATTTTATTACATTCAATTTGAAAAACATGAGTAAGTTGACAATTTGCGTCATTGCAGAGTTGTTTTAAGGTTAAACTGTGTTCAACACCATCAGTTAAAATGGTTCATGCAGTGTCTCAGAGTGAACAGCAGTTCTATTCAATCAGGATGACGTGTGTACACTTGATTAGCTTGTGAAAAATCAGTTGCAGAGAGGCTAATGACAACCCTTGTAGAAAACTTCCAAGGTTTTAAGAATGCACCATCGTTGTAGTATTCAAAAACTGCTTCTTAAAGGGGCAGTGAACATGGTCATAATTTGCACACCCTCATATCATTTAAAACGTGTATGATTTCCTTTCTCCTGCCACAAAAGATATTTTGTTATTAGTTTCCCTGTTTGGTAACCAATTGTATGTAATTAACATTTTTATTAATATCCAAGAGTGTAGACTGTCACTTTAAATCACTAATCCTACACACGATATAACTGAACAGTAAAACTTATCAAACTTAAGAATGTCAGAACCTAGTCTTTTGAAAATATTAAAGATTTCTTTCAGTGGAAAATATATGAAAATCCAACAATCAATTTCTCCAAAATCGACATTGTTTAGTTCATGTAATAAACAATTAAGTTTTTGTTAAAAATATATATTTGCAATAAAAACCAATATTTTTGTGAATTCTAACAGATATATTATTTAAAATTATCATTAATTCATTTCAAAGCTATTAAATTTAGTCAGATTACTTTTTAAATAGTTTAACATTTGAAAGAAATGATTTTTAAATGTTGTTTGTCTTATTGCTCTCTTTACGTGGTCGTATTCATACACCGATTCAACGGGTCATTCAAATATGGCAATGTGATTGTATATGATATCCTTCAAACATGCAAACTGGACTGGGCCAAGAGTTTAATCCTCCAGTCACTGGAGCAGGTTATTGGCAAGTCAACGGGGATGCACATTTTCATTATGTTTCCCCTAAGCTCTCGTATTAAATCTAGCTGCACTGTTGCGTTTGTGCACTTTTTGGATAAAAGCACCGCACTTCACGCTTTCTATTTAAAAAGACTAACAATTATCCTATCAGCTGTATTATGGATGAAGCTAGCACTTTATCGTGCTACATTTTATAGGGATTGTCTACATCCCTTAACCGCATACGATCAAGGGGCTGCCAGTAGTGAGACTTCTCTCAATCTCTGTACAAGATTAGTGGTGGATGCTCACTCTAATTGAAGTTTAATTATGAGCCAAGAAGGCGGTAAGGAAGACCTCCGCCGGCACTCCCCCTTCAGTATTGACGGACGGCGGGTCTCCTTGGTAACACAGCAATCAAAGAGCAAGGCTGATGAATGTTGAACGTCTGTTTCAGAGTCAAGCTGAGGTTTGGTGCATTTTCACATACGCTTTGGATGCATTTTTGGAGGATTGACTTATTTAACACTAGAAAAAATGAAAGCACATTGATTCATATAATGCATATATGAAAGATTAAAATCAATCTGAAAAATGCAAAACACACCATCTTCCACAAAAGGTTGCACAGCGTAACATTCCGTTCATTCACTCTGAACTAAGGAGCAAAATCTGTTTTAATAATCTGTTATGTCAAAACAGGTTGCAAATAAAAACTGTAAGTCTGAATGAAGATAACCCTACGCTCACAAACAAAATGGTATATAAACTGTTGTTACTGTGACTACTTCCACATGTCTACAGCTTCAAATTTGCTCTGTGTTTTGACATTTTAATGTCATTTGTTACCATGGTGATCCTTGAAACGATAGCACCAACAAGAGGATGCAAGAATTGATTTTTGTGGTCGAGCCATTTCATTTTATTTTTTCGATAAAAGGGGAGGCAGGAACGTCCCTAATGAATGCTAATATTTCACCATTTATGTTCGAAAATGGCAAAACAATTAGAACATTGAGGCAATTATGTCAATTATGAGAACTAGGATATGGCTTGTGGCTTCTGTAATGGCTATACTTGCACATTGGCACATGGACAAAAGTCATTGGCTGGCAAGAAAAGCTTTTAAATGAATAGGAGGGAACATGTATTGCAAAATCTGATTCTCAGGTTTTTTGTTATGTTGAATCTAATAAAAGATGACAAACTCGATTTTGATAATAAACGTATTAAAGGAAGTGTTTAAATAAAAGAAAATTCTTTCATGATTTGCTCACCTCTGTTTTTCAAAACAATACTATATTTTGTTTAATTAAACAGGAAGATATATAGAAGAATGTCAACAACTGGGATTTCTGGGCGCCGTCGAAAAAAAATTGTATTACTGTGTTTTCCCTACATTCCTCAAAACAGCGTGTGTTCAACAGATTTAAAATCAAACTACTTTATGGAATGTTAAAATTACTAAATTGCATCATGTATATTGGTTCTACATGATACATTTAAGTTTAACAACTGCTTTTGAAATTTGATAGTTATATTAAAACAACTTAATCAGCTGGAATCAATGTACACTATATATTTAAGTCACTCAACCAGGTCACTATGAAATCTTAGTTGGTGACATTCTTCCAAATTTCTAGCCCTTTAAATCCCATTCAACCCTGCCTGGAAATATGAAAGTGCAAAAGATGCCAATATAAATCGTTATTTATTTATTTGTCTTGCAAGAGCGTGATACTAAATGATCAAAATGAACTGAAACAAATTCACATAAACCAGTAAAACCACAATAAAAACATTTAGTAATACTAGCAACACACATATGGAGCACTGACATTACAATGCAACCATTATAATGTTGTACGTAATATGAGTTACAGAGCAAAAATTGTATATATACAAACACTATTCTGTATAATGAATTCCCAGGGGGTGTCCAGAGGGTTAGCCATGCAGAGATAATCACTGAGAACAGCCCAGTATGAGGTTCTCACTAACCTCAGCTCATCTTTAGATGTGTGTGTGTGTGTGTGTGTGTGTGTGTGTGTGTGTGTGTGTGTGTGTGTGTGTGTGTGTGTGTGTGTGTGTGTGTGTGTGTGTGTGTGTGTGTGTGTGTGTGTGTGTGTGTGTGTGTGTGTGTGTGTGTGTGTGTGTGTGTGTGTGTGTGTCAACATGTTCTTTAATTATATTTACTGTATGGGGTTTCATATTTTTGTCAATGAACTAGGATCTGATACCAAGGTGGATACACAGTAAACCTCAAAAAGGCATCTGGTAATTTGTTCAGCAGAAAGTTTTCATTTTAAAGCTTTTGTATTTTAGATATTATGCAATGAAATTTTACAATAGGACTCTTCTGCACTGAACCATCACACAGCTGAAGAATTCGTTTAACCTTTAAAAGAATGAGAAGCGATCTAGCAAATTATGCAGTACATGTGGCCCAAGGATAATGTCTGTTGAGCATGTGATTAAAGAAAAACAACAGCTTCTAATTAATGCTCCATCAATGCTAGGAGAAACAAGTAGTTATGTCTGACTCTGTAAAAGGTCATTGCTTTTTATAACCAAAAAATGCAGTCATTTATTGTTTTAAAACGAAAGTAATATGTGTATATTGTGTCATATACTCACCCTCGTCACTTCAAGCCTGTATAACTTTAGCATGAAAGATATTTTGAAGAAAGTTGGTGAACTAAGATCATTGTCAGTCATTTGTGTCTATTATATTATCACAGAACCAACGCATGTAAACCTGTGCTAAACCAACATTCTACAAACTATCTGTGTTTTTCAGATGGAAATCATAGATTTGAAAAGAAGAGGGTGAGTCAATGACAGAATTTTAATTTTCATACATTACTTTGGACAAACGCACACGCCATCTCTTATTTTCCTTTATGTAACCGCCAAGTATTCAGTATCTTGATGGAAGTTTAAATTATACCTCAATTACACATTATAACTATGCAAAAAAGCTGTTAAATGGATATGTAACATCTGAAATGAGGGTCTAGACGGAACAAAAGAGCAAAAGGTACTGCAAAATCCAGCAATACACTAAAATAATAAGATGCTGTCATAAATCTTAAGATACCCTTGTGTACTAATGTGCTAACGTTCAACAACAAGTCCTTGCACGCTTTTTAGATTTAGCTTAATCTTCTAAAAAGCTCTCAATGTCAAGAAAACAAATCATCTAAAGATAATGTCTACCTCCTCCATGTTGAGAGGCGATATTTTCTTTGTAAATACAGAGCAATTTTAGAGCATAATTTGGATTTCTGCAGAGAGAATCTCCCTGCTGCTGTAATGGAGGTTTGTAGTGATGTGAGCCGTGGGAGCTTCTGTACTTAATGGTATGCCGTCCAATCCACCATATAAGAATGCTCATTGGCAACACTTGTAAAATATTGTTTAAGGATAATAGCATTTTTATAAATTATAATCTCTTTAGTTTCACCACATGCTAGGGCTGCATAAAGATAAAATTTGACCGGATGATCATTTTCGCCAATGTTCTGTATGTACAAGTGAAAATAACCTGATGTTTGTTATAATGACCACCACGTGTCCCAGTTGTCCAAGGCGCATAAATAAACACGTTTTAATACATGGGCAGGCATATTTTACAGCCATGACTGACTATTAGATAAATTCAACTATGCTTATTTAAAAAAAACATTGCATTGTGCACTTTATCAAGAACTCAGCAGTAAGCACAGGAGATTAAAATTACATTTCAGCACCATGGATAGCTCCTAACGCTAGCACACTGAGAAAACTTCACAGACCGATGACTGGTCTATTAAGCGTGACAGTAAGTAGTTTTTAATGGCTTTGTACATCTTTTTCCACAGTGATCATTTCATAGAAAGAGACGTACAAAGGACACAGTCATAATTCTAGTAACGCAGTCACATTTTCAAAGCATCCGAGTTGAAATAAAAAATATGACGAACAGAACAAGATGCACAAAGCATCATTCTAACATAAATGGTAATGGATATTGTATCACAGGCCCAATAAACAACCAGATAGACATTCTTAAAGTGGATCAACTACAACCTTGGGAACAAACGTACAAAAAATGTCAAATGGTAGATAGCAATTCCTGATCGTTAAGGAAAAAAGAAATACAGGACAATCCCTGTCTTTGCTCAGTTAAAGTTTGAATGAACCCAAAAGCCGTCTACATTCATTCAGTGTCCGAATGTCCAGTTCAAACAAAGCTAAGCATATCCGTTTGGCAAGACAGAAGCACATTGACTGAATCCCACGGTTTTACAGGGCAAAGCCACATACACATGGGTCTGCATGAGGATGATGCCTCAACTGCTCCCCAGTTTGCGTTTGGTTGTCAAGGAGATTGTTGGACTTCATGAGCAGCACTGAGGCAAGTACATGGTGTTCTATAATTCATCAGACGGGCGGTCTGTCCTTGGCTCAATGAAATTCAAGTCATCGTATAGTTTGCGTTTGCCACATATGGAAGGTCATAGTATTAGATTAGATTACATTAGATTAAACTTAGTCACTGCACATGCAAGACAACGAAATGCATCTGACCAGAAGTGCAATAAGCAGCAAGTACAGAATTACCACTATATAACAATTACCATCAGTGCATTACAAAAACAGTGTACAATTCAATATATAAGCTTTAAAAAACACTAAACTTCATTAAAGATTTTTAAAAGTACAATGCAGCTTGCATTACCAAACTATCAATACATCTTTGTTTACTTTGCCATTGCAGTTGTGTATGGCAGTGGTAATAACATATAGTATGAAGCATATAGGATGAAGCATATAGGTTTTAAACTGGTTGGCTGCAACAGTGTCAAAGAAATAATTGAGAAATCAAAAAAATGATGCTTATATAGGTCTCCCTATAGCATAAACCCCAATACAGTTGTGTTCCATAAGAGCTTCAATTAGTGATAAAAAGTGCATTCCGATTATGTTCCTCCCTCTCAACATAATGCATGTCTGCTATTGGGCAGTGCCCCTACAAGCGCGCACGGCGCCAAGTACCCATCACCAGTCTCCCGTGCGCCTTTGCGCAATATGGACTTGTGCGCATCCCCTTCTCTCCATTCCCATACGCATCAGCTGCGCACGGCGGCTCACATGGTGCCCAAATGAACCCTCGTCCCCACGGATCGTCCAACATACAATGGATTAACAGAAAAGACATGAATGCCCGCACAGAGGACCGCGTCAGCCTGTGCCAAAGGGCTCTTCAAATAGTGACGGAGCTGTGCCTCGCCGGGCACGTCGACCGGGAGAAATGTGCGGATATATTTCCACTGGAGAGCAACATACCAGGTAAAGGAAGTCCAGGTAAATCTAAGTTAACCGAAGTTTCAGTATGTTTTGTATCGTTTGTTATAACTTTAAGGTGGAGTGCACAACGTACTACAACTGTGAAAAGTTTGTGTTTATTTTAAGCAATACAAGCAAAGCTGTGTTTGAATATTTGTTATCCATGCAACAAACTCACTCCACCTGTGGCAAACTATGGTGCAACAGGTGGAAATGAATGAATGCTGAGACGTCTCCAAGATAAATGAATTTTGCATGTGAAAGCATGGGGTTTAAGTACATTTGTGTAAGTTATGATTAGTTACTGATGTTACCCATAAATAACTGCTTTTGGTTCAATCTAATGTGTTCATTTAATTTAGATCTATAGCACATCTTAACTTTTTTTCTGACTTGCATGAACTGTCGTTTTATATTGACTATATGAGTATGCAAACATGCTTGAATATTTAAATAATTAGTCATCTTTTATCAATCATGCACGCAATTACGTAAAAATGTCAACCTTACAATGTAAATATTTTTACCAAAGGTTTCTAGTATTTATATAGCACATGGATCATCATTTGGTGGTTTAAATACCCATGTGAAGTCTTAGTTTTTGTTGCGGTTTTATTTTAGCACAATTTATCATAGTTAAGGACTTCTTTCAACTCCATAACACTACATTTTGTTCATAAACGGACACATGAAGATAAAATAGTATTTTATGGGCTATAAAAACCTAACTCCTGGCCATTTGTTGGATTTTTTACTTGTTTGTAAATTTTAATTCACTTAAATCTAAAGAAATCTCCCAAAGACCTTTGTGTTTGTCACGTCCGTAACGCAGGTTTATTTACCTTTAACTTGTGTATATACTGATATTTTTCTGATGTTCAAACACCACCAGTAAGGTTCAATTCTGTATAATATGAACAGTTGGCTCAGTTTACTGGTTACAACTATTGCCTAAGAGCGTTTTTATGTCATGTCCATGAGCCGGACTTGGCCATGTATGACTTCCTTCTGCAGAACACGAAAGAACATATTTAAGAAAATGTTTGGAACCAAGCAGTGACAGTGCCCATTCACTATGCTGTACATGAAAAATAAAAATACATGCCACATTTGCTCTTTCCTCAGAATACCTATAGTTAAGTTATTTTTGCTTGAACGGTTACAATTTAATGTTGACCCAAGTGAAGGACTTACTACTGACCACTGTAAGGGAAGCAAAGCATTCTGATCTTTCCCTTACTAAACAAGCACATTCCTAAACAAGCACATTTTTCTTATACCTTGCCCTCTTTTCTTTCTCTCCCCCTCTTCCTCCTGTTTGTCTGCCATGTACGTTTATTGCCGCTGATCCTCTACGTCTGGTGTTCATTTATCACCCGTCTTGTTTCCCTCCTCTGTTCTTCACGTTCTGCCTCGCCGTCTGTCTTTTCTAAATCTTCATTTACTTCCCCCAACTCTTTACTCCTTGTTGCCTGTAGACATCTCTGTAAGTCTTCTAGCTGTGGTCGTAGGTTTCTGTGGCCTCGCCCTTTTGGTAGTCTCTCTCTTTGTCTTTTGGAAGCTGTGCTGGCCCATATGGAGAAGCAAGGCGTTTTCCTCCAATGCTGACAACTGCCCTCAGGGGGTGCTACCTGAGGCTCCCCCAGCCCCACCAATGGTGTCTCAATCTGTTTCTCCTTATCCTGAAAAAAAGACGGCGGTTTTCATGGGAAGACAGCTGTCGCAACACCAGCCCGAGGAGGAGGAAAAAAGAAAGGTGCCGGAGGTAAAGGTCAACGGGCGCAGCTCGGTTAAACTCCTGGAGGCGGCCATGAAGATCAGCCAGACATCGCCTGACATCCCGGCAGAGGTGCAGCAGGCTCTACGGGACCAACTGAGCAAGCAGCCCAAAATCCAGCGGCAGACGACTGAACCTACCTCTTCCTCCAGGTGATTTGCTACTGTAGTACATTAAAACAATTACCTAACTTTCCTATTCTTAACTTTTCTACACCAGTTTGCACATTGAGCGATATAGGTTAAATCTTGTTTAATTAGTTACCTCCGCTTGTGTAATTGCACATAAGTAGTGTTGTAATTGTGAGGTTGTTAAGGAATGTCAACAGCTACTGAATAATAAATGCTTTCAAAATTATTTCTGATACAAGGCAAACATCTGTTTCTCGTTTATGTGATTTCCATGTTTATGTCCTTTGTGGCTTCCTTCCAGACTCAAAATAAGACTGTCGGACCCTTGCCAATACACAGCCGCCAAGAAAATAACTGCTTTAGGCATATTAAGCATGTACGAAGAATGCAAAGCATTTAAAAACAAGCTTGGTATAGAAATTCTATAAGATAAACAATGCATAGTATAATCGTTTGCAATAAATAAAAACAAATAACATGTCCTGCATTTACAAAAGGCAAAAATGGGAACTGCTGACATATGCTATTGCACTGACACTTATTTTCCACACTACATATTCTACATTTACAATATAGAATATACTTATTTCCACCAATGACACAGTGATGGCATGACTCCTGATTCCTGCATACACCCATTAATCACCCCAGCCCACCAATCACAACCCTAGTCGCGTCGCCACGGCAACAACATGACACAATCCCAGCAATTAAACAATCAGCTCTTCTTCTCTTTGTCTCGTGCGGCACAGTGTTTAAAGACAACAGGGTTGTAATTAGCGTTGCCACGCGATAGGGCCGACGTGCTGCCACTGATGGTCCAACTGGGGATGAGAAGAACAGCTGTGGCTCAATGTCCAGTATTGACAAGTCACAGAATTGTCATTAAAAACACAGACACAGTAACAGATGAGGTGCCCTCATAGGTTTTGTATTGATAGGTTACACAGAAAGGCCAGATGAAGTTTCTTAAAGGTCGTAGTTTGTACATTGAGTTTCCACCTGGTACAGTTTTCCTCTTCGGCCATTTAAGTGTTAGCTTTACTAATGTGTAGCTAAGATTTACACTAGGAAAATATGTTGGGTCGAAATGGTCTTTTCCACCAAAATTATAGTAATAATGATCTAAAATGGAATGAATTGTAACTGGTTTCTCAGAAATGGCCATTTCATGGTCAGTTGATTACTAAAGTGAGGTTAAAATGGTCAGTATATAATGTACTGCTTGGCACACTTATTGCTTTTTTGATTGAAGATAAAATAAGCAAATGCAATAATCTATTACGAGTTAATTTTGTAGAAAGAAAGGAAGAAAATCTCATTTTATATCCTTTAGCTATAAATTGAGCTTGAGATGATGATGATCTCTTAGACTTGATTTGCAGTCACAACCCATTTACGACAGAATGTATTGTCCATTAACCACTTACAACTATTAATTTATACATTAGCTAGAATTAATGACAGTTTTTTATGTGTTCCCTGGAGGTGCACTACTACTAAAATGTTTAGGATCTTGTTTTGCAAGATTTTAAAATATTTTAATCCAGTTATACGTTTTAATCTTTAAAATTACTTCTGTTGTGAAAAATACAAGTGCCAACATAAAAATCTAGTTTTCTTACAATTAAAAGGAAATTATATTTCGACAAAATATCTTTAAAATTGGTTACTTTTACAAAAGAAATTATTAAATGCCACCATAGTTCTTTGGTAACGTTAATTAACTAAAATTCTAGTCAAGGGCACTACTTTTAAAATATTGAACATTGTTTAGCCACAAAATAATTTTTACAATTGTGAGCCCTCAACTATACACAAATGTGATTAAAAAAACAGAACATTATTTGTCAAAATGACCTTGTTGCTTCACCTCTCATGCTGTCTGTAAAACACTTGGCTTAAGTTCTTGTCTCTTAAGCCCGCCACACCATATGCCATACAGTCTAGTCTACTGGTGTTGGTCAACTGTGTTCAGAGTCTGTGGACAAATGTAATGCCCATGATCATACTCGGGTTTAAGCTACTGCATCATCACAAATAATGGGCTGGGTGGACATCATGCAAATGTGTAAAATGTCATCAACTCATAACCAAAGTAACTGGATGGAAACAATCCTGGCATTGCCGGTAGTCAACCTCATGTGAAGTCTAACTTGCTTTTTGTAAACTTCGGGATTTGTAATTTTACACATTTACAAATACTAAGACAAACTTCAAAGAGAAATGTTAAATGAGAAGGACGGACAGTCTCAAAGAGAAAATAAAAGAAATATGTACTTGGTTTGTAGATCAAGGCATGCATACTCATTCTGCAACAGGTGACAGAGTCACATTTGCAAAAAATACCTGGCATAGAGTTAGCCCACCAAACAAGACAGAAATGTTAAGTCAAAAACACTGTTAACTACTTTTTCCTCTTAAATTCATATCATTGTTCTGGGATGTTTGTGCAAATTGCAGGGCAAGATGTGACAGACAGAAGTTGGACAAAAGATCAGCTAGAGAAAGAGGAATTGGCATTGTGTGGAAAAAAAAGATTTTGTTAACAGAATTAGATTTTCCCATCATGAGTCTGATACATGATGTTTTTATAACATTCTGTCTTTGTCATATGTTTGTTGTCATCCTCCTAAAGGTGCTAGTTGCTAGGAAACACCAAGGACAAGTAGAGAACTATGGCTTCTTCATAGAAAAAAGTCAGGGCAAGGAATAGGTAGGAACAGGTTATACTGGAGCCAGAAGATCAAGAGCTTGTGATGGAAGGTTGTAAAATGTTATCAAAGAAACACAAATTAATGTTCTTCATTAATTCACAGGCACAATTCTTTTCGCCGGCACCTGCCGCGCCAGATGAATGTGACCAGTGTGGACTTCACCATGGACACTCTACCCGTCCGTCAGTCTTCTGCGGTCAGCATCGGCCGTATCAAACCCGAGCTGTACAAGCAGAAGTCTGTGGACTCCGAGGAGGGTGCCAAGGAACCGGTGGAGACATGTGGAAAGCTGAGCTTCGCCCTAAACTACGATTATGAAGAGCAATCTCTCGTAGTTCGCATTCTTAAGGCCCTGGACCTGCCAGCTAAAGACTTCACAGGCACATCTGACCCCTACGTAAAGATCTACCTTCTTCCCGAACGCAAGAAGAAGTTTCAGACCAGGGTGCACCGCAAGACGCTCAACCCAACGTTTGATGAAGTATTTCGCTTCCCTGTGGAGTACAGCGAGCTGTGCAATCGCAAGTTGCACTTTAGCGTCTATGATTTTGACCGCTTTACAAGTCACGACATGATCGGTGAGGTGGTGGTTGACAACCTGTTTGAGCTATCTGACCTTTCACGGGAAGCTGTGGTTTGGAAGGACATCCTGGCCGCTACTACTGTGAGTACAGCATGTGGTTTTGGCCTCAAATCTAGAATCATGTAAAAAGGGAGTAGACCCAATAATTTTAATTCTTTAATCATCTATTCACCCAACTGTTATTTCAAACCTGAATGACTTTCTAACACAGAAACTAAAAGGAATTTTTAAGTATGTTGGCATCAAGACAATTCCAGCTCACTTTCATTTACAATATAAGGAGCCAATGTAAATAAATAGGTACTACCACTGGTTTGTTACCAACATTCTTCAAAATATCTTCTGTGCTGAGCAGAAAATCTTACAGCTTTCAAATGTCATGTAAAAAAATTATCCAATTTGAAAAGTTAGACTGCAGATTTAATTGTAAAAATAAAATGAAATTACTATTGAAAAAAATCTTAACTTCAAGCTAAAATTACAAAATATATATAATCATGATACACAATAATATATAATTGTAAATTGACATTATTTTATTGCTGTAAAAGTTAATGAAATTAATAAAATTTTAATGATTTAAGTTTAAAATCATAAATAAAACTCAACTTAACTATTGTATGCACATGCACCGGTAACTCAAGTTTCAACTAAATTTAACTTCTTGGAGGAATGCCTAAAATTGACTGCATGTGTGGAGAACCTTTCACGGGTTTCATTAATGAATAAATTGAGCTGTTATGTAAAGCCAGGTGTGAAGGAGAACTCATCTACTGTGACTCACCCTTTCAGGGCACCCACATACCCCTTCCAAAAATAAATCCAATTGCCAGTTTCCAAAGCCACAGGAAGCAAGATTATCAAGTCAGATTCTTCAAACGACAGCCGTGACTAATCTAACAGGGTTGAAATGGACTTGTCTTACCATCCCACTACCATCACAGCACAATAGAAAACATCACCAGTAGCCTGTTCCAAAACTAATTTTCCGGTTAATGTTTTTTTTAGCTATAAAGACAGATTGGTCCTCATGATAATGCAGCCCACACACAAAAAAATTACGCCTCAGCTAATATATCACCGCTTATGTAACATCCTTTGTCATTGAGTCATTGTTTCTGAGGGATTTGTAGGGATAAACAACTTTTTTCAAAAAAAAAGGCCGCTCCTAGGTTTGCTTTTGTTATCCATGACGATACCACTTATACTTTAACCTGTAGAGGCGAAAGGCATCTTGCCACACTCACCTCCCTAACAGTGACTCACAATTAAATTATGTCCCTTATACAAAGACTAAGCGAGTGGTAAAAACATGTTATTTCTCGGGCAGTGGCTCCCTTCAGCTTGTCACCGTGACTCACTCCTGTTTGGGAAATGTAATCTTCTCGTCTCACTTGTTTGACACATCGGTCTCTTTGAGGCTCATTAATTTCCTGATTGTGTTGTTTTCAGCATATTTAATCATTCTGTTGTGGCTGAAGGGGACGTGCATTTTTGTTCCTGTCATGTTAGTCTAATATTTTTTGGTTTTCATGTTATTGTGTTTGTGTCTATCGATCCGATCTCACGAGCTTCACTATTGCTTTCAAAATGTTTTACAAGTATTAAGTTTTAGGGTGTTATCTGAGAAATTTTGTATAGACCACTTCAGATAATGTAAAGAAAGCTGGTACAGATAAACTGTTTCAGCTTTTAACACTACACAAATGTTTGGAAAAAATACACCCAACAGGGCCACGTATTTTTAAGAGCTATCCACATATGAAAAACAGGTAAGCACATCTAAAAAAATTTAATAATGAAACAAGGTGAACATTACTTCAGAAGGAAGGAAGCTGATCCAGATGAACTTTTAAAAACACAAACTTAACATCTATTATGAAGACTTAACCACTTATGTAAAACAAAACAAAACACACACAAAAAAACAGAAGTAACAAACAAAAAAATATATGAAACAAAATCAAATAAAATAGAAAATAAAGGGATAAAACTTTTTTCACCAACAGAACATATATTTTGATGACCTAACCACATTTGTGAATTAAAAACAAAAACGCAACAAAAAAAGTGACCAAACAAAGAAAACAAACATAGTAACAAAAATATTATAACAAAAAAATAAAATACTAGTGGTATAGACAGCTTCAGAAGAAATTTTCTGATTCAAATGTTAACACTACACAAATGTTTGAAGAAAAAACAACCAACAGGACATTCATTTCAATTACTTGTACACATAAGTAACAAAAAACATAAAATAAACGCAAATAAACATGAAACATAAAACCAAAATATAACAAATTAAAATTAAATTAAATACAAATTTAATAGACCACTTCAGAAGAACTTTCAAAATTTAACACTCCACAAATGTTTGAAGAAAATGCAACCAACTGAACATTTTGAAAAATAGAAATACAAAAAAACTAGTAAAATACGTATTTAAAACAAAAAAACACAAATACATCGAAATGAAATAAAATGAGTGAAACCAAAATAATAAATTGTGGTTTACGCCATTTAAAAACTTTAAATTTAAAAAATGTAATTAAACCAAAAGATGGTTAAAATGTTCTAAACAGTAGTGCCATGGAAGAACAATTTTTGCTCCCAAAGAATCATTCAGTCAAAGGCTCTAAGAGGAAAACCCTCTTTCTCACCCTTCTGTGAAAAAAAAGGACCGTAATTACATTTTGCAAAGTGGTCTATAGTTGCAAATTTACACTATGCTACAGTTTTGCACATCAACACCAAAACAGTGGTGTCATTTTCCAAAATGTGTTAAACTTCTTATTCCTCATCCACTGGAATGGAGAGAAGCTCTCCCCTATCAGCAACTGTATAGTTATCACAATTTTTGTCACAACCTAGATAATCACCTCTTTGCACGGTCTCTAAATGGAAAAATGCTCGGCAAATGTGTGAAGCGACTTTTACAACCGCCCTGTAGGGACCAGATTGACCCTCCAAGCAGAACCAGGCCAGCTGCACTCAGGCGCCTGACTAGGGGAAGAGACTAGTAACTCATTGCCCAAAATAGTTAGATTGTAGCCTTGCTCACTTGCGCTTCCGACTGTGTAATGAAGCCCCTTATTTAATCTTTAGTTGACGTCTGAGGTCTAATTCCTGCTTTGTCGCATGGCCACAGGAGGGGGGGGTTGAGAGAGACAAAACTGGAAGGGTGTTATTGCCCCTAAAAAGATTTGTAATTGTCAGACGTGAGCGCAGCTATAGGCGACATAGCCCAAAAACCGCCTGTGGCACAGTATTCAACACCTCTTGTGTGGATCACAAGAGGGGACAGGACTGAATAGAATGTGACAGTAATGATGTCAACACACATTGGAGGCCCAAATTCAACTATTTATAACAACGCTATTTGTTGATGCTTACAGTACTTATAAAGTTTGCAAGTTATGCAAACTGTTCTATATGTTCTATCCTTAATATTCTTTGAAAGATTAAAACATGTCTTACTCTGGTAGTGAGAGAATGTGAATCTCAAAATATACACTTACCTTTTATAGAATATACTTAACCACCTCTGCACAACTAAGAAAGGTCAGGGATCCTCCTTGTTCAAACGCACTTATTTAATAATCGCAGGAATCAACCGCCCAAATCAAACACTCCACCAGCACAGGATTGCTTTTTGCATTGAGTTCTTGAAAACCGCAAAGATTATGAGAAGAGAAATCTTTCGGCTTGTGAAATTTATAAAGAGAAATGTCTCCCGTGATGATTTAAAATAGAACGGCTTTGTTTATATCTGATGGGCAAACATTAGTGCAATATGTTTTGGCGTCGGTGAGGCAGATTAAATCTATTTGGAGCGCCAGTCAATAGGTGCCAGGTTTTGTTTGTAGTCATCTCAAGTGTCCTCTCAAGAGGAAAATCATCTAACAATATTTGCTTAAATTTATCTTATGCTCTTATTTCTTCAAGAGTTTTTAAATAAAGCAAATTAAAACCTAGGTATTGTTGGCTTCACGTTCATTTTTGAACTTCACAAATCTACAGTGTTGTAATGAAGCTTACTTTTGACTTTCAGGAGAGTGTGGATCTGGGTGAAATTATGTATTCCCTTTGCTATCTTCCAACGGCTGGACGCATGACCCTTACCGTTATCAAGTGTCGCAATTTAAAAGCCATGGATATAACTGGCTACTCTGGTGAGTACAAAACAGTTTTTTAAACCATCTCTTACACTATTATACTAAAACACAACAACATTTCTTTCCATAGATCCATATGTCAAGGTCTCTCTTATATGTGACGGACGGAGACTCAAAAAGCGAAAAACAACCACAAAAAGGAACACGCTTAACCCCGTCTATAACGAAGCCATCATATTCGACATCCCACCAGAGAATGTGGAGCAGGTCAGCCTGTCCATCCTGGTGATGGATTATGACAGGTCAGTGCCCATCACCATATACAGACATTCAGAAGCATGTCTATGAGAAATGTATTTGGCTGGACATGAGAGAAAACTGATGTTTTCTCGGTTCAATAGCATGCACGACTTGGATTACTTAAATCTTCACCAAAGCCTAAAAGAAACTTTTCACTTTTAGAGTTGGACACAATGAAGTGATAGGAGTGTGCAGGGCAGGACCGGATGCAGAGGGTCTTGGAAGGGATCACTGGAATGAAATGTTAGCTTATCCACGCAAGCCAATAACACACTGGCATGCACTTTGTGAGGTAAGAGACTGGACATTGAGAAAAGCATTCATTTTAAAAAACATTCCAGATTAACTCTGGACTTATGATAGCCTAAACAGTAAACAATGGTCTAAAATTACGTGATGATGGGCTATTATGCAAAGATTTCACTTTCAATGACAAAATGTGATATTGATTTCTGTCCCTGCAGTGGCCAGGCAGAGCATCAAGTTTTGAAAGTCAAGGATCCTGTCCATCCCCAAAACCTGCTCAGACTCCATAACATCCTTGAAGTTATGCGATCCTATTTGCAAAACCCATTGGTTTGTATAGTTAGGTTATATTTTTCTCTAGTTGTAGCTTGTAACATTGCTTTTTTAAAATAAACGAGAACAGTACTGGTATCCCTGCGACAGACACTACCAAGCATCCATATCTCAGTTTTGGTTGCTTTGTTTAAACTGGTGCTGAGTTTACATGCTTCTAAAATGAGCTGTGAAATGATGTGTATGGCAAAACAGTGAAGCCTCCTTCGTTTGACGGCAAAATAATGTCATGCAATTTTACTGACTTATAAACAGATATGCGCAGTTCATATCTCAAGTAGGTCAGAAAAACATTTCCTTTTATGAGGAAAATATTTGGAGAACTAGCTTTTAAATATATTGTCTCAATGAAAACTGAAACAACTGAATACCATAGAATGGAAAAAATTGTAGTCAAAGGTGAACTGGAATTGTTGGTTAACCTAAATACTTGAAGACATATTTTGTATTCCACAACAAATATAAACAATATTTTTTCTACTATGGTAGTAGAATATTGCCCTAAATATCATTCTTAGTGTTCAACCAAACAACTTGAGTAATTCCATAAACATTATTGCTATATTAATCAATATAGTTAAAAAAATAATAAATTTATTATTAAATATGCTGTCACACTAATGTTCTGTGCATAGATTTTTAAATATAAAAGGATATAAATCATACTTTTGATTGTGTAATTATGTTGCCATTGACAATATTTATTCCTGTACATAAGAAAATTTCATACATTTTGACTTCTCAATATCCTTATATTAGGAGGGCTGTGTATAATTGTTTATTGTTCAAAAATTATATTTAATTAAATTACAAAGATTAAAAATATTTAAATATTTAGTACTGTATATAAGGATAAACCGATTCTAGAGCCAATCTCTCTTTGAAATATAAAAGTGGCATTATTAAAGTTAAAAAAGAAATTTTATTATTTGTAAACTATCATTTTTGTGTGCCTCTCCAATTAAAAAAATAATCCAATGATGCTTTGACAGTTTTTATCAACCATAAATATAAAAAACACATTTGGATCTATTATGGCATAGAAGTTAATTGTAATGGTGATTTTTGGATTAACACGGTAGCCAGATGTAGCTTACTGTTCTTTTAACAAAACAAATGTAAAATTATTGTTCTTATCTATTTTAAAATTAATACATGTAACAATTCATACAAAAGTATTAAATGAAATATGAAATAAGGAAATTCTTCCCAAGCATAAAATTCTCACATTTATCTGTATCTCACATCCCTAAACAATCATCCATCTTCCTCTACCTTTCTCCTGCCATAATATTATTGATGTATAATTCCGTTTTAAGTGCTTAGACAGTATTAAACAGAGCAATTTTAAAACTTTTGTAATTTTTTAGGTGCTATAAAGTCTTTCATGCAAATATTGATGGAAATGCAATGTGGCTCGAGTAGGAGTGTGATGTTGATATAGAGCACCACACACGACTACGATTGCCATATTGCATTTATACAACAGTTTGACGGGACAAGTGTGTAGATAAATCACAAAGAACATCGGAGTGTCTTAAAAACTCTTCGATATTTCAAGGAACTCGGGACCTTCTTTCTTTCGTACTGAATCCCAACACAGCAAAACAGTTAAACAAGCCTCAGTTAGTTATTTTACACCGTCCGCAAATTCAAATAAGTACCTTAAAGTTAAAGAGATGAGCCATTAATGTGCTTGTAAATGACAACCAATGTGTTCAGCTGTCTATTGCTATAGAGTGTAATAGTTGCAAATTGACAAGGATTTCTGTTGTGTAAAGCAAATCTGGAAATTCCTTCCCTGCCTGTGTTTCTGTGTTAAAGAGCCGAGTGACGGTGTTTTACGAACAGTGAAGTGGTTCCCATGACATCTCTGATTGGCTGAGAGCCAGGTGATATTCGACCAGATTCGAGAACCAGATAGAACTGTTGTATAATGAAAGATAATACATAAATATACATCTGTATAAATAACATCTGATCGCTGGTGACATTTAAAAAATGATGAAAAATGATCTGCTTTGTAGTGAAGAGGTCAAACATGAATTGGTTCAGGGTGAAACGCAATTTAAACAGATCAAGAATTTCTAAAGCAATTAAGGCTTTTGATGATGTAAGGAATAAAGCAATGAGAGATACACTGACATATGCACTTAACATCAAAAACAATTCCTGAAAAATTCACTCAATTGTGATCATTTACAAAGGGTGGACAATACAATCCTTTATTTGCATTTCATTAAATGAAATTCACCTGTTAATTATTTGTGGTTTGTTTTGTCATTGGAGAGAAACAGTATCCTCTTGTGAAATCATCTATTTAGTCAGTATGCAAATGACATTTTGATAACAGCACACCAAACATTTAAATTCTCCCCTACGATTGGGGAGAAGGGAAACGTGTAAGTGTAACTGGTGTGTCCATAAGTAATAATACAATCAAACATGGCAATTACACAAATGGCTGTGTACTGTTAACTTGATTTGCACATTTAGACAGTGCTTCTAACCCAGAGCTCCGTCACCGTAGAACAAACTAAAAAAAAGTAAAATGTAGCATGTTGATGCCAGTACTAAGACCTTATTGATAGCATTTAAAAAATATATAGACCTCTTATTCCTGAGATGATTTTTATTGCGTTTAACATGCCCAGTGCCGGTGTGTGTATGTGTATATATTTGAGAATGTGAAATAGTTTTCTTGTGCATTTCTATGGATTGTGTGGTGGTGATTTGTACTATGGGCTTGTGATCTTGAATAACTTTATACACAGTTTGCATATATTCTGTGACAGCTTTGAAAGTTGTAAACTTAGCACTCGACTTCCTGAGATTAGTGTTGAGCAATTGATAAATGCTTCTTGGTCTGTCATACTTGCACCTGACAACAAAATTGATCGTTGTATGTTGTTATGACGTGTACAGTTTGTGATAACTTTTGTAAGAAAGTAAATCATTGAAATATGATTTTAATGGATGTTTCAAATGTATTTTAACTAAATAAACTTGTTAAAGTGTATTTTACATTGTGTCATGTTTTTTTGGCTTATAGGTGCAGAATTAAAACTGAACAACAGAGTTGAGCTTGAAAAAGTCGCATCCTTAGCAACAATGTAAATAAAAAAAAATTTCTAAATTGTTCTAAATTTCTTAAAATAACATGGCTAATTATATACAAAGTAATATTAAGCATTCAAAAACATTAAGACTTCATTTAATCATTTAGGTTTTGGTCAGTGGAAAATATTATACACCGTATAATATTAAAATAACTGGTAAAAATCAAATATTTAATTCCTCAAAAATGTACAAATATTTAAGTTAATGTAATATAAATTTATTAAGTATTTAACAAATATATTTGTAATACACCTGATATTTTTAGTGATATCTGATAGAAATATTTGAGTGAAGATTTACTCCCCCCCCCCCCCCCCCCTTCATTTATACAAAATTGAAACTGTATATTTCATTTCATAGCTTTAAAATAAAGTGTTTGTAAATTGTTCCACAGAAAAAAGGTATGCCTGATTAAAATTGGTTTAAACATGTCTTTAAAGAGATCGTTGGGTGCTCCTTCTCATTTTACATTTCCTTTGTGTTTAAGAACGTGTAAACAATCTTGAAACAGTCTTGAAATAGAGATAGGCATTCAGTTACTTCCACAAGGAGTTGATGACGATAAACATTTGCAAGATTTCCAGCTTGTCACCTTAGTTGTGCAGTAGCTAAAACCCAAATGATGATTGTCACAATTTCAATATGCACTGAAAACATTTGACCAATAACAGTAGACTAGACTGCATGACCTATTAGAGTACACGGAGTGTGATGGGACGGGGCTTAAAAAGAAAGGGAACTAAAATCTCTAAAATTTCCTCCTGTCTGTGTTTTTAAAGATGTAAAAGTTGTTTAAATAACACTAGCTGTCTTAATTGCAGTTATGTATATTTGAGGACTCCAACTATACAACAATAAACATATTTATAACCAAACAATGCACTTTTCAATATTCTTAACCAGTAACCAACATTCAACAATGCGCAAGAACCAAATGTATTTTTTTCCAAATATACTGGGATCTTTTCTCATGTTGCACTGGCTTATGAAAACTTACAAATGGTAACCAGGTATGTCTGAACTTAAGAAAGGGTCATTCAAGGTCTGATCCGTTTATAAAGGTGCCCTGCAGGTCCATTAAGCCTAAATGTGAAATGAAACCCATCAGAACAGAAGATGAACATGTCTTTCAGATGGCTGAAGTTGAAAGCTTGGTATGGTGTGCTGTACCAATTTTTCAGACAATTTACTTAATGGCGCCACACTGTTCAGATGTAATTAGGCTTTCTGTGGTATTTAATAATTAATGACACAAAGAGAGAGAGGCGTTTGAGCCTTTTAGGAAGATGAAAGGTAAGAAATATCAGCGTTTTGTCAAAGTAACTTATCACATCAGTCGAAAATTGTTTTCTCAATGTGCTGTTACAGCCCTCCTATCACATTTTACCAGGGTTAGGATAATATAAAAGAAAACCCAATACTGACTCTACAGGACAAACGTGATATAGATGTATGAGTTTGACTCACATTAAGGCCCTGTTAAAAAATAGACCCGAGCCAAACGCCTCGGAGATGGAAGCTCCATCCCTAAATGCAAACATGCCCAACACAAAAAGACGTGCTGCTCAAAAGGGAGAAAGCTTTATCTTACCTCTAAGCTTCAGGCTACTAAAAGGGCATCTCATCAAAGCATGGTGCACCTAAGGAAAGCAAGCAGCTGCCATTTCCTTCATCTCAGTGGATATCAAAGACTTCTTTGCTGTAGTGGCCAGCAAACGATTCAGGCTTCTGTTGAGAAAGGCAGAAAATTGGCTCTATTATTGAGTTTATGTCTTGTTAGCATGGGATGTGAATTGTTTAAACCCTAAAGACAGCTTTGACTGCGAAGATGCTAAACGGGTGTATTTTGATAAGATAAGAAAACAATATATTATCAAATGTTGACCAAAAATAGCTTTCGAGGTAAACAATTTACACTACAAAAAAAAGTGAATACAAGCTTTGAAATGAAGTATGTATCATTTAAATGAAAGTATTCAAGAATATGTATGTGTGTGTGTGTGTGTGTGTGTGTGTGTGTGTGTGTGTGTGTGTGTGTGTGTGTGTGTGTGTGTGTGTGTGTGTGTGTGTGTGTGTGTGTGTGTGTGTGTGTACATATATTTCATGTGTATAATGTATAATGTGTTCAATAAATACTTTTTTTAATACATCCTCCAAACATTTTTAAATTTTAGAGAAATTATTTGTTGGATTTTATTCTTATTTAAACTGAAAAAATTTATTAAATGTCATGTAACTTAATGTCATTTTGTGAAATTTACATGACAAATAAAATATTTATAGTGCTTTCTTTAAATTTTAGTAAGTAAATACAGCAAAGGGATATACGTTTGTATCTTGGAAGAAAGAAACCTCAATGAAAGAAATAAAACTACCAGAAGAGGAGACTGGTTGCCAATAACAACTGCCAAATATACTGTTTAGCCGTCATTATGTAAAATATTTCACTGGGGAAAGCTGCAGCAGACTTATAATAATCTTGTTTTTCATGCAAAAATGCATGATGGTCGATGCTGCATTCATACAAATGGTACATTAATATTAATAGAAAAGCAATAAAAACTTATTTGGTGTGAAATAAAGTGCTAGCATCTGTTTGTGACAAGTCCAAATCAAATTCAACTTGTTTTCTGTGTGCATTTGTCACAACAGACTCCAAAACAGAGGCTTTTACCTCCAAGAATGTTCTGTCAGATCCTTATTAAGATGTCATCACAAAAAAAGCCATGTATTTGTAGGTAAATCGGTTTTCACTCCTCTTTCAAAATAGATAGAAAAGTCATGCTGCTTTAAACCAGACATGCATACAGACATATGAAGACCACGAGTCCATTAGATCTTTCTTATAAAATTGCAACCACCATGTCACAAAATAAAAACAATAAATTATTCATTACCAATATACTCTAGGCGTACATAATAAAGGAATGATTGGATGCTGGAGACTCCTGTTAGGCGTTTTGCTTCATGTAAATTCTTCAGCACTATTAGTCTCCTCAAACACAGCCTGCAGGACCAGCATGTGTGAATGCGTTCACCTTGTCAGATTAATAGTTGTACTGTCACTCACAACAAGGCAACAAGGGTCCATTTATATTCCCCCAGTCTGTGTGCCAGACATGTTCTCCATTTTAATCATTTCTGGAGACTAATGCAATTTTATGATCGTGATTTCAGGGCCGCAGTCTTGCTGGTAGAATTTACATAGATACAGTATAAATCTAAGCTTGAGATTAAAGAACAACCCTATTTTTTATTTTTCTAGGTATCACTATATTTGAGACACTGTCTGTTGAATACAAATGCACATAAAAAATAAGTCTTGGCATGTTGTTACTTTGTTAAAATTGTCTCCATAAATCAAAAGCAAATGCAAGTCATTTCTGTTCAGTTACCAATATTCTTTAGATAATGTATGGTGTTGTTGAAGCAAGAAAGTTTGGCAGGTTTGAAGTGACAAGAGGGTGTGTAAATGACTCAATTTTCATTTTTGGGTAAACTACCACTTTAAAGAGACGCATGAGCAAAAATAAATGTTTGCTACAAAGAGATGTTAGATCAGTGTTTCAAACACTGTTGGTAGAAGAACACCAACATCAGAAAAATCATTTCATTTGGAGGGAGAAGAATTTTCTAATGTTTAAAATCCCCCTATTTACTTGCTTTGTGCTTGCGAATGTGCAATTGCTGTTCAGTTACAAACTTTCTTCAAAATATCTTTTGTGTCTTGTAGAAAAAAAAACATACATGTTTGAAATTACAAGAGAATGAGTATATGATGATAATTTTCATTTCGGGTTAAATATTATATTACCTTAAGACAGATTAACAATATTAATCATGTTTTTTGTAATCCTTTAACAGTTTACTACAAAAAGTTGTAAGATCACTGTGTTTAAACCTCGTTTCTAGAAGCACGCTAGCACTACAAGACCCGAATCCTTCAAGGTTTGACTAAGAAAAAATATATAAAAGTCTATTTAATCAACTCCTGATGAATAAAATCTAGAGCAGAGTACACTTCAGGTGTTTTTACTTTTAGGACTTTGGTATTGAAATACATAATGCTTATAATAATATTACTTTGATAATTCAAGAATTACATTTCAAGAATTATCAGTGAGACTTAATGGAAATGAAAGTTGTTTTTTTCTTCTAAGTTCTATAAAAACATACATTGATTCACTAAATATACCAACTTTCCAAAGTTATACGTCAAAGTACATATTGATCAATACAGACTGCTACAAAAATCCTCTTCAGTGTCTTTAGTTAACATTACGACATGCGAGCAACAAACCATTTGCCTCATTTTCCAATGCTGGTAATAGTTCTAACAAAGATAAAACATTGCCATGCCTTCTCAAGCTACTGTCAGAGGTGCCGGCAGTGCATGTGTATTGTTATGATGAACCAGAAATAGACATTCTGCCCTCGGATGCAAGCAAAGAAATCATCTTTTATTATAGCTCCCTTAGCTGATATCTTTTGACATGTGCCCGCACACAATTAATGAATAAACAAGGCAGCTTCATTTGTTTGAATGCATGGAAGGTAATGGGATTTAAAGGGATGTATTGCAAAAAATACAGGGGTAAGGCATAGCTTGGATAGAATATAATTTTATATCAAATATTACGATGAGAATAATAGTTCTGGAAATTCTGATAAGACATCGGTTTAAAATCTGTTTAAAGATGTACACTACATCTATTTAAATAAATACATTTAAATACAACATGCATGGACAAGCCCAAGATCTGTGTGCTTGCTAAAAACAGTTCAGCCTTTTTCTGCACCAGCTCAATAAAGGATAACCAGCATCTGGTGTGTAATAACTTGACTGACCTGCACAAAACCCACACCTGAAACCCAACGAATTGTAGTGTTGAACGCCAGCCGCTCAAGACAAGTTCTTAGCTGTTTCTATTGTGTCAAAAATTGAAGCAACTTTCCAACAAGTCAAAAACCTTAGAAGAAATGTATAAGAAATGAAGTGAGAAATTAAACCCCTTAAAAAAAATGAATTGCTGAAATTACTTAAATTTATATTGTACGTCGGTTTTAAATTTATCTTGAAATATAAAAAAAGAGATATTAAAACAAGTTATCATGTAGATTGATTCTACATGATTGAATTAAGTAATTCCAACAAGCCCAAGTATTAAGATTTCTTCATACTTCTACCCATGCAGTCCTCTGCAAAACATGTATTATTATATGACTTATCCAGCTCACTTAATGTTATAAAATTCTCTGGGATTAGTGAGGACATCCACTGCATGTGTCATGACAGCAGCACTCTCACTTTAAAGGCTTACTGCTAACTCGCATTATAAATTTGGATTTGGCTCATCATCACCTGCTGTTGGTGTCACTAAACGTTTCTTGAAATATAAGAAACAAGGTTGGATTTAAAAAGCGGTTGCTGGCCAAAGATGCTGTGTCCCAAGAATGGAAACGTGACGGTGAATTTTAATGGTGACATTCATTACAGTGATCAATGAAGAGTAAGCCATCTTGGTAAATACAACCCTCTGTTTTTATCTCACCGTCTTCAAGACTCGGACACACCCATGCCTTCCTTCAAAAGGACATAAACAGGCTATCCATTATACACCTACAACTCCAAATCGGCTACCCAAACATTAAATCACATATTAGGCCATTTCGAAGCAGGCAGTAAGCTCTATTAGTAGGAAACGTTTCTGTGAATGAGTGTCCGGACGCCCACTTCTTACACTGTGAGTCATTGACTGTATTGGTTCTTGGAGTCAGCAGGAGCCGCCAACTGTGCACTGTTAGATCATTGCCATGGAAGATATAATGTAGCCAGAGTTGACTCTGAAAGGAATGCTCGCCAACACACAACATGACATGTCGTATTTAAAACCAATTAGAATAGACAAGACTCATTTTGTGAAAAATGACAGTCAATTCCCTTCTTTAAGCATCCAAGCAAACTAAAGGGAGTAAAAGGAGAAGGGTAACTAAGGTGATTCAGGGCCTTGGAGGACTATTAAGCAAATTTCTATAATACGCCTAGAAGACTTGCCGCCACCACCTGCCACATTATCATCAAGCTTTTAACAGCAGGCGAAGCATCTGCGGTCAGAGTTTCATGCCCATTACTGGAAGGCAACACTCTGAGTGGCGACCAGGCTGGAATTTGAGAATAGGGATCATCCAGGGGACCGTAGATTGATGACCTCACGGTCGTACTAAAACTGTTTGATACCGTCGGCCAGACGCAGGTCCCATCTCAATTTGGTGAGCGGTAGAGATAAGCCGCCGGTGGTGCGCGCTGAGCCGGACTATCTATCCAAATGCCAATATACTTTGAGAAACCCAAAGCTGGTGATCCAGAGAAGCGGAGGCATTACTGTAACCTTATCTACATAGCACATCTTGGCATGAAGTGCATACCATCATAGAATTCCATTATGAATTTTTAGAGGCATGCTTTCGCATCAAAACGTGGTTAAGGGGTACAGACTGTATGGGTTAGAGGCGGTGTATGGTAGACTTGGCCTTCGGTGGTCTCTATGGAAACCCCGTCTGCTTCAGCAGCCTCTGTAAGAATTTAATAGGTATACCTGCGTTCCCACGGTGACCAGATGGCGGATAAAACTGGTGTAAGTCACAGCTGTACATTTAGAACGCATCCTTTCATGGATCACACTTGTGGTTTAATTGCTTGTGAGTAACACTTCGCATTATTATATTATGCAGCTGAGATGAAGTGAATCCATTGTGAAGCTGACCAATCCCTCATCTCAACTGTGACCTAACAGTGCCCTAGATTTGATTCCCATAAGGAAACTGGACTCACACGGTTTATGGAGGATATAAAGGAAAAAATGCTTAGTTGTGGCCTGTGATGTAAGTGTGACAATATGATGAAGGTCAGACATTATGATTTCATATCAGTCAGATGTTTCCATCTAGTGATCAATATGTGAAGTGCAATTTAGTGTGTACAATGTGTAAACAAGCAAATAATTGTTGGTTCCCAGAAGTAAATAATGGAAAGAGCATGCAGAACACAAAATCATGGGTCTTGTCCCATGGGATTGCACATAGCCAAAGAGAAACGCATAGTGTAGTGCAGGACCAATGTATTGTAATTCTAGTCCTCAAAAAGCATTAATGTAAAAATAAATCATATAAATATTTTTTTTGTGAACAGTTAAACAGTAAAATGTATCAAACAAACTTATTTGGAAACATTACTTAACCACCAAACATAAACAATTAAACAAAGAATTAAACACATTAACACTGCATATATTAAAAATGCATATTTAAAAAAATTTTTATTTAAAATTGCACACTTAAAAATACGCGTTTAAAAATATTGCATTTAAAAAATGCGTGTTTAAAAAACGCATACTTAAAACTGCGTGTTAAAAAAAATAAAAAATGCATAATTAAAAATGTACATAAATTGCATAGTTAAAAAATGCATAATGAAAAATGCGCGTTTAAAAAAATGCACGCTTAAAATGGGTGTTTAAAAAAATGCACGCTTAAAATGGGTGTTGAAAAAAACTCACACTTAAAATGGGTGTTTAAAAAAATGCACGCTTAAAATGGGTGTTGAAAAAAATGCACGCTTAAAATGGGTGTTGAAAAAAACTCACACTTAAAATG
Organism: Triplophysa yarkandensis; assembly: GCA_033220385.1. NCBI lineage: Eukaryota > Metazoa > Chordata > Actinopteri > Cypriniformes > Nemacheilidae > Triplophysa > Triplophysa yarkandensis. The sequence goes on from CM065678.1 coordinate 9,683,267, forward strand.
GGTGTTTAAAAAAATGCACGCTTAAAATGGGTGTTTAAAAAAATGCACGCTTAAAATGGGTGTTTAAAAAAAATGCACGCTTAAAATGGGTGTTTAAAAAAATGCACGCTTAAAATGGGTGTTGAAAAAAACTCACACTTAAAAATGCGTTTTTAAAAAATGCACACTTAAATTTTTTTTTTAAATGCACAATTAAAAATGCGTGTTTAAATAAATGCGTATTTAAAACATTTAAAAAATGATTATTTAAAATATGTACAAATTGCACACTGCAAACTTGCTTATTTAAAAAAAAATGAATACACGTTTTCTAACCTTAGAAGTCCACTTCGTCCGAACTCAGATGCAAATTTATCTAATGAAGATTTCTTTGTGATTTTCAACTAAAATAAGAAAGAAAGTCTCTTACAATTCGACCAAACATCCAAACAACCAAACAACCAAACAACCAAACAAACAAACAACCAAACAAACAAACAAACAAACAAACAAACAAACCTCTCACTTTTGTGTTAATCTTTGACGAAATGTTTGAAAGGGATTTTATGATGTAACTGAATAAAATGTGTTTAATGTGTTAAATCTCTGTGAAGTGTTTTGTTAAGAGATGTGAACAATATTACCTGGAACTGTTAGGAACTTAAAAAACAGCAAATATTTCCTTTAGTTTAGCGGTTTAAATCAGAGTTTTACAACTTCACAGATGTCTCGGATTCCCGCGTTAATGAGATTTAAATATGGCGACACCACGCATGCGCATCTGACCGGAATCGCGTTTGTTTTAACAAGTTTGTTTGTACTTGAACGCACAACAAATAAACCTTTTACAAACATTTCGTTGACGGTTGATTTTATTTTTAAATAAACATTTTGTATATGTCATTAAAACCATTACAAACAGTAAATGGACTATTTATTTTATTTTAAATAACATAACATGTGGTACATGTAAATAAAACTATAAAAACATTTAATTGACTATTAATTTTATTATAATAATTTACATATTGTACATGTAAATAAAACTAAAACAAACATTTAATCGACTTTTAATTTAATTTTAAATAATTTACATATTGTACATGGTAAATAAAACTATAACAAACATCTAATCGACTTTTAATTTTATTTTAAATAATTTACATATTGTACATGGTAAATAAAACTATAACAAACATCTAATCGACTTTTAATTTTATTTTAAATAATTTACATATTGTACATGGTAAATAAAACTATAACAAACATTTAATCGACTTTTAATTTTATTTTAAATAATTTACATATTGTACATGTAAATAAAACTATGACAAACATTTAATCGACTTTTAATTTTATTATAATAATTTACATATTGTACATGTAAATAAAACTATAACAAACATTTAATCGACTTTTAATTTAATTTTAAATAATTTACATATTGTACATGGTAAATAAAACTATAACAAACATTTAATCGACTTTTAATTTTATTTTAAATAATTTACATATTGTACATGGTAAATAAAACTATAACAAACATTTAATCGACTTTTAATTTTATTTTAAATAATTTACATATTGTACATGTAAATAAAACTATAACAAACATCTAATCGACTTTTAATTTTATTTTAAATAATTTACATATTGTACATGGTAAATAAAACTATAACAAACATTTAATCGACTTTTAATTTTATTTTAAATAATTTACATATTGTACATGTAAATAAAACTATAACAAACATTTAATCGACTTTTAATTTTATTTTAAATAATTTACATATTGTACATGTAAATAAAACTATAACAAACTTTCAATGGACTATTTATTTTATTTTAAATAACATAACATGTGGTACATGTAAATAAAACTATTGCAAACATTTAATGCGACTTATTTTATTTTAAATAATATACATGTTCTACATGTGAATAAAAAATAAATCCCAATTTGAGTCCTCTTGTGGCATAACTAATATTATTAACATTTATTATTAGACATTGGAAGTGGTGTGTGTGAGAACAAATGATAAGAGACCAAAATATCTAATTGTTCAGTATAATCTTTAAAAACTCAACCATAAAGAATGATGTATTTATTATATCTATGTTACAAGAACTGCAATACTTCCCAAATCCTGAAGAGTTCACTAAAGGATCAAAGATATATATTGGATGGGCATTTTCAGAACTATTTTACTCTCTTTTAATTTTTTATATGAATTTTTTATTGCAAACTGTTCACGTTGATAAAAATAAAGGAATAATATAGAGTCAAAACAGCATTCCCAGAATTTATATGTGATAATGTCCATTTATTGCCAAAATCTTCCAAATCTTGCCAAAAATGTAATTTTAGAGAATTCCAAAACTGCATATTTTTTTAAAGATTTACAAATGTTGAAATGATATTTTACATGATACACAATTTTGTTTCAAGCTGTGATCATGACAGTTTGTGTTCATTTATTTTTCTGTGACAGATTTCTTAATATCCCATTATTTTACATTAATCTGTTTAATTAAGAATTATTAATGAACACTCATGTCTGAGCAGTTACTTTAGAGTTTCCGGTTCATCTCCAGCACCATGGACAGCGACAGACATTCAGCAGCTCTGGGAGACTTAAGAGGCCTCAAAAATCTGACAGCTATAATTAATTATGCTCTTTTCAATGAAAGATTATCAGGCAAAGGAAGAATGATATAACATTATATAAGGTCCAAGCACTCGAAGATAACCAAGAGAGGACACAATTCTAGAAAATATTTTGTAACAAGAGACAATATAGAGGACGTCCAGATGATGATACAAGTTATCAATTGCTACAATGAATTGCACTCAGACCATTTTTGTTTCCTGCAGTTCAGTATAATATAAGGCTTGTGGTAAAGTGGTCTATGGAAAAAATATAATTAAAATAATATGAAATAATATTCAGACCGGCACAGTTACAAGAACTGATTACTAACTGCCTTCTTAATTCTTTAACGTAACGAATAAATGTTAGACAAAAACATGAAATGTATGAAAAATTTGAAAAGTTGTTAAGAAAAAACTTTGAACTAAATCTTGTCTATACTAAAACAGTGTCATTGCTTTGTCTAATTTTGGGCTAAATTATGCTTTGATACAGAATAAAATGCAGAATTGTGAAGAATTGTACTATTATACTATAATCAAAAGTAACATAACACTATTTGTTGTGTTACATTTTTCAAAATACCTTCAAAATGTATTGTAAAGTAGGTTTTCCTACTATGGGGTCAAATGGGGTCAAAGAACTGTTTGGTTGAAAGCATTCTTCCAAATCTACTTCTCTGTGTTTTCACCAGAACAAAAAATGTCGACATCTTTAGAACAACTCAAAATCGAGTTAATGTCCGGATTTTTATTTGTGGGTTGACAATCCCTTTAATACTGCAAAGCATTGTTCATCCAGAAGGTGGAAGCGAGACACAATATTGACACACAATAGGTGTTGGTCAGCACTGTTGTCACACTGCAATAAGGTCATACTCTGATTTGTGTGTGTGGAGTAACTTGTGTGTAGGACAGTGCCGATCCTGACCTCCCTGGGGCCCTAAGCAAAATTCTGCAAAGGGGCTCTCTTACTGAACCCGTGACGCCGTGAGCTATGTAAACCATTTGCCATTGCCACAGTCACACCTGACACTTCAGTGATCCCAACACAATCCTCCCTCCTTTAAACAAAACAGTCGACAATATAGAACAACAATATAGAACAGAATGAGGTTCAAACAAACAATATTTATTGAATAGAGTATTTCTTATAGAATATTAAGATAACAAGTGAATAGTATTAAGTAAGTGAATATTAACGTAAACATAAATAAGAAGAAAATAATAAATTATAACTCTGAGCTTTGGCTTTTGGGATTAACTTAGGTTCTCTTTACAGCCTGGGCATTTTCGGCATCAGTATGGGCAACACCCGTCTATTTTGACCGTCTAGAAGAAACTGAGAAGAATATCACATAGTTAGTTAAACAGTCATTTACACAATCTTACATGTTACTCGTTACATGTTACAAATGCGTAAACATTTGAATGTTTGAATTAAAATCCTAATCAATGATATCAAGAAGGAACTTTTGTACAAGTTAACATGTAATTCCTGATATCAAAAATAGTCATTGATAGATAAAAATGTAACTAAGTATTACTATTAGCTATTAGTATTAATAATATTAGTATTAGCTATTATTGACTAACTATTAGTAAAAATAATCAAGAATTCACATTGCAAATAGTAAAAAAATTAATGCTTGATATCAAAAATGCATAAACTGTGAATGAATAAAAGCTAAAATGGCTTGCCATAGCATGTTAAAGGTTTTTTTTATTTTTGTAATATATATGGTGAAGCGATTCTTGATTTATGGTTATTATTAACTGAGGGATGTGCATCCACATATTGACCAGTATGTCCAGCTAATCAACATTTTAAATGCAATATAGCCTATAAATCAAGCCAATCACTGTCAAATTATCAATACATTGATTTCCATTTTGCATAATTAGTGGAGTGCAGTTGTCAAGTTTTGACCTACACATTGACTGACACTAGATAATCAGTGTCTTGTTTTAAAAGTATAATGTATATTGTGCACTTTTGATGAGGAGTGCCATGATTCACGCCCATATATTGTACAGTCTGTCATTTCGTGCACGCGCATATATTGTACAGTCTGTCATTTCGTGCACGCGCATATATTGTACAGTCTGTCATTTCGTGCACGCGCATATATTGTACAGTCTGTCATTTCGTGCACGCGCATATATTGTACAGTCTGTCATTTCGTGCACGCGCATATATTGTACAGTCTGTCATTTCGTGCACGCGCATATATTGTACAGTCTGTCATTTCGTGCACGCGCATATATTATACAGTCTGTCATTTCGTGCACGCGCATATATTATACAGTCTGTCATTTCGTGCACGCGCATATATTATACAGTCTGTCATTTCGTGCACGCGCATATATTGTACAGTCTGTCATTTCGTGCACGCGCATATGAGCGCATGATAACACACGTGACGCGGTTGCAGTAAACAAACACCGTTGCACTTTGTCGTTTATCAAAAACAAACGTAATAAATATTTGTATTTTACTCTCACTTTTGTCAGGCACAAAGTGACGCGTGAGATGCACTGCCTGCCTGCCCAGAAATGCACATAAACTTTACTTTGCTGACCTCAAACTTAGAGAGGAGAGAAGACAAGTTTACCTGATTGTTGTTCCCGCAGTTCACTTTCATGGGTTTTTCCTCTTTTCGTGACCGGAAGGAGTTTCGCTTCATTTTGTCATGGATATTGTAAACATTAATTGACGGTGACGTGACGCGCTATGACACGAGGAGGAGGCGGGGCCTTGAGTCATTTGCGGGGCCCTGCGCAGCTTGCGTAGTGAGCGTATAGCGCTGATCGGCTCTGGTGTAGGATGACTGGTTTTGACTATGAATACAGCCTTAGATACTAAAACGGCATATAAAATAAAACAATAAATACACAATCTTGTAATTGTTTTCATACTGAACATTTGTGGAATTACTTCATAGGATGAATAGTCTGCACTTACAATTACCATTTAAATCGATGAGTTAGAACAGCATTTTTAATTTTGGTAAACTGTTTAATAAAAAATCTTTTCATGAAACACTCAAATTACATTCAATATGTTCATATTTATAAAACTAAATGCAGATTAATAAACGTTTAAAGAATTTAATGCGTTAACTTATTTTCAGTTATTTTAAGAAATAAACCGCTTGTTTGTTACTGACAATAAATTAGGAGCAGGCATAAATAATAAGGATCAAAGAAAACTTAAGACTTCAAAAATTACAAGTAGCAAATTTCCTCTCCATAATTTAGGGAGAATCAATGAATCAATTTATCCATTACACAGACTTTGCTGTTCGACAAAGAACTTCACAGAGCTTCATCGGACCAGCTCAAGCTCTTTATTTTAACCAATATCATTGGTATTTTGACAGCATCTGTGGACTAATGGAGGAGATCCAAGTCCCACAGGTGAAATGTCGCCAACATCCATCAGTAGCTCATGATGCAGTGATTCTAGGATCTTGTTTCTGAATGACATTCCAGAGTTTTTGGAGGTTGGATTGAGTGATGAGGTCATCTGGTTTGAGCTGCAGAGCCCGGAGATAGTTCTTTTCTGCCTCCTTCAGTTTCCCATTAAGGTGAAGGATAGCACCAAGATTCATCAAAGCAGCTGGATGCTGAAAGAGATAGAGGATTATTTAAGAATTTGGCTCACACAGCTGAGATTACAAGATTACTGTTCCGTGTCTCTTGTACATCCTTTTTCCTTTATACACCTAACACATTCTTATGCCATTTAATGTTGTTTTATAATACTACAAAATATTTATAAAAGATCAAATACTTACATCTGGTTTCAGATCTGCAGCCTTGCCATAAAACTTTTCGGCTGCTTCGTTCTGATTGGCTTGTCTGTGTGGTACAAAATACCAATTATTGAAACATCTAACTAACACATAAAAGATGATGGAATCACAGGGTCCAATTCAAAATAAATTTTATAAAAGATTACATTCACATAAATACTGTCATGTGTCAATATATGCTATGTAAGAAATTTTGGAAACCTTGGCTTTGATTGGTCAAATATTTTGAGATCAGTTCCTTGGTTATACAGCAGACTGAGCCCTTTCAATTAAATAGACTGAACCAGAAATGACAGTATATTGATGAAAATACATATCATCTTCCACACTATAAAACATTTTTTCATGTCACTTTGTATAGATGAATATTTCAGAAAAATCTTGAGTAAAAATCAAACAGTTAATTTCTCTAAAGTTACCAAATATTACATCAGTTACATTAAATTGCATTCAAATAGAAATATGTAATTTAATCAGATTTATTTATTTATTTAATTTACTTATACACAAAATTAAAACAGTTTATTTTAATTATTATTTTTTCTATTATTTATTTCAAATTTCAAAGCTTTTAAATTGTAATGTAAATTGTTCCACATAAAATACAGTAAAAAAATGTTTAAATGCAAAATAGAGAAACGTCCTACAGATCTAATTTGTGTGCATTTCAGATTTTTACATAGGACCAATCCAACGATAGTGGTGGGGTCCCATCCACCCTCAGGGCCCTGAATTACTCCCACTTTTAGTCCTGCAGATTTCATCTACAACTTTCATCAGGGGAAAACTGTTTGACTTGATCCAAATGTGAAATGAAAACACACCTGAGCATATGAGCGGCGTTAAACACAACCTCAAACTCAGAACTGTCCAGCTCCGCAGCTTTCTCAGCCATGGCTGCGGCCTCTCCCGGACGAGACTGTTCCAACAGAAACTGACCTGGGAGAGCAAGAAAGAGCTTACAGAATGAAAAAACACACTGGGATCAGTCCAGATGTGAAAAACAGGACGTTTGTTTACTCATACTTATGTGCAATTCCTCAAAAATTTGAACCTCACCATAGAGATATGTTACTATTAGTTTACTATTAGAATTTCATAGATATTACATTTTCGGCACTTAAATACCCATATGAGGTCTGTCTTCAACTTTTTAAAGCATTTGTTTTTATTTTCAGTAATTTTTTCCTAGTCAAGAAAGGACTATGTTCAGGTTTGTCCCATTTATGGGGTCTTATTGTTTCTGGTTTTTACATTTTATTTCACAGAAATGTTAAAGGTTGGTCATCTCTAAAAAAAACATGTCCTTTATTTGTCATGTCCATAATACATTCTCACTTTAATGTTAATATTTACTTAAATAAAAAGGTTTTGCAAAGACTGACATTTTTATCTTTAGACTCAATCATCAGGGGTTTAGACAGATGGTTCAGTGTATAGTGAGCAAATACATATTCAGAGTGTTTTTATATCTTATCTGTAACACAAAATGTCACATCTATAATGCTGAAGTTGCTCTCATAAATTCTGCATTGGTTAGAAAAGATGGATGATAAAACTGAAAGTTGTAGATACAGATCAGGGAACTGTACCGTAATGCATATAGCAGTTTCCTTTAGCAGGGTCCAGCTCTATCGCCTTTAGAAAATAGCGCTCGGCTTCGTACTTCTGACCCTGCAAAGAAATTCACAAATAATGACATCTCCCAGCATTTCAAATAAAGAGACCAGCAAAGTGAAAATCTGCTTTGTATTAATATGAGATGTTATCAAGGTCAAGTGCAAGAAAGTACGTTTAGACTACGTAACCGTGTTTTCATGTTTGAAAGCCTCTCTCTTTTCTCACGGTTCAAAGCTGATTGCTTCCATGTTGGATTTACCTTTGCATATTATTTTCCGGTTATAAACAGCGGGACATTAGGATCGCCTTATTAGATAATACTGTGGCGAAAACTTGAGATAAGAGGTGTTTTGGAAAGCTATATTTCGTGCTTTCTTTGGCCAATGGTTTCAAAATGCATTCAACTGTGTCAAGCATACAATTTGCATGTAGGCTTTACAATGTGATGTCCAGGTTTCAAAATGGCTTTAGATCAAACCATTTCATAATATACCTAAGCATAAAGAAGTCAATTAAAAGAGCAAAGTTACTGACATAGACATTATATAAGCTATAACACAATATAAAATAATTGAAACAAGATTATTGGCATAACCATGATCAAAATGTACTCTTCACTTTAAAAAGAACTGATCTAATAATATAAAAAATGCATTGCAGATAAACACTTTTCCCCTTTTTTTTAATGTCACATGAGTTAAAACACGGCAGTTCTTCAGCCAGTGGTCAGAAGTTCACCAATAACCTGTTTTCAATAAGGAATGACAGTAATTATATTAAGTACAGGGCTTTAGGCACGTTTAATAGTGTGTATTATAAAATGGACGGACTGGGGGTCCGTGTGATTTTAGGGTGGAAGCAGGTTTGAGGAAACGGTTTGGACACAAACCCAAATCAGATTATTTGGAGGATATGAGATATCACGTCCTGGGGGGTATACAGCTGCTCAACCTTTCTGCATAACACATCTCCATTTACATAAAGATATGGCAGATGGGACACAGGTGATAGAGACGGAATGAAAATGAGACTGTCCTCTGTCCAGGAGAGACTCTTCAGACTTGAGAACAGCTTTTTATGGCTCTTATTGTGTCTTTGTAGTTCTGTTCTTCTCAAGGACAAACCAATTATTTCGTTCCTCTGCCCAAAGAGTCTCATGAGAGATCAATCCGTGGCTCAAAATCTCCCGATAACACGTCTGGTTTAAAAGTCTTTGTTCTATTTTTCTAAAATACTAAATTTATATGTGGTATAAAATTGTATGTGATTTCAGCCATAAACTTCACTATAATTTCAATCTTTGACATGACATTACGCAGTCAATTTTAATATATCAATATTTTATTTTAATACAATGTTCTTTACATTAAGTAAAATATGGATGAATATTTGGAAAACAGCAAAATCACAAAAATTATTTTGTTTCAAAGACGGAGTCACATATAATACAATTCTTCTTTAAATGTTTTTTGAATTTTATGAATTAGATAAATAGATTTTTTTATTTAAATGATTTAAATAATTGAAATTTAAAATTGTAAAGAATTTACACATTATGTAAAATTAAATTTTTATACAAATAAAATTCATACAAAGATATGCAGTATAACAATATCAGTTGGCTCTTTCTATTCCTATTTAAAGTTTTAAAACTTAAATACTAAATTTATTTAATATAATTATACTTAAAATATTTGTATTTAATGCCCTTTATATATATACTATATATACTATTGTATTAAGTGGGATGTTATTACTATAAAACATACATACCAATAAAAAAACTAAAATAAACGTTAAATTTATACAAACACACGCATGCGCGTACGCGTACACACACACACACTTAATCTAAAAAAACTTTAGAAATATAAAATAAAATTATGTATTTATCATTACTTACCAAAATAGACAGCAGTTTTCCATAAGTCAGGTGTGCCGGAATGTGATCGGGTTTGGCCTTCAGTGCTTCCCTGTACCAATGTCCGGCTTCTTCTAGATTATCCAGTCTCATATAGGCTTCACCTGCAGAATCAGAAGAATATTTAAAATGACCTAGAATGCATTTCACTTCCCCTTGTGTTCAATGCTTACCAAACAAGTAATTTAAATGGATATAAGCTGAATAAGCCACACTAACCCATCATGTTATACAGACTCTGGGGAGCAAACTGCCGAGGCATCTTCAGTAGAGCCTTTTTATACACGGACAGGGCCTCCTGTAAACCAATAACAACAGTGCATGATAATGACATCATCAGTCTGGGGTCATACATGCGGGATGTCATTGCATCATCAATCTATACTGCTCTAATAAGGGAAAATTTCTTTTCTGAAAGAATAAACATACACACCTTGTGCTGCCCCTGCTCGTGAAACAGTTTGCCCAGATTGTACAAGCAGCTGGTGACAGAGCTCTTGTGGGCGTGAGGGTCCTTCAGGTTCTCATCTGGGATGTCTGCGCAAGTGATGAAGGTGCGTTTTGCCTCTTCTATATTCCCCTGGGACACCTGGATGATTCCTATGTTCAAGTATGCAGCTGTAAAAAAAAAATGGGCGGTGGAAATGAGTAATAGAAGAAAGCTTTTGTGGCATTTGTGAGGTAAACTAATAAAAGCCCAACCAAAACCATTTATCTTGTAATTGACTCCACTTTTAGTGGGTCATTGGGTGAAATAACAGAAAGAAAGAGAAGATGAAGAGCTGATCTTACAGGCTAGTGTAGGTCTGCTCCCGATGGCAAGTTTATAGTAATGAAAAGCTTCAGATAATTGGTCTCGCTCCTGAAGCAGTAAACCACTGAGTGAAAAAAGCAAAAAAGACAAAAAGCATGTGAAATATTATAGACAACACATTATTACATTTTTACATCCATTTACTCAAATAAATAAAAATACTTATAATTTTTTTAATTAAATCTGACATAGGCTACGGTAAACATTTAACATTTTGCTGCATCTATTCTCTACTGGGAATTATCAAAAAATGTGATTAAAAATATAAATATTTAAAAATAAATGTTGCAGGGGAAAAATATAATATTGAAAGAAAAATATAACACAAATACTTTTTAATAAATATAATACACATATTAAAAATTGTTTTGCCTCTCTACTGAGAAAATAGTTAAAATATTAAATAAAAATAATACAAATCTTTTTGAAATAAATAATATGATGGGACAGTTAAATAATATAAGTAATATATTAATAACAACATAAATATTGTATACATATTCAAATATTATTAACTACTGGGAAATACTTGCAAAAATATTGAAATTCTTAAATAAATGTAATACAAATAATTGTTTGAATATTATGATAAACATTTAAAATTTTATTGACACTACTTGGAAATTAGGAAAAATATTCTAAATTAATATTATAATACAAATAACTGTTTTAATAAATATGATTTACATTTGTATTGTAGTGCTTTAATGCTTAGAAAACAAGGAAAAATAACGGAAATATATTTTAATACATATAATTGTTTAAATGTGATATACATTTTTTTGTTGTGTGCAGTGACTTATTTTCGGTTTACTCTAATTGGTGGTATTTTTGTCTTTTCCCAGGGTAAACAATGACCTTGAGATACCAAAACCCTCCTCAGTTCTAAGAAAAAGATAAGAAATAGAAAACGGCGAGATAGCCAGCAACAAACCATGTGACACTGAACCATGTGAAACTCGCCTCAACAGAAACATTTTATTTTTGCTTTCAGGCCAAAAAACGACCTCTGTGCATCTTAAACTTTTCTGCCTAAAGATACTTTCATCTTATTTAAAAGCCTATTATTAAAGGTCTGAAGTGTAATTCTGTTAAAAGTGAGGACTGTCAACCAATAGTCATGATTATTTGCATACTGAATAAAAGTTTTTGTTAACATTAGATTTTTCTTTGTAATGTGTATATTTATTCTGTATTGAGAAAAACTTGAGCACACAAGTGCACATGCCCAATTTAACATTGACTTTATAAACAAATGGCTTACAAATCTATACTAACAGATTGTATAGCATGTCGGCCATGTTGCCCCGGTAATACAGTGCATTCCTATATGCTTTCTCTGCTTCTGCCATATTTCCCTGGTTCTTCAGGACATTACCAAGGTTGCCCCAAGCTTAGGAAACAAAAACACATAATAGTTTATTTTTCAGTGCAGTAGATATTTAATTTCCCATCATATATTTACAGATCTGATATTTATGTCTGATATTGACAGCATACCAACCTTTAGCAGGATTCACAGAAATGCCAGACCTGTAAAGCATTTCCTCAGTCTGCCAGTCTTGATTCCTCCTAATAGTTTTCAGACTGTATATAAGAACCAAGCCAGACGCACAACACATAACGACAGCTCTGAGGCTCTTAGACCTACATCGTGTGAGTATGCTTTTCAGCCCAACGGTCACGAGCAAACAAAAGCCCATACTGGGAATGTACAGCACCCGCTCGGCCACCACAAACCCCACGTAGAAAAACAAATTAGTGGCTGGGATGAATGGCAATGCCAGCAGCCCAAGTGCAAAGATCACCAGGTTCTCTATCGGTGGTGTAGGTGATTTATGAGGTTTATGATAACCATTTATTTTGGAGGAGTCTACAGATATTGTATCCCTGAAGTGACTGTTGTCATGGAGGACGTTGTTATCATGTCGACTCAAGACGTGTCCGTTAGTGTGGGACTTTCCATTGCAGGATTTTCCATTGACTGTTGCAGACTTTAGTGGTGGGCTTCTCAGTCCAAACCACATGAGGAGAGCAAATCCAGAGTAAAATAAAACCGACTCAAGATTCCTCCCATCCTTGATGCTTCTAAGCAGAGGAAGAGCATCCATGGACCAATCAAAGCTGAGTCTGTCTGGGCAAAGGAGGAGCCATGTGTTGATGGCTGGCAGGTACAGGAACGTGAGCGTTCTGGTGAGTAAGTGAGGACAGTCGGCTGCCGGGTTGTCCGAGTTGGAGAAGTTCGGTGGTTTACTTCCCATCCAATAAAATCGAGCTGTGAGGAGAACCATTCCCCAACCAAAAAGCCAAGCCAAACTGGCCAGCAAGCTGACGTTCCTCTTCTAGAGATAAAGAAAACCGGAGGTTACATTACACTAAATAAAAAATGTATGGTTATTTTCATTAAATTACTTTTGTTATTAATTTTTAATTAATATTTTAAATTTCAAAGCATTACTATTTGATATAATTTTTACATTTCAGAGAAATTAACTGTTGGGTTTTTATTTTATAGTTGTAATATATTCGCTGAAAAAGATCCATTAATGTTTTCGAAAATTATTTTAAGGTAATATAATTTTATATTTATGATGATCATATCAGTGCAGACATGTTTTGAGATATTTTACAGTAATTAACTAGAAGACATACACTTCAACATACACATGTGCCAAGTCTTCTACAGTCGTTTTTATACCAGCAGCTGGCTATTAAAGAGATAGTTTACCCAAAAAATAACACCATTTATTTCGAATTTATAGACACAATACCAATACAAGTAAATATTTTTTTTTCTTTATTCTATATTTATTCTTTAAAATATCTTTTGTGAGCTGTGTTAATAAGAAATTCACGCATAATTGACAAGATGGTGAGTAAATGTGACCCTGCCTGTGAAAACCGGCTAAAGTCGAAAATTTTAATTCTAAAAATAAGAGCATAAAAATTTGATTTGACTTCATAATTTTACTATGATATAAACCTTTGACATGGTCTTCCTAAGTGGATGTTAAATATATCAATGTTATAAACTCACAGAATGCTCTTAACATTGAGTAGAATTGATCCCTGAAATGACTTTAGCTTGGTTTTACCAGTTTTCATGTTAGGCTGAACTATTATATTAAACAAAGAAGAAACGTTTTTATCACGTAAGCAATACATGCCCTAGGGCAAACCAAAAAACAAACAAATTAAGCTTGCTGGGTGTTTAATTTGTAATCCCCTGACACTGCAGACTCCCAATGAATTAGACAGAAATAGCAAGGGCAAAGGAGGACTTTAATAAACTGACCTCATTACAACAAAGTTCTCTAAGAGGACACAGTAGAGGATTGTTTTAGCTGGTACCAAACAGATTTTCATATAATGAAAGGTCTTGGGTTCAGAACTTTCTTACATGAAGCCATGTAGGGATATATTTATTAAAGATGTTTAAAAAAAGATGCAAGACATCGTTCTGGATCCATCCCTGGAAGCACTTCTATCAATATACTTGCCTTCTATTTGTAATTCACTTTGGATATACACCTTGGGTAAATTATTCAATATATATACATACATGTAACACAGCCAAAAACTGTGCCACCTTTAAAATATAAAAATGGGAACACATGCAGTGCCTGACTCAAATCCTGACTTCAAAAGTCATTACAAACCCAAATGTTTATCCATGCTTTCGGATACGTGACATCCTCATTTTCATTTCCTTACACATCATAAAGGGCCATACATAAGCCAAGTGGTCCTTTTCACCCACACCACATTGGAGACAAATGAGTCAAAATATTACGTATCAGCAAATTTAAAGAAGGGTGCGAGCCATTACTCCAGAGCCTACAAAGATCAACATCATCTACTTGAGGAAAGAGGGGGGGGGGGAATCACAATTAATTAATGTATCTGTATTTGTAGATTATGCATTTGAATCCGAAAGAACCCACTTGCATAAATGTAGTCCCTGGAAACGACCAGGACCCTTATCTCAAGCCAAATAAAAAGTCAGTGGGATGAAAAATGTCTCAAACTTGTATTGTGCTCATTTGAACTTACAAAATATTGTTTTAGACTCACGTTGCATTGCGGACAAATCAAAGAAAGCCTATAGAATATCAATGAGGATGTCATTTATTTTTTCATCACTGTGATATGCATTCATTACAGCGCAGATGTAAAAACTGAAACAGAGGCATTAAATATGCAAAGGCAGATGACCCTGTGGGATTTTCTTGTTACTGAACTATGAAAAAGTGAAAGCCAGTCAGCCGGTCAAAAAAGTGCTTTGATAAAGAGAAAGAAGGGAAATGAGGTTGTGGTTTCCCTTTCTTCACCTTCCTCATCCTTCTGTTTGTTTTCCCATGCGGTATTATAATCTCTGAAGTGATAAACCACCCTGCAGCCCCTCTCATGGACCTTCAGAATAACAGGAGGGAAATTCAGAGACAATGAGACTGTGATAAAGAGTCCACGTGTTGTGGCGAGTTGGCATCATTGTTTTGAGTATGGGCAGTTAAGATTGCCCTTAACTTATTGTCAATGGCAAAGGGTGGCAAGCGTTATGAAAATTCTAATTTATCATTATGTTGAGAAAAAAGGACATTTAAAGATTATATGTGGAATATATTATTTAACAAAAAAAGGGCAGATGTGTGATTAATATAAATGTCAATAGTATTGTTAAGTGTACAAAGGACATCATTTATACCATTAAGAGGAGTTCATCATAATGGACATTGAAATAATAATGGGAACGAAAGCAAACCAAACAAAAAGAAATGAAAACAAACATAATGAAACTAAACTAAACTAAACCAAACAAACCAATCTAAACCAAACCAAGGCAAACCCATCAAAACAAAACAAAAAAGCAAACCAAACAAAACAAAGCCAAACCAGATGTAGCGAGACAAAACCAAGAGAAACCTTTCAAAACCAAAAGTAAACAATCGAAAGCAAACCAAATTAAACAAATCGAAACAAGGTTAAACCAAAGGAAACTAAACCAAAAATAATTAAATGAGACTAAATTAAACGGATTGAAACCAAACTCAACAAAACAAGACAAAAACCAACGAAACCAATTGAAATCCAACGAATACCCAATGACAGTAAACAAACGTAATCCAAACAAAACTAAGAGCAACTAAAATTCAAACTAAATGAAATTAAACAAAACAAGACGAAAAAAACCAAGACGAAACAAAACTAAACAAACCAAACCAAACAACCCAAGACAAATGGCTCTTAGCAAAGACAGTTGCATCTTTTCCCTATCCCTCCCTTATCTCTCCCTACTGCCTGCCTTGTTCCGTTCTTCTATTTCTGAGACACTCTTTGCCCTGCTCTCGAAACAGAAAAGGAATTATGGATTTGATCCATTGTTCTCTTAACGAAATTGACACCATCTTCTCGACGAGAAGCCTGGGTTCGGGGGAACCCAACTGTTCTGCAGGGACGTTTGCAGCTGGATATTTGAGGGACGGTTGGAGGAGTGGCGCCGCATGTGCCTGTTGACACTGTCCCCTGAGGATATTGAATATATTTATCTAGTTGGAACTTTTATAACAGGGTTTCTGCTGATTGTTTTGGCCAAGGCAAGCGTTGAAGACAAACAGAAAAACAACCACTCCCGAGAACAAGATAACGAGACTCCCTGCTCCTAGGACACCTATAGAGGGTTTTCACTGACATCACGTTCTGGGCGGTAACCCGGATGCGCGGCCATTACGGAGGCACTCGGTGTAAACCACTGATCAGAGTATGATGGAGTATTGTGAGCTTTGGATACTTTAAGTGAACGTAGAAATGTCTGAACAACCGAACACCTCATCAAAACGCGTCCAAGATGTAAAGGCATATAGAGAAGGACTTGGACTACAAGTAAATGAGAGATATTTCGAGATATTACGATATATTAGCAGTGCAGATCCCTGAGAGTTAGTCAGTGACCAAGAAAACACACCTGGAGTTCCTGTGGCCATGATGAGTTTGAAAAGATGATTCTATATGATAATGCTAAATATCATATTAAGTGTTTTCACCACTCGTGTATTAACGTTAATATTGTAACAAAGGGAAAATTGTGTTGCCCACAGTGACTAAAGCTACACAAGTCTGCCAAAACAAGGAGAGAAAGCTCCAAAGTAATAAAACAAAAAATAACTTAATACAAATATTATATATATAATAAAATAACACTTATTTTTAGTTGGCTGATGTGAAGTTTTGCACTTCATGCACTTTATTTTATTGTAGGTTAAAGTATATTTAATTCATTTAGTATTGTGAACCTTTTTTGAAAATGTGTCATGTTCTTTTAATATTGTTACTATTTGTTTTCAAGTTTGTGAGATTTTTGTAAAGCTATGCTGACAAAAAGAAAGTTATACTCAAGTAACATACAAAAGTGTGTTTACAGTGTATTGCACTTTATTATAATGTGTAATTTATAGTAGTGTATAGTTTATAAGTGTTGTGATAAAAGTGTGTTTTTCCTTTAATAAATCTGTTTCTGATGATAGTGATATGCTGTGTGTTGTCATTCACAAAACAATAACAAATTAACAATTAATCATTTATAGATCATTTAAGGTTATATAGACAAGTCCAGACATGAATTCATTTATATTTTTATTGGTAAAGTGAATATAAATATAAACTTTAGTTAAAATAAACCACAGATGGACAAAAGTTCACCAGAGCACAACAGTCCAATCTTATCTACTGTACAATAGCCATCACTATCTTTGCACATCAAGAAATCAATCTGCAACATAATATTACTAATGTTTTTCTCGATCTGTCCTATCAGTACAACCTGAAACTCTGCAATAATTAATTATTCTCCTTGACCACGTTTGGGATAATCTTCAGTGTCTGTGCTGTGTTGTGATGCGGAGTGCCTCCAACATGGCGACTTCTGGTCTGATGACGCGCCGTGAAAACCCTCTATTGTGGGCTGCCTTCTCAGACCACACTGACTCACTCTGATACACACATGCACACACATATTCACACAGCTACGATAGATAAACATTGCCTCTACTGGTATCCAATGCCTTCCAGTGCTTTTTACCGCTGGTGTGGGCAGGCAGGTCTGTGGGCAGGCAGGTCTGTGACCAGCGCTTTTAAGCTGCAGTCCCGGATGGCTGTTGGCCATATTGGACCAACTCAACATTCCCTGTTCCCCTATCTTTTTTAATGTTATGTCCAGTTCATGTGCTTGTTGCTTGGGGCCTATTGAGCCTATATTTTCCATTGTGTCTCATATTGTTCCTTTTTCCCTTTGCTACCTCTCTGACCTTGCTTCCCTGAATGTAAGTGTTTGTGGACGGAGGGATCTATTTCGCGGCATGTAACAGTGTTGTGACAAAAAAATCTAATCTAATCTAATCTTATCTTATATCTAAAAGTCCCGAAAGCAAATGAAACCCAACCAAAGTAAATCTAACAAAACTAAACAAAACCAAATGAAAGCCACCCAAGTCAAATTAAACTACATCAAACCAAACAGATCGAAACCGCTGGAAATCAATTGACACCTAATGAATGAAAATGAATGCTGACGAAACAAAACCAGACCAAAGCAAACAAAACCAGATAACCCAAAAGTAAACCAACGAAACAAAATGAAAGCAAACTAAATGAAACCTATCAAAACCAAGCTTATGCAAATCAAACGAAACCAGACCAAGGCAAACAAACCATTAAAAACAAATGAAACCAAAAGTAGGACAAACGAAACCTAATAAAAACAAACTAAATGAAACCAAACAAAACCAAAATCAAACAAGACAAAACCAATCGACACCAAACAAAACCACCCGAGCCAAATGAACCAACACAAAACCAAACAGATCGAAACCACACGAAATCAAACGACAGCCTGCGAACGACTGCAAACCAACAAAATCAAGCCAAAGCAAACAAAACCAAACATAATGGAACAGAAGGAAATGGATGCAAACCTAACAAAACCAAAAAATCTAAACCAGATGAAACAACTGAAAGCAAACGAATGCAAATTAATGTAACCCAAACAAATAAAACCAAACAAATCAAAAAGTAAACCCAATGAAACTAAATGAAAGCAAACAAAATGAGACCAAACAAATGTAAACCGACTGAAACCAGACCAAAGCAAACAAAACCAGACGAAGCCAAAAGTAAAGTAAATGAAAACAAAACAAACAAGATTAAATTAATGCAAATGAATTCAAGCCAAAAGAAGCAAATGTGAGTAAACCAAACCAATCTAATCTAAACAAATAAAACAAACAGGACAAAACCAGCAAAACCACACAAAACCAAACGAATGCAAACCAAACAAAAACAAACGATAGTTAAAAAGACTAAACTAACCGAAAGCAATAAAAAACTAAAAAAACATCCAAGCCTATTGAAACAACCCAAAAACAAACAGATCGTAACTACACGAAACCAAACGACAGCAATAAAAATCAAACCAAACAAACCAGACCAAAGCAAAAAATCTGACAAGGCAAAATAGAACGAAAACAAACAAAAAGCAAACAGAAGCAAAGCAAACGAAACCAAACAAAT
Organism: Triplophysa yarkandensis; assembly: GCA_033220385.1. Classification (NCBI taxonomy): domain Eukaryota; kingdom Metazoa; phylum Chordata; class Actinopteri; order Cypriniformes; family Nemacheilidae; genus Triplophysa; species Triplophysa yarkandensis. The sequence goes on from CM065678.1 coordinate 9,702,631, forward strand.
CATGAGCCAACGAAAGCAGACAAAACCAAACGAATGTAAACCAAACAATAGCAAACGAAATCAAACCATGTGAAACAAGAAAAAAATACACAAAACCAAACGACAGCAATAAAAAGCAAACCAAACAAAACAGACCAAAGCAAAAAATCCGACAAAGCAAAATGGAACGAAATCAAACAAAAAGTAAACAGAAGCAAAGCACACAAAACCAAACAAACCGAGAGCCAATGAAAGCAGACAAAACAGACCAAAGCAAACAAAAGCAAAAGGAATGTAAACCAAACAAAAGCAAACCATGTGAAATAAGACAAAACTAGACGAAACCAAACAAAACAAAACAGAACCAAAGCAAACAAATGCAAATGGGAGCAAACAGAAGCAAACGAAATTAAACAGAAAATAAAAACAAACAAAACCAAACCAAACCAAACCAAATGGAGCCAGAAAAAAACTCATTAACCAAAACAGAAGCAAACCAAACCAAACAATTCAAAACCAGATGAAACCATACAAAACCAGACAAGAGCAAACGGATGCAAACGAATGTAAACCAAAAAAAGCAAATGAAAGTAAACCAAACCAACCAAAACTAAACCAAACAAATAGAAACCAGACAAAATCAAACTAAACCATACAAAACCTAACGAATGTAAACCAAACAAAAGCCAATTAATGTTAACCAAACAAAAGCAAACGAAAGTAAACCAACATAGCTAGACGAAACAAGACGAAACAAAATAATACCAAACAAAATGGAATCACCCAAGCAAAATGAAATGAAAGCAAACAAATGCTAGCAAACAAAACAAAATGGAACACACACAGACAAAATGAGACAAAACCAAAGGAAACCTGACAAAACAAGATGAAAGGCTAAATTTAAAAAAACATTTTTATTTTATTTATAACCTTTAACTTTGGAAAATTGAAGTGGCCTTGATATTACATGAGGCTCACACATATCTTACCTTGAAAACGATAAGTACGGCTTCCCGAAACCGCATTTGATGGACGACACAAACGTCATAAACAGCTGACACAGCCAAAACAGTCAATCCCTGTTCCTTCCACAATAAAGCACCCGCCGCAGCCCCCAAACTCCCAGCCATCCACAGCCCAGTTCTCCATGCGGCCCTGCTTGAATGCGCCGCCAGTAGTCTAAAATGGCAGTGCCTTGCGTAACAAACCAGTGACACCAAATAGCAAAACGCAGCACCCACATCTGCTCGCCCTACCACCCCAGCTACTGCTTCGGTGTGTATTGGATGTGAGGCGAAAAGTAGTCCAGCCAACAGGCTCCATGATCCGCCTCCCAGCAGGGGGCGACAGAAGGCAGTGAAAAGTGCGGTGACGCAGCAGTGTAGTCCAACGTTGACCAGGTGGTAGCCCCAAGAGTCCAGGCCACCCAAGACGTAGTTGAGGCGGAACGAGAGGGTGCAGAGTGGCCGGAATGATTTGTGGCTTCCGCTGTGGGTGAGCAGAGTTCCCCAAAAGTCGTCATATAGAATGTTTGTCCAGGGAGTGTCTGGAAGCAGGTCTTGGTTGGTCTTGATGGCTCGGCTGAAAGGGACAAGGAGAAAACGAAACAAGATGGGGTTAGGTTAGAAAAATCTGTGTAACAAGTATTTTAATGTGATAATTTCATTTGCGGCTCTCAGACGGGACTGAAAAATAAGCATTTTAAAGAAAGGTATTACTAATATCACATATGAACACATGGTTGTACAAATATTCATGTGAAGTTATTTAAGCATTTGTTTGATTTTTAGAGCATTTTTCATAGGGAAGTAAGAACTAATTCCAGGATTATCATATCCAGTATAGAAACATAAAAATATATATATCATATAAAAATGATATTCTACAAAGTTCTCCTTAATGCAAGTTTGCACGTTCATAAAACACGTTTCTTTTTATAAATAGAAAACTTGTGCATAAACTGCAATTTTTATGAAGATTAGTCTAAATCACCATGGGTTTAGTAAAATAAAAACAGATTGTTCAGTGTAATGAAAACGAACAAATATTGTTTGATTTTATTTCACATCCATAGCGCTGGAATTGGTCTTGGTTTCTAGAAGGCAGGAGATACTTGGCCACAGGTTACCAAAAAGAAGCATTTTTTTGGAATATATAAAATAAAATACTAGAATAATAAAATGTAAGTGTGGCCAATAAACTAACGACAAAACAGAACAAAAGATGCATGTAATGTAAAAGGAACATTAAATACAACTGAAAAGCATTGCTAGAGAACAAAATAATATTTCTTTTATCAGGAGTGATGGAATGTAAAGTGCACTGGTTTCCTGTGACATACATAAGAAAGCCTGCACTTGTTTTCGTCAGCAAGGAAACACAATGCTGGGAAACTCAAGAGCCCTTCAACCACCATCACGCTATGACCACTAGACAGAGGTCACAACTATTAACTCGACCAATCACAAGCCACCAGATGACACCATGCGTTGAAGGATGAAACATTCTTCAGGAAACATATTCAAAATATTTTGGCAAGGTTTATAAATCAATCAATATTTGTTTACGAACTTTAATAACACTTATCTGGTTTGTGTACTTGGTGGCGATGTTTTCGCATAAGGCCACAATGTATGAGAGGACTGGAAATATATTTGGCCATTAATGGCTGTTTTGCTGCGCAGTCACAACTACAGTGTTTACTAATAGATTTGTAGAGATTTCAAGTTTATTTCAAACACACTGGAAACCAAAGATGTAATTAACAGATAAAGACAAACAAACACAAAATAAATAGTTCTGATGTGCGCAGTGTGTTTGGATTTTGTGTGGTCCTATCAAATGTGTGTAATAGAAGATGCTCATATTGCAGGCGGTTGTGACCCTCACTACTTGAGCCTCTCCAAAATATTTAAGTTTTGAAGCGACTGTCTATGTCTTGCCCTTCCTTATATAACTCCCATATAAGCAATGCCTTGGAAAACGGGTTGTTCCAAAAACAGTAAAAACTAATGATACATTAGTACATGTTTTTATCTCTTAAAGCAATAGTTTACCCAAAAATGAAAGTTCATTCATCATTTACTCACCCTCTTGTCATTTCGAACCTGTATGAGTTTCGTTTCTTAAGCAGAAAAAAAGCAAAATATTATGAAGAATGTTGTAAACTAAACATCAGTGGCACACCTTCTTCTCTACTGTATGGAAACAATACTAATGCAAGTGAAACGGTCCCAGTTATAGACACCATTCTAAATATCTACTTTGTGTTCTGAGCAGGATGATTTTGGACTAGCAAGAGGGTGAGTAAATAATGACATGTTCATTTGTTGGTGAAATATAACTTAAAATCTGTCATCTGGGGCAATGTGACAAAACTGGCAACATCTCTATATTGAGCTTGTTTGCTACTATCGAAAAGCACACGTTTTGTACTGGGAAACACATTTGGCATTCTAGGACAACATCTCCCAAATAACGATAGTACAGTGGTTTTATATCCTTATGATGGAAACTAAAATGACATGAAGAAGATACGAATAATGAAGCAAGAGGGTTTCAGATGTACGGTGGAATAAAGTGTCAAAATCTTAATCTCTTTAAACCTGTCAAAATAGAAAAGTGCATGTTTGTGTGTTCGAGACAAATGAGATGCAAGCATTTGTATGCGAGTGCTGAACATTTTAACAACCTCAGTAATAAAAACAAATTATACAGTTGAGTGTATAATGCTCTCATTGAATTAATTAACTTCACATACTTCTGAATTTCTAATATGCCAAATCAATTTCATTGACAAAAGCAATCTAATGTTTCCAAGCACCTATAAATATAAGTACTGGAGCCCGCAGTCCTGTATGAAAGTTAGATTAGACATAAATACATTTTTATACAAAACCTAACAATCTTGACTTCTAAGTGTGACTTCTAAGTGTAACAACACAGTGGTTTGATCTCACCATCCTCAAGATAAACAGAAAATCTAGAAATAAATGATAAACTTGGCATGCATTTCCTATGCCACTTACTTTATCACAATAATAAACAATAAAGGCCTAACTGCCATTGATCCAGAACAATAGGATCATAAACACCAGCAACTACATTCACAGCTCCCAAAACCTGTCCCATTCTGATTACATCTTATAAGTTCTATTGGCAAAGGTTCTCCCATTTGTTTACACAGAGACCAATGTAAAACGACCCATTTGGCCACAGAACACAGCATATCTCTGTGTGTTTTAGTTGTAGATAAGCACCCAGCTTAAGGAATGTTGTGTTTTAGGATTTCCAGAATAACAGTTAGTTCCAGTACAGTTCAACACCCCATTTTGGGTGAGAATTATGGTTTGGGTATACTGACCTTAGGTTAGATTTTTCAACCGATGAATTAAAGCTATTAATGCATTTGATTAAGATAAAACGATACAATTTGAATATACAGTCACACACGTTATACAGAGACTACAACTGAATTGAATATGTTCACGGTACCAAACTCTTGTTCAAATAACTTAAACATGTGACTGAAAGAAAGACTTAAAATAAAAAGCAGTCTCTGCTATATTCGCTGGCACAGAAGTTAATGTATTCTTAATTCATTGAGCTCACAAAGACTATAATTTCCTCAAGGCATCATTAATATTAAAGGACTTTAATTTGCCAGAGTAGGTTGTGTAATGAGGCAGTTTAGTACCTTCTTATCCCCTGCTTAAATATTTACTCACAATGTTGGAATGTTTATGAGGGGTTTATGTAGCTTTCCCACAAACTTAAAATATTACACACTGAGAATAAACAAATGAAAGAACATTAGGTCGTACTTCAATCTCATGCAACTTCCAGCATCAGGATCACAATCTTTACCCTTTTTCCATATCAAAGTTTGTCTGTTTTATGATTTTAATCACACTGTTTTCAATTAAGCAGACATGTTTTTTGTCTTGCTCAGTATATCAATTTAAGGTTTGAATCTGAAACCTTAAGCTACAACCTTTAACCACACCACATTATATAATATCTGCTATAAAATATATAAAATCAGTGTGAGGTTACAAGGCACAGTATCTGGTTTACATAATATATATATAAACTGTAAATGCCAACAAATGTCAAGCGTTCACACGTATTAAAAAGCAAATGAAAATCCAGCAATAATAAATTCTGTCTCACCATCTTTCAATATAAATTCTCATGTTTAAAGGCATTTTCAAGGGCCATCCATTTAACAAACCCAAAGTGAAACAAAATACACGTGATCAAAGCCACTAAACACTCACTGCTGGCCAGATGTTAAAGCCAACTTGGCTGTAGCATTTAACTAGGCCAAGATCCTCATTAAGATTTAGCCCTCAACTGGAACCTATTCATGAGCAAAAAGATTTCAAACCGCCAATGGGAGCAGGGCATACCTCTTCAAGACACTTTTTCCGCTTGTACACCCTTCATAGACACCAGGCGGAGCGGGGAACTGGCAGTCTCATAGAAACAGAGCTATACTTTTTCATCTGCTTAGATTTAGAAAGTTTCTGAATTTAACAAAAGCTACCGGGACAGTTCATCTGTTGCAAACATACAGTAACAGCAATGTGAATGTGAAACAAAGATGTCTGAGATGTGACCATGTAAAATCACAGATTTTTATTCTATATAGTATGGTATTGTATAGTATATGACAGATCAAGATTCCTTGCTTTGAAATCATCTCAAATCATGTTCAGAATAAATTGATCATAGATTTTCTTAAATTCAGACACCTAAAATGAAGTACCAGACACCTAAAGACCCTATATGAATATTTACATTATAAATAATTTAACTGAAAACTTAGTCAAAGTTGCCATTTTTATTTAATTTAATTGAATATACAAGTTTAATTAAAAAAACTTCAAAATGATTAAAAAGATATTAAACTTATTAAAACATAAAACTTTAACATTTAAAGCGTTAACTCCAAATGTAGAAACTCATTGTATTTTAACATCACTAATTATCTCATATACATGACTTTAAAAGAGATAGAGTCCAGACAAAAGACAGGAATAATCTGCTTTTTTGGAAGGTCATACAAATTTTAATGATCTGAACAGACCAAATTATCTGTGATGTTTCTCACATTTACAATTGATCTGACAGTTTCCTCTATATATATATATATATATATATATATATATATATATAGAAAACCCTGAAGCGATGTCATGCTAATGGAAAAGTCATTAAAGACAGCACAAAGACTGTTACCTCAATGATGGATGATGTCCATAAGACAGCCCGTGGCAAGGTTAGCCACGGAGACAGAGGTAGTTCATAAAATCAATGTCTAATAAAAACTACTGCAGCCTTGTCAGTCAAGACAATGTCTGGACGTATCTTAGATTTAAATTGAGTATTTCACAACTTGCAAAGCTTTGAAGCATAACAGACTTAATTAATAGACAGATTCAAGGATGATAGTCTTTAAACGTGATCAAAAACACTTGGTTAAACTTGTTACATGTTTCCATGAAAATTGAACTAAACACCATTGTGCTTCTAATGAAATGCCCTTCCAGTTGATCTTGATACACAAACCAACACAAATTATTCACATCTTTCAAATGCGATCTTAGTTGAAGCCTCGGGAATAAAAGGATGGTAATAAAACACTTTCAAGTTCATTTTAATCATATTCCAACATTTCACAACATCACGGATGACAAGTGACAGATTCTGCTACTTTAAATGGCTGAATATCCTTTAATATCCCACCACTGCTTCTCATTCTCAATATTCGGATCCTTTACACTCTCGCTGTCTGAATGATGTGACCGCTGTGGACAGAACATCTGGAAAGCTTAGAGCTCCAAGTGTTTCTTGGCCGTCTCGAGAGGTGACGGTAATGAAAATATATATGCAGATGTGCACTATAAGCCAAACCTTTAAAACCTGTGTGGTAGTTTGAAGGATATAGCTGGGCACTAACTTCAGTCTTTAAAATTCATATGGTTTTTACTAATCCACTTAATATTCAATTTATAGATCCAACCAACAGAGCGTCAGACATCAGAGTTGAATTCCACTTCAATACAAATGCAAATTTAAAATGTAAATCGGAGAAGAGTGAAAAGCCAGAAAAAAATAAAAGCATGAGAAAAGGCGGAATAAATATCTTAATCATGACGTCTGTTGTCTGGCTGGGTAATAATAGAGTCTGAGTAGTTCATTAAAAGGCAGTTCCTGTATTGCTGTGATAAATGATGGTCTTGATTAAATTCTGACAGTGCTTGTGTCTCGACAAAATGAAAATGCAAATCAAATCAAAATGTAATCACGAAAAACCAACCCAGAGGCTGATACGTCTGGAGCTTTGCCACTTCTAAAGGTCATTGATAGTTCTACACCTTTACTTTCTTAACAAGGTGTTTCCTAACTTAAACGCGCTGTATAAAATATCTGCTACATTTATGTTTTATCTTTGTGAAGCTGGTCTTTCTAGCAGGTGTAAGCGCAAATTGGAAAGCGGGTGCCACGGTGACCTATAAAGCTCCCACCTGCTGGAAAGCACAGCTGAAGGCATTCAGACTTCAGGGAAAAAAAACGAATCGTACAAATCCAGAAATGAAGAACAGCAGGTTCTAATGGGGTTCTTTCACCATCTGACCATCCCACATGAGCCATTAAAAATACAAGAAACAGAATAAAACCAGGCAAGAGAGAGTAAAAGTAAGATTGAAGCTATTCATCAAATGCTAGTCTTCCTCTTTGTGTCATCTATTCCTTATATTTTCATATCCAGTTATTGGCAATCTGCCAGCTACATCAGTCCTTTAATAACCTCTGTCTTTCTAGACACTATGCAAGAACATTGAAATGCCAATTATTTATGTATCACCACATTGGTGCAGATATATTCATTTATTCATATTTTACTAATAGAGATATATCCCATATATTCTAAATATATTCATATATTTTATACAGTACATTATTCAGACAGTTTTATTAACCATGTTGTAATATATGCATAAACCTTAAAACTGGGTTTGTAATAGTATAGCAGTGTATATAAATGTAGAATTCTATTCTATTCCACTCTATTCTATTCTATTCTATATATATATATATATATATATATATATATTATTTTATTATTACCCATAAAACAAATAATCAAAAATGTTCCATTCTATTCTTTCTACATACAATTAAATAAACAGCCACAAAGCAATCAATCATAAATGATGTAATACATGCATATTCTATTATGTTCTGTTCTGTTTTTAGTCTAACCTTTTATCAGCATTGATATAAGGGTTTGCCTTCTGTAATAAACTGTAATATTTGTTTTGTTTATAAGGTTAGATAAAAATAAAGTATAACCGTACGCATTTATTTTAGGCTTTATGGCTCTGCTCTGTGCAGCTTTCAGACAAATGTAAAACTCACAGCTGTCACTTCCCTGCCTATCTTGTGCATTCTTATCATTTTTTCTATCCAGATGTCAATCTTGAGTTTTCTCTGCCTACTGATAATAATCCATGGGAACTTGTCAAGGTAAAGAAATGTAATATAAATGGATAGAGCATTATAAATGTCAAATAACTGATGAAAGTGAAAAATGTGACATGGAAATTAAAACAAAGAACTAGCATAAAAAAAACAATAGAATTATTAATCAAAAGCATAAAAGAAAAAAAAAAAGTGATGAGACGATGGACCACATTTACCCGCTCCCTTAAACTCAAGCACGTTTAACCTTTGCTTAAAAGCCAGTGGTGGAAATTTCTGGTTTCAATAGATCCTGCAGTCATTGCTTTTTAAGAGCGCATATAAATGTTGTATCGGCATGATAGCCAGAGCTCACAAACTGATAAACACAGCAGGCAGCAGTTTATCTTAATCCAGCGCTGAAATATCGATTATTTCTGTTTATTCAAATAAGGCAAGGCCAGATAAAACACAAACTCAGAGCTGACGGTGAGCTGTTACTGCAGTCAGACACCATTTACAAAAAACCTCTGTGAGCCAAACAAGAGAGATACAGCATTGACGAAGAGAAAAATTGTTGTCAAATTTCTGGATTACGAAAGTCTAAATGAACAATAAAACTGACTAAATAATCTACACAATGGTTGCAATCTTTGTGGGGATTGTGATAAAAACAATGAATGTACTTTATGTTAAAAATCTATAATAACAAACACAGATCAGAGCTTTTGACATCACAGCTTCTCTATCTCTGGACAATAAATTAACTGGACTATCTGACCGGTAATACTGTAGCTTAGCAATGAGAGTGCTGGAGACAGCAAACCTCAACAAGTCCTCAAATCACAACCATCTTTCTTTGCACGAAAGACAAAATGCTCCACGCAGCTCTTATCTGAGGGAAACACAGGAAAAGCAAACAGATTGTTTCCTGCCCGGTGATGAATCACAGGCCCACAATCATATGAAAGGGTTACAATATGATCCGGATGTGGTTGCTAATGATGGCCCATACATCGCTCTGGGCAAAACGAAATCGGAATACAAAGCGAGTTTCCCTCCAAACACAGTATATCATTAAGATAATACAGATTGAGTGATTTTGTACAGGTAATGCATGTAAAACAACAAAATAAAGAAAACAAGAAAAAAAAAATTTATGGATGGTGTCTGCACATTATGCTACATTCTTATAAATAAAATACTAAGGTTAATCAAAGCAATGCTAGACCACCTAGCTCATCCCTGGAGTCAAACAGGTGTGAAATATAATATTTTTCATAATAGAATAATATTTGGGGTAGTCGTGGCCTGGTGGTTCGAGTCTTGGACTTGTGTGTTGAGAGGTAGTGTATGCTACTATATAGCCACTTTACATAAGATGAAAATTGCGAAAATCATACTTCTAATTTAAAAGAATACATACATTTGTAGCTTTAAACCTGCACATAGGATCTGAAGCGGCTGTGAATAACACAACTACAAAACAAAAAGCCATTTTGTTCCCTTTTAATGGATGACCGGGACCACACGGTTGGCAGCGACCATGATTACCCCATGATTAAGCTGTCAATCAGACCGGCCAATTATCACAGAATGACATTACATTGATAGGGTCCCTTTACATCCCCACACCCAGAACACAGAGGATTATAACCCTCATTAATCTTGAAATTAACATCTGAGCACACAAAATCCGCATAGCGAAAGCGTTGTCAGTCTTTTAATAAACTGGAGGAAAATCTGATTTTTATGTTTGTCTATAGCACAAAAACGTCGAGGAACAATGAATAAAATAAAAGAAAACATGCAGTCTGCGTTTTTGTAAGACTACACAATCATCAAACACAGGGCAAACCGCTGCAAAAGTGTGTTATCTGGATTGTGGGGGTTTCAATTTCCTCTTGAATTTTATTGCTTGCAAAGGGAAGCAGATACAAAGGCAATGCGACACCAAACTTTAATAACAATTAGATTAAAACACGTCTGGATCATCTGTCTCATGTGCCGAAGTAGAATACATCCCTTAGGTTAAAGAATCTTCCAAACCCACATGAATATTTCTTTTATAAAACATAAAAGATGTTCAGCAGACTAACAGCAACAGTCACCTTTTACTTTCATTAGAATTCCGTTGACGCATGGGGGTTGGTTGTCTGCTTCATATGGTATTTAGGGAAAGAAATATATAAGCCATGCCACAACGACTGTGAACCCAGTCAAATTTAACGGCACAAATTACGGATATTCACATTCGTGCAAAATATTTGTCAGGTCTTAACCATCAACAAGCAAATGGTAAGGTCTGTTTAACATTAGCCTGGGACAGTAAAAAATGTCTCAACTCTGCTCGACATCAAAACTGATGTTTCATAATGTATGAACAGTCCATAATTCAGTTGCCACTCAACAGAATATTTTGGTATTCCACTACAGACCATAAAATGTGGCCAAAAGTTTCCATATAGTGGCATTGATGAGGCTGTTGAAAAATATGGAGTTACCAAACAAGTCAAATTCTACTTAGTACAGAACACTACTAACTTTTGGGACACTTGATTGAAGATAATTAGAAATAAAAATATTTGGCAAACATACTTGTTTTTTTTTTCATGACAAACCATGAGACTGGCTCCGCATTTAAACTTTCATTAAAAAGGATAATTACCAAACATTCCCCACCTTTACAGTCTGTAAGTTTGCTTTCATCATTGAAGAGTTGAAGTGCTATGTATTCACATTGCTTTACACCTGATGCAAACAATAATTGTCTTAGCTCTGTCATATCAATCAAATGGATGAATTTGTCAAAATATTGTTTATAGAGAAGACTATATAAATGCAGAATCGACTTTATAAAGCATCTCAGGGTAAGACGATGAAAAATGCTTATAAAAACACATTCTGAAAATTCTAGTCAAAACGTGACAACACCGAAGATGATCTAATATAACACGTTTTATTTATTTTAAACACGTTTTTAGTAATAACCTAATTTCTCTTCTAAAATTGTAAGATCTACTTGTCTAATTCTCTATATGTAATGTAATAGCCAGTACACTTTTTACCTGTGGATTCTAAATGTTTCAATGTTAATAGATTAATAATTTCATATTAGGGGTCAAGGGGCAAATCCATTGTAATGATACTGTTTCCTTGGTTACAAATCTCTTCCAAATAGCTTTTTTAACAGTCAGCCAGTCTACATTTTGTTTTCTTTGTCTGACCATAACCACTCCAAATGATTTCCAAGTTGCTTTTGTTACTTCATATGTAGTCAATCCATCTCTCCTTTATAAAAATACATCATCTCTATAATGTACTTTTCTCTAGAACTGCCTCCAAACCTCTCATGTTACTCTCTTAAATCAGTCACTTATGTTATGTTTCAGCACGGTGCTGAATGTCAGCGCTGTAGTTCAAAGAGTTTTGAAAGCAATAATGTGTGTATTTAGGATCACACCATGCTCAATTTGCTTTAAAGAAATGAATAGACTTAAGAATAAAGATTCAAAAACTGCTACTCTTTCCCTTTAATCTAAAGTCCATATGATTTTTTAAGCAAATGGAGGCGGCAGGAAACATTAATAAAAATTTAAGCATTTTAAGATGTAGATTTCATATTGTCTGAATTTTATAAAAATTCAAAGCAGAGGAGGAACACGAACTCATCCAAAGCCACCCATGACTTTACTTTTCCTAAAGATGTACAAGTGTGCTTTAAAATGGATATTAACTTGTTTTCTTTACAGCGTTTAAAGAAAATGAAAGGTTATTTTGACCCGTTTCTCTAGTGTTTTATGCAAAAATGGAATATGAAATAAATAGATATAGAAAGAATATTTTTGTTTGAACTTGGGGGTAAATATTGTTAAAGGTTCTGAGAAAACCAAAATAAACATTTTACATAAACACAAACATTAAATCAGCAACTGGTCTTTGAGATAACACAGTCTGTTTATCTGTTATTAAATGCAAGACTATACAAATAATAGGATATTTAAAAATGACTTATTTTATTTTGTTTAGAGAAAAATCAATGAATGAAAAAAATAATCCAATAAAACAATAGTTGATCTGAATAGAAAATACATCCACAGAAATCAAAGGGCACTATTTATTTCTAATCAGATAAAACACAATCTGTGGAAATGCCGTTTTTCCTGAAGCTCATAAGCTGACTTTTAAAAAGCATGAAAGCATGCCTCGAAAAATTAAGGAAAATCTACAGATATTTTCTAATTCCTCTCTAGGCCTCGACTAGTGAGAATAAATGTACAAAATAAACTCGATAGATCATGTTTTGGTAATTTTTTTTGCATGGCAAACTGACAATGTGGCATTTGTCTGTTTTATATTTTCTATGATTCTTCCTGTTCTCAAAACCTTACATAAAAAGTTTCTATAAACTGTTTGTATTATTTATACTCGTGATGAGTTAGGACCAGACAGATGGTTGCGTTTCAGGAAACTGGCAGAATACACACCCTGTCAGACTGTGTGTTCTCTCAAAACACTATCCATCAAACCCAACAACACACACGCCCATGATTAGACGCGCCTCGTAAAGACAAAATGCTAAGTGTCTGTATACTGATGTGGCCACAGAGCCGTCAAGTTCAATGCAACAATGGAAAATCTGACTTTTGTTTAGCAAACACAAAAACAGAAAACATCTTTGACCTGAGTCATGTTATGAAAAATAACGGTCATCTTCTTTTGAAGCTTTCAGCAAAAAGCAGCAGAACTACAAGAGTGCATTTCATTAAACAAGTGGAAAAAGAGACAAATGGTTTCTTTATTAAAACCTCTTGAGGCACACAATGAATTACTAGAGTTACATGATCAGGTTACAGACTGTCACAAATGCAGAATAAAGTGGGCACCTTACTTTGACTGGTTTGCATAAAATATTAGTGATTGAGACCTGACGGAGAATTCAATCTGTCATTCAAAACTGACAGCGAGATTACACAAGTGGGATTACATCTAGATTTATGGAAAGGGTTTTGAACAAAAACACAATTGGCAAAAGCGTGTCTCAAACATCGCTTTCCAAACATGCAAAAATAAATCATCCCCAATAAAAAATATGACATTCTGTCCAGTCAGAGTTGTTCATTTCCTAGCAAGAATGCTTTATTCCTATTTGATCGACTTTACTGCCAAATAGACAGCCCTCCATACTCTGGCGAGGAAAAACACTTGATGTGATTGAAAAAACAGAGACGCTGTATTACAGAGATCTGGAAGCGTGACACTGCAACCACACTTCCAAAAAACAGCTGGTGCATGACCACAAAGGCACAAAGCAACCCCAGGAGAAAAGCATGGAAGCACAGTCGCTAGAGTCTTTGATTATGCGTTTTGCTTGCGTTTACCGCACAAACGCATAAATCAAAGCGAGTTTAACCCCCGGGAGTGGGGAAAAGATGCAGAAGTGTTGACCTTTCTGTGAGAAGGTCAATTTGATGGATATGTAGAGTCGGTGTAACGATTGGTTATTCTGAGGTCACTCAGAAGGGACAAAGAGGACACGTGCATCTCCTAGGTTTCAATTAACACCGGGTCTTATCTGAATACTAAAGGTCAGAGGTCATGATTTATCACCACCTACATCACCACTACAGACAAGTCCTGTTTATCTATACTTGAACTAAAGACGTTACTGAGATGCATAGTATTGATCGGATAGGTCTTTCCACTGGGATTTTTGTACTCATACTGCGGTGAAACTTATAAAGCCGTTGTAATTCCTAAGGAATCAACCACGACTTCTTTGAAACCATCAGCCTCTGAGATCTGTAAGGCCACATTAGGTTTCACCAGTGGGTCTGCCAATTAATATCCAATGAGAATGAAAAACAGCTGGATTTGTTTTCCCAAATGGTCATTTTCCTGTTGCATTGGCTACACCAAACCCATCAGTTCATGGGTCGTTTAACCCCAATATACCTAGAAAGAGATGCCTGGGGTTGTGTCAGACCATATACATGCAAATAAAAATGGTATTAATTAATTTCCAAAATGGAAACAAGAGTGTTGGGAGAGACAGCATGCGGGTATAACACGTGGGATAAGCCTCTTTGGAAAGGTTCGGTTCGCAAGAATGAATTAATGAAGGCACAGCCTAACTAAACAATCAAAGAAATACACGTTCTTGATAACACTAAACTTCAGGTTAGCATACTTTCACAACAAATACCATCGTTTACAATGGCTGGTTATTGTGAGTTTTGAGGCGTGTTAAATAATACCATACCGGTCAAAATAGACACTACCTCATACATTTATGTATTTTTTTATTCTTAATAATAATAATAAACTCATCTCTGGGTATTTGATCCTCTTTAGAGTTGTCATTCCTTGACTTGAGTTTGTAGAAATATTTTCTTGTCATTAATAAAAAGCTTCAACTGCTCTATCTGTCTGTTCCTTTTTCAATATTTCGTCATGCTCATCCATTTCAAAACCATTTTAGTAAATAAAATTAAGGACGGGCGATATATCAGCAGCCTTGTTGATATCGGATAGTAAATGCTATTTTTAATATTATAGGTCCACTAATAACATTGGGTTGACAACTTTAGGCCGATAAATTAGGTATAAATTCCAAGTGCTGAAACACTTCTCATTCTTGCTACTGGCCACTAGGGATTTAATCGTCACTTGCTTTATTTTTATTTCATTTTTGGTCAAGCAAAAGATTTGGGATTTTTGAATAGAAAAAAAAATGGAAATAGAAATGTATAGTTGCTATAGTTCAGAGATCAGGGAAAACTTTTCTGAAGTTGTAAAATAAAATCAGTAGTTGATTGTGTGTGAGATCGGTTACCGCCAAGAGTGACCTGTTATCGCCAAGAGTGACCGGTTATCGCCAAGAGTGACCGGTTATCGCCAAGACTGACCGGTTATCGCCAAGAGTGACCGGTTATCGCCAAGAGTGACCGGTTATCGCCAAGAGTGACCGGTTATCGTTAAGAGTAACCGGTTATCGCCAAGAGCAATCGGGTTATCGTTAAGAGCAATCGGGTTATCGTTAAGAGCAATCGGGTTATCGTTAAGAGCAATCGGGTTATCGTTAAGAGCAATCGGGTTATCGTTAAGAGCAATCGGGTTATCGTTAAGAGCAATCGGGTTATCGTTAAGAGCAATCGGGTTATCGTTAAGAGCAATCGGGTTAGCGTTAAGAACAATCGGGTTAGCGTTAAGAACAATCGGGTTATCGTTAAGAGCAATCGGGTTATCGTTAAGAGCAATCGGGTTTTCGTTAAGAACAATCGGGTTATCGTTAAGAGCAATCGGGTTAGCGTTAAGAACAATCGGGTTTTCGTTAAGAACAATCGGGTTATCGTTAAGAGCAATCGGGTTTTCGTTAAGAACAATCGGGTTATCGTTAAGAACAATCGGGTTATCGTTAAGAACAATCGTTTTTTCGTTAAGAACAATCGGTTTTCGTTATCAGCCACAATTAAGTAATAAAGTAAAATTTTAGTTTTGTCATGACAACATGTTTGCTTAATTATATTTCTATCGATTAATCAAATTATAGACATTCACGCAGACATTAATGCGTTCTTATAAAATAAATAAAATCTCAAACTTTTGAGGCATTGGTTTACAGTGAAAAGTCAACTGGACGCATCTTGTTGACGCAGGAGCGCCGTTACCATGGTTTCCAACCCAACGCTAAAGCGCGACTTCTGTTAAACAACAACACAATCCTGCCTTGAACAATAATCCCGAATAAAGATACAAAACAGCGTACAGTTATATCACAGTGACGTCATTAATAATAGGAGTACCTGTCATCATAGCAGAAATCCGCGCTCAGTGTGTTCAGGTAGAGAATGAGAGCCACAGCACCGCACACAATCTCAGCTCTCATCTCTCAACACGGTCAAGAAATCAACGACAAACATCCCAGTGTGACGGATGAGAGGTTTAACTCATGTGTCCTCTGACCCATGTCAGAGGGGTGTCTCTTTTAAACGGAACGGGCTCACATGTTCCTCTTTAAACTCAGAGATTGAGCAGTGACGCCCTCATCTCGCACAACACGCGCGCGTGCTGTTTGGGATTACTGCGCATGCGCAGACGGCGCATAACGGGACGTCTGGTTAGGAGAGGGCTGTTTTATTTTTATTGTTGGGTTGTGTTGTAGTAATTAATACATTCATATGTAAATTCATATGTAAGCACTGACAATGACGAATATAATAATAAATTATTTGTACAAAAAATTGGCACATTTATGGTTTTTTGTTGTTGACCCTGTTGACCTTTGACCTTCAACTACATCGGACAAACGGCAACCGTCTTAGTGATCCCCGTTTCATTGTACAGACTGGAGATTTATTTAATTAGGTTTATTATTATCTTGTACCCTACAGGTCAAAGGTTATAGGACACTTGAGGGGAATGCTACCCATTATTTTACAGAACTTTTATACTGAAGGTGTCTTAAGTTTAGTTCGATAGACAAAATGTAACTGAGCAAACATCCATATGTTTTCCTGATAAAACTGGCATTTGTGTTATATTACTGTTTTTGAAATGGATGACTTTGACTGAATATTAAATGAAAAGGGGGGTGTAGAATAGAGAGGACAGATTTAACACAATCACATCATCACACCATCACATCATCACATCTAACATCATCACACCATCACATCATCACATCTAACATCATCACATCTAACATCACACCATCACATCATCACACCATCACATCATCACATCATCACACCATCACATCTAACATCACATCATCACACCATCACATCATCACATCTAACATCATCACACCATCACATCTTCACATCATCACCATCATCACCATCACATTTAACATCATCACACCATCACATCATCACATCTAACATCACACCATCACATCATCACATCATCCATTTAACATCATCACATCATCACATTTAACATCATCACATTTAACATCATCACATTTAACATCATCAGACCATCACATTTAACATCATCACATCATCACATTTAACATCATCACACCATCACATCATCACATTTAACAACATCACATCATCACATTTAACACCATCACATCATCACATTTAACATCATCACATTTACCATTTAACATCATCACACCATCACATTTAACATCACATCATCCCACCATCACATTTAACATCATCACATCATCACATTTAACACCATCACATCATCACATTTAACATCATTACATCATCACATTTAACATCATCACACCATCACATTTAACACCATCACATCATCACATTTAACATCATTACATCATCACATTTAACATCATCACACCATCACATTTAACATCATCACATCATCACATTTAACATCATCACGTTTAACATCATCACATTTAACATCATCACATTTATCATCAACACACCATCACATCATCACATAAAACATCCTCACATCCTCACATTTAACATCATCACATCATCACATCATCACATTTAACATCATCACATCTAACATCATCACATACTCACATTTAACATCATCACATTTAACATCATCACACCATCACTTTCAACATCATCACATCATTACATTTAACATCATCAAATCATCACATTTAACATCATCAAATCATCACATTTAAATTCATCACATTTAACATCATCAAATCATCACATTTAAATTCATCACATTTAACATCATCACATCATCACATTTAACCTAATTTAAAAAGTATCTAAAGGTGAGACCTTAAGAAGTGGCTTGAGGAAATGACATGAAAACATCATCAAAATAAAAAAATTGTTTTATTTTTCTATTGTTTATTATTCCCATTGTTCCTTTTGTTTTATTCCTTAGTTTAAATGAGTTTATTATTATGATTTATACTGCTAGTAAGTGTCCCACAACGTTTAACCGGTAGATAATAACCACGGTTTGAGTAGATTTACTTACACATGTGTTACCATAACTACAAATACGGTGGCTCATCATCCTTAGAACATACAACGTACATTTGTGTGAACAAATCATTTTCACAAGTCATTATTTGTGAGTAGCATTCGAGAAATGATAAGGAATATAGAATCACAAAACGAGAATAATGCAAAAGAGCAGAGAAATGTTTCCTCTTGTTTCCTTTCTCATACAGTAAGTAGCCATTCATTTCTATTTATAATCTGTCATTTGGGCAGAAGTGTTTTCCATCATAACTGATAAATATCAAACGGGAAACGGTTATAATGAGCAGTGCCACAGTTTGGACCACTCCTGCTCAGAAATAGAATATGGCTCAATTTAGTATCGGCTCAATTCATTCCAGCACATACAACCCCTGACCTCAACTCTGACAACCAAATAAAGTCAAACATTGACCAGACACTGTTATCCCATTGTTTTCTCCCGGATGGCACAACGTCTCTGGTATCATTTCATTCTAATTATATAAGCATTAGCAGATTGACAGAGTGTATTTAGTAGCGTAACATTCCCACGACTGTACTACAGATTTGTATTTAAACTGAAATTCCTTTAATCACGAAATGAACTAAACAAAAGCCTAAGTGTAAACACATTCGACAGAGGAAGGAAACGGCTAACACCTCTGTGAGTATTCTGTAACATATCCCAAATGAGACGC
The DNA here is from genome assembly GCA_033220385.1 of Triplophysa yarkandensis. Taxonomy (NCBI): domain Eukaryota; kingdom Metazoa; phylum Chordata; class Actinopteri; order Cypriniformes; family Nemacheilidae; genus Triplophysa; species Triplophysa yarkandensis. Next base: position 9,721,703 of record CM065678.1, read on the forward strand.
TTTCATTAGTAGCAATCTAAGCATTTCAGGCCAGCATATTAAATAGCATCATTCATCAAATCGATTCGCTCATTTACAATTCACACTCAGGTCTTTTTCAATAAAGCATTTCTGTACATTGGGGAACGGCTGTGAATTAATAAGACTCGCGAAAGGTTTGCCTCCAGAGCAAATCTATTTAGGCAGCTAGGGGATATTAGGAAAATGCTGACAGGCGTTTTAATTCAAAACTGTTTTCGTAGCTGTCCGATTCATGTCACAATGTGTCATTGAACCAAATGGGCTAAATAAGAAACACATGGGTGACATTCAGCTTGTTTGCATTTTTATCCGCCAGTGGAATAAAAGAATCGCTGATGTTCTGGATTTATCACTTATCAAATCTAATGCCTTTTATTCTTGATCTGAAGTCTGTGAAACTGTATGCGTCCCATAGTTTTTAATGTGCTGCAGAAAACACCAAGAGAATAAAATGGCAGAATTAAAGTATGTTATTTTATCCCTGTAGCTATATTGGACAGACATGAATTTGTTTCCTAAATCTTGTTAACACTTCAGACAGAGTGAGAAGAATGAAGTCGATTATGTTCATATGGAGCTCATCATGAGTCATTCTAGATTGTCACATGCTGGCGTGTGAGGGAGAAAAAGAGAGAAATAACAACAGAATATTTTCCATCCCGGCGCCCTGTTTGGTCCAACCATGCCACAGAAAGATAAATCACAAAAAAAGAGAAATAATTTTACTTCTTGCTTCACTTTCCGTGCCCATTTATTTAATACTAAGAAGTTTTGTATGGTTCCTCTTTACTTCTTTTTTGTCTGTTCTATAGGCAGGATGTGGCTCTGACTCCCCGGAGACCCTCCCTTCCCTCTTTCTGGGGTCTGACCTCACATACTAATGATGAGATATATACATCATAACATCAGCATCAAACATTTACAAAAGTAAATATTTCAGTACAAGTATAAATAAAACGCAACGTATAACCTCAAATCAATTCAATACAGAACTTGACTTAAGGGCATGGCTGTTTCGTGATGTGATAAATGATTCCTCATACAGGAAAACACATCAGCAGGCTGTTTCTGCTTTTGGAGAAGAAAAACAAATTCTTGTGTTTTTAATGTTGTGCTAAAATGGAAACTTTCTGGTGATGACAGAAAAGCATTTCCTTAAAGCCCCTTGCAAGAAGAGGGAATAAGGGACGTTGTTTCCCATCATTTGGCTATTTCTGTTACAGGGAGATGTTTTGAAGTGCATCATATCATTAGCCTAAAGCCTTTCCTTTTCTTCAGGTTTGCATCCGAACAGGATGCAGAACAAATCATCTGGACCTGCATAAGTTCTTTGCAAAAGTCTAAGGCAGGTCAGTACTTTCATTGGCTCAATGGTTTGTGTCGGTTTTACGACCTTTGCAGTAGTGTGTCATTAGAAATTATGAGCTGACATTTTTAAACATTTTGTTTTTTGTTAATCGTAATAATTCAGTGAGAATTGTTTGTGCAAAAATAAGAAGAAATATCCCACAGTACTTTAGCTTTGGAGGTTGACGTCTTGAAGACATTAATCTTCTGGAATAAGTCTGCTGAAGTTTGTCTTTTTATCTTATCATAATGGATGAAATAGATGATGACACCAGATCTCTGTGTGCATTTCACTGGAATTTTTTACAAATAATGGTCAAATAAATGTTTAAAAATGTAAAATCATATTCTCTAATGACACACTACTCTAAATGGTACAAATAACTGAGTTAAAAACAATCTAGAAATAAATATGTGACCAATTGTCAACATCAAGCATGCTGGTTAATGCCTTTTTATGAATATTAACTAGAACACTGGGCATAAAAATAATGGTTTGCATGCAAGGGCTGGTAATAATAAAGATCTCAATGTCTGATTAATATTAATGGACTGTTTTGTAAAAGGAAGCACATGACGTCTCAGGTTCTCTAACAGTTCAGTCACTGACAACAAAGATCCATTAAACTTCTGATTTATAAACCAGCCGGATGATCGAGCGCTAAAAGCCACAATCTAAATTTCATTGAGTTTCAGAGCATTCCCAAGGGATCGCTACATCACTTTCTGCCTTGAGCTCCAATACATCATAACTAAACAGACCTGCAGACCAATACGGCCAGGTGCTCAAGTCAACCGAACATTTGGATCCACTGGGGAAAAAGAAAAACCAGTTTGTTGAACCACAAGTGATCTTTTAAAATGAAAAGGAGTTTATTTGGACAAGCAAATACCTAAAATTATTTTTAATACAACAGAAATAAAAAAGGCATTATAGATTTGGTTTCCAAGCACCTGTAGTTTACTTTATACCAACAATGGCAAAACATCTAGGGGACTGAAGGGGATCAAAGAGCTGAACCAGCGCAGAATGAGAAACATTTTCCTGTAAGAAAAGACAAAAGTCACAATTAAATAGTAATAACTTCTCTGTGTCTCTATTTGGATACCTGGGAAATCTTTAGAGCACACTTTGGGATAATGTAAAGTAAATGATTAAGGGTTGGTTTTCATATTCCTTTAGAGATTACATTATGCTTTATGAAGTGTGTGAGATTAATAAATTGCATATGCTTATATAGGCTATGACACAACATAAGCTTATAATTAATTTAAGAGACAGTTCACATAAAATTTTATATTCTATCATTATTAATTCACTCTCTTTCTTCTGTCTGCAGAACACAGATATTATTTCTTAAAATTTCTTCTTTTGTTTTCGAGCCAGATTTTGTATTGTGGGTGAAATATTCCCTTCAATTCAGAGTTCAAAATCCTTCAGTATACAAGCTCTCAATAATCAGGCTTAGTTCGGCACAGCTTGTTTAGATCCAAAATCCATATTGCGGATTTTCATAGTCACTGACCTGAGCATGTTCATATACTTGCCAGCAACCTCAGAATCCTATGTTATGAAACGGTTTATAAGGATTAAATTCTCCACAGTACCCCATGCGGGTGCTGGAGTTTACAGAGCCATCTATGAAAAACCGTATCAGGTTGCCAAGCCCTTGAAATATCTCATATATACAAATCATTGAAAACCTACAGAAATGATATTAAAGTCCACACATGACTGATAGTTGAACTCTGTTAGTCCAAGTGGAAATGACCCCCTGAGAAACCCACTCCGAATGCTTCATACTACTAACAAAATGATTTTCTCGTGGCCTAAAGTGTTTCACATATGGTTTGCGCGACTCTGCAGACAGTGTCGTCGTGAGGGGCTTTAAGGTTTCATGTTCAAAGGCCGGTGGGTTTGACGGAAACCGGGGTGTAACTCTAAACCTCCCAACTTCCCTAAGCAGGAGACATGAAATTCAGATCATCGTGCATATCTCAAACTGAGCAATACAAGTCATAAATTACCCGCCAGTACAGTTAACTTCTGAAACCGCATGTTCCTTTGACTGTTGTGGAGTTGCTATTTACGACTGACATGTGATAGTATTTATGTCATGAGGATAAGTTGTGTATCAGGAAAATCTGTGTTGTGTTGACTAAATATGTGCTATACGTGAAGCTGGAAACAAAAACATCCTGTTATATAAAGAGTTCAGAGCCAAACATGCATAAAGCCAGATTCTGGATGTTAAACATCCCTTTATATATCTTTTTACTTGGCGTCAAGTCTGACTTTAACTTCAGCTGTTTATTTTTAAAGGGATAGTTCATCTAAAAATAAAAATATGGACATCATTTATGGAGCTTTGAGTTTTATCAAATCTGTATATATGTTTTTGTTTTAAAAACACAAAGAATATTTATTCTTTTTAGAAGAATGCATGTAACCAATCAGTTTTTAGACCTCATTGACTACCATAGTAGGGATAATTACTATTTTTATTTGTTGAACACATAATGAGATATTTTGTAGAATGTAGGACTGCAGAAAGTTCTGGGGTAATCATTACTTCTATGGTAGTCAATGGGGAACAAGAACAGTTTGGTTAAAGGCATTCTTTCAAATTTATTTTTCTGTGTTCAACCAACAAAGAAATTATACAGGTTTGCTACAACCTGAGAGTAATTATGACAGAATTTTCATTATTAAGTTATTATTAGGGTGAAATAATTCCTTTGATAACTTCTATTAAACCTAACTTGTACATGAACTTTCAGTTATTTTTTACCTGCTCCTTTAAGTAGCAAAGCCGGTCCAGGAGAATGAGACCCTCTATACAAGGCGCCAAAGTTACTTTCAACTAAGGAAGATAAAAAAATGATGCGAAACTGTTAATCAAATTTGATTTAAAAACACAATTTCTTTCATCTTTTTGTCTTTTCAAACCTATATGACATTCAAGAAGATATCTTTTAAAAATGCAGGTAAGCAAAAAACTTGACTTTCAATGTATGACAATGTATTATTGACTTTTAATGTATGGACAAGTAAACACAGACATGTTTCTCAAAATATCCTCTTTTGTGTCCCACTTAAAAAAGGGTCATACAGGAATACAACAAAAATGACAGAATTTTTACTTTTAATTGAACTATCCCTTTAACAAAAAATAAGTACATACAGTACATCTTTCTACATACTCACCATATTAAAAGCCACCATTTCATTCATTCTGAGGCGGTAGAGATCATGATAGCTCTGAATCACATCATCTGATAACTAGAAAAGATTTGCATGGACATACACAAGTAAAACTACAAAAAAATTTAAAACTTCAATCATGTTTCATCATGCTACATACACAATCTAGCCTGTTTATATCATAAGTTCATTGTGGTGCAATGTATCTGAATGTGGTCAGATTGAGACGATATCAAAAGTAACCAGAGATCAATGTTAAATTACTTTCGAATCATCGAGATCAAGTTTCCTGAGTGCTCGTCTGACGTAGTCCACGAATGAAGATGCTTTGGAGTACACGTTCCCAACCCGCTTCTCACTAAAAACACAAAAAAGTCACTCCTCAGATCATGATTTAAAAATGCATCGCTACAAAACTTTTAATAATTTACATAATCTTTGGTTCTGTAATTTCTGCAATACGTGGGTAAACTTTGCATTTCCTTTCTAGCGTTTAATGATAAACCTTTAAATGCATCATTGACTCACTGAAATGTATTATATGTATATAAAACAGAGTTTGGAGACATATGCAAAAGTCAGCACTGAATCAGGTATGTATGTCAAGATCAAATATCTTGATAAAAATCTCTCAGCCTCTGCACATGACAGGAAGGAAGGCTCAAAGGTAATCGGCACTTCCTTCATTCTCTATTCAAGCTTCTACTAAAGCTTTCTTAAAGGTAAAATCTTGACGTTTGGTACAGTTATGACATCACCGAGAAGTCTCAATATCTATCACTGCGAGTGTTTTTATACTTTTATTTACAGCCAGGATAAAAATCTGATTCATACCCCACATTGAACTAGACGCAGCCAAACAATCAGTATTTGACCTTTTGGTCTACTCAAACCCCTAGGACTTGAAGTATACATGAAATAATGAAGTATATGCATACTGTAAACTGTATATAATATGTATATTTAAAATGTCATTAAGCAAAAAAATATAAATACAAATCAACTAGAGCATGTCACACATTAACGATCAATAAAGAAAAAAGATTATACATTAATGACACAGACCTTTTAAAGCATTCATAGTGATCCCTTAAAATGACATGAAGAACGGCCCTAAAAAACAGCGACTCCATCGGCAGCTGTAACAGACACAACGCTGCTTCAGAAAAACCCATTTCAATACAATTCATTTCAGATTGGGATATTGAAACCACACAACATGTGCAAATCACTCCATAAAACTGGTTTAACAGCCTTCACAAATATGGTTTTACTTACCGATTACATAATTTGAAATGTTTGTGCTGTTTTTGCCAAATGCGAGTCTATGTTAACAACAGGTTGTGCAATATTTTCCATCACTTCTCGTAAGATAAATAATAAAGCATGCAAAACTCAACACAGAGAGCCATGCCTCTGAAAATTGTAAATATTAAAAAGTGATATTAAAATTGCGTTAATGATACCAAGCATGTGGCATTCAGTTGTTGAAATCACTCCCCCCACAATATGTTACGCTTTGTAAAACTAAGGTGTTTTAATTCAACCATAATTGGATTAACTTTTATGCATTTTATTGTTTTTGTTCACTGTATGTTCAAGGTGTGGTGCTGGTTTTGCGAGCTTCCTGATCTACCGGAACATAGTGTCAGATATGATATGAACACATACTCACCCCTCCTCCAGCAGAAACCCTCTCCAATGCCTGAGAGAGAAGAATAATTTGCTTGTGTTACTGAATAGAGCTTATTGTAATGAAGAAAAGATCTATTAAATATTTAAAATGCAAACTGAAAACATAAACATCATTTTTCACCCTTGTTTCAAACATGTATGACATTCTTAATGAAAAGGAGATACTTTGAAAAATGTTGGTAACTAGCCCTCATTCACTAGCATTCTTTTCTTCATACAATGGTGAATGAGTGCCACTGCTGTTCATTTCCCAACATTCTTCAAAATATCTTCTTTCGTGCTCTGCAGAAGCAAGAGAGTCACATAGGTTTTAAAATGACACAAGTGTGAGTAAATGACAAACTTTTTATATTTTGGTGAGATATCACTTTAGGCCTACCAGAGACAAGAAGTTTTAATTGCTTGCACTTCAAAAGCAAAAATATGTAATAGATGTTTATCTTAACTTCCACATAAAACATTTCATATACACAACATGTGTTCTAACACTTTTTGCATGGTAGCTCATGAGAGGGTAATGTGGGTGAAGACTTGTGGGGAACCAGTGATGTTTTGGTGACGTGCAAGCCAGACTTACAAGACATGCAGACATCCTGGCATTTCGACCGCAGAAACAAGCCCGTTCCTTCAAAAACTGACTCATGGGGAAACCGCACACACCGTTAAAACACTCTGAACAACAAACAAAGATAAACATATAAAAAATATACCTCCGTATGCTTAGTCCTCAGGGAGCCCCACATACAAAAATGTGTTACGAAGGCTTTCCAGCACAACGTGACGGCGACACTGAATCAAACATGACATGAAGATCTGATTACATGCTCAGGATATAAAGTAACCTTGTCGATCCGGATCAAACTCTTCAGAAAGCAGGTGGTAGCAACATCCTACGCTGCAAACCGCTTGCAGCTCCTGCTTGGCCCTGAACATCCGCAGGGTGCTGGGGGCTAAATCTCCACACGTGTGCAGGCCGACAAGAATGGCATCCTGGGAAAAAGAAATATATTAAAGAATGACACCTGAGGTCAGAGTATATAAGAGATCAAAATCAAAACACACCTCCAGCTCTGTAATAAGGGTCTTGAGTTCGGTTTCTGCTGTGACATATGAGGTCAAAGGTGAAAAGAGGCTATCATAGCTGCCGCGATTCACTCCTTCACGTGCTTTCCTCTCCAAATTCTCTCTCTTTCGCTTTTCTTTCTCCTCTTCGCTTAGCTGGCTGGGATGAACACGAGAAGACAAGTCCTCTACCACATCCAGGGACAGCATATTGAGAAATCCATCTTCTGCATCACGATCACTAGGGTCTACTGCATGTTCTTTTGGACAGACTTGGTCATGAGAAGAACAAGATGGTGCCAAAGTCTCAAAATTTTTTAAAATACAGTTAGAGAACTCGACTTCTGTGTTTCTGCGTTTTTCAGTCTCATCCTCTGCATTTTTGGATGCTTGAGCTTCACGGTTTCTCGCGGTCCTGTTGTGTTTTTGATAAGCCTTGGAGAATTTCTTCAGCTTTCTGTTTCTCTCTTGAGCTCCATGCGTGTTGGTGACGGAGGAGTCGATGCCGAACACCTGCAGGTTGAACTGGGCAGACAGAAAGGAGCACAGGTAGCCCTTCCCCGAACCTACATCTATAACCTGAAAGAGAAACACCAAAATGAGTGTTTAAAGCTGTTTGATTAAATCCAGAATTTTTATCTTCTCACCTGATTGACTTTGCAGCATTTGGCCAAACCATTCACAACCTCTGACATAGCCCGGACCTCATGGGCCTTCTTACAATTCATGAATTCATGAGGTACAACACATCTGTCTGGTGTCTCTCCTATGGGCATATAGAAATAGCTCTTGTATTAAAAGTGATTTTCCGTGACAGAGAAACATCTTGATCTCGTTCTGTTACCTTTTGCATCATCTCTGGCTATCAGTCTCATGTTGTGCATCAGTTCCTCATAGTCCATGCAGACCTCCAGACCCGACAGGCTGTGGGCTTTAGCTGCGCTTAGCAGGGCTGACACATCTATCAACTTCTTCGTTGTATTGCAGAAACCGAACGTGTTGTTTGTCTTTGCTGTATTAAACAACAAAAAAACAAATAACGATAATTTTGTACAAATCTATGAATAATACACTACTGGTCAAAAGCTTGGGGATTGATGGAAATGTTTTTAATTATTTTAATAATTATTTTAAAGAACTTTTGATCAGTAGATGGACACAAAAATGTCAAAAGTCAGTTTAACAGTCAATAAAATAATAATCAAGCAAACCTTCAGGTTTTTGTTAGACATTTTCATTATGTTTTTATGGGATGGACTGAACATTATAGAAAGAAAGCTCAATGAAAGCGCAGAATAGATGGGCACTTCTTCATTATTCTTTACAAAATGAAATTCTTTAAAAATGAAATTCTTTACAAAATGAAATTGTTTAACAAATGAAATTCTTTACAAAATTAAATTGTTTAACAAATTAAATTGTATACAAAATTAAATTGTTTAACAAATTAAATTGTATACAAAATGAAATTCTTTACAAAACGAAATTCTTTAAAAAATGAAATTCTTTATAAAATGAAATTCTTTACAAAATGAAATTGTTTAACAAATGAAATTCTTTACAAATTAAATTGTTTAACAAATGAAATTGTTTACAAAACGAAATTCTTTACAAAATGAAATTCTTTATAAAATGAAATTCTTTACAAAATGAAATTCTTTACAAAATGAAATTCTTTACAAAATGAAATTCTTTACAAAATGAAATTGTTTAACAAATTAAATTGTTTACAAAACGAAATTCTTTACAAAACGAAATTCTTTAAAAATGAAATTCTTTACAAAATGAAATTCTTTACAAAATGAAATTCTTTATAAAATGAAATTCTTTACAAAATGAAATTCTTTAAAAAGCATCTCAATCTGAGACCTTAAGAAACTGCTTAAGACAATGACATTAATGCAAAATCTATTCCAAAGCAGACTATTTAGTACATGGATGAATACAACTTATTTTGCATATTGCATTATTTCCATAGATCCCTTTATCCATCAACATTTAATGGGTTTATTATTATTCCACAATATGATTGCATCAAGTGTTGTGATGTTTTATTTTCTCACCCTCTGGCGCCCCCACGCGGTCACCGAGAGCAATGCACGACAGAACTTCCTCCGGACTCGCTGATGTGAACGTGCTCCAAACATCACGCGTGTAAAAATCAACCGTGTGCGCATTCGCGATGCTTAAAGACAAGGAGAGAAAGCGCAAAACTTCCTCTGTTTTCTTCTTTAAAGTGTCGATGGGAAGAATGTTAAGCGCCATTGCTCAGCACTGCAGACGAGAGCATTTCAGACGTGAGCAATCCAATCACGAGTCGAGATGCATCAGCAGGTTGCCATGTTGGGTGCAAATCCCCTTAATGTGACAGCCATTACATTTTATGACACAATTATTCCTGATTAATATCAAACACAAAAAAGGATGCATTTAAAAATAGTAAATAATACTTAAATTGTACAAATTATTTCTTGTAACCGAGGTAAAAATATTGTGTTTACAGATAAATGTAACTGATGGTGTGATAAACATTACTCTTGTTTTGTTTAGGAAAAAGTCCAAGAAGATTTGTTATCTTCAAAGTTTTATAAAGCATTAATTCGGAGTTTAATTTAATAAGCGAATCGAGGAGTTCAACATGGCAACCAGCTCGTGTGTTGACTAGTAATGCCTTATGTTGTTACGTCATCACCGCGCGTCTTCACATGTGCGCTTGTGAACACATCAGTGTGGCGACAACAGCGTTTAAAATGGCTCCTGTTAAACACAACGACAAACACTTTAAAGGGAAACATTTTACACAGGGCGGTCCAGAACATAACGCTAAAAAGAAAAGAAAATGGATCCCGGATAACAAATTCTTTGACGGAAGTTTAAAAGAGGGTAAAGTTGCTGCAATTGGGCTGTTACTCATTAGCAGCATTACAAAGATCACATACATTGTTATCTTAACACTAATAATGGTTTTTTTTTTTGTTTACATGTCATTACATGTCTTTGTTTTTGTTTGCATGTCTTTGTTTTTGTTTACATGTCTTTACATGGCTTTGTTTTTGTTTACATGTCTTTACATGGCTTTGTTTTTGTTTGCATGTCTTTACATGGGTTTGTTTTTGTTTGCATGTCTTTGTTTTTGTTTACATGTCTTTGTTTTTGTTTGCATGTCTTTACATGGGTTTGTTTTTGTTTGCATGTCTTTGTTTTTGTTTACATGTCTTTACATGGCTTTGTTTTTGTTTGCATGTCTTTACATGGGTTTGTTTTTGTTTGCATGTCTTTGTTTTTGTTTACATGTCTTTGTTTTTGTTTGCATGTCTTTACATGGGTTTGTTTTTGTTTGCATGTCTTTGTTTTTGTTTACATGTCTTTACATGGCTTTGTTTTTGTTTGCATGTCTTTACATGGGTTTGTTTTTGTTTGCATGTCTTTGTTTTTGTTTACATGTCTTTACATGGCTTTGTTTTTGTTTACATGTCTTTACATGGCTTTGTTTTTGTTTGCATGGCTTTGTTTTTGTTTACATGTCTTTACATGGCTTTGTTTTTGTTTACATGTCTTTACATGGCTTTGTTTTTGTTTACATGTCTTTACATGGGTTTGTTTTTGTTTACATGTCTTTACATGGGTTTGTTTTTGTTTGCATGTCTTTACATGGGTTTGTTTTTGTTTGCATGGCTTTGTTTTTGTTTACATGTCTTTACATGGCTTTGTTTTTGTTTACATGTCTTTACATGGCTTTGTTTTTGTTTGCATGGCTTTGTTTTTGTTTACATGTCTTTGTTTTTGTTTACATGTCTTTACATGGGTTTGTTTTTGTTTGCATGTCTTTACATGGGTTTGTTTTTGTTTACATGTCTTTACATGGCTTTGTTTTTGTTTGCATGGCTTTGTTTTTGTTTACATGTCTTTACATGGCTTTGTTTTTGTTTACATGTCTTTACATGGGTTTGTTTTTGTTTGCATGTCTTTACATGGGTTTGTTTTTGTTTGCATGTCTTTACATGGGTTTGTTTTTGTTTGCATGTCTTTACATGGGTTTGTTTTTGTTTGCATGTCTTTACATGGGTTTGTTTTTGTTTGCATGGCTTTGTTTTTGTTTACATGTCTTTACATGGCTTTGTTTTTGTTTACATGTCTTTACATGGCTTTGTTTTTGTTTACATGTCTTTACATGGGTTTGTTTTTGTTTGCATGTCTTTACATGGGTTTGTTTTTGTTTGCATGTCTTTACATGGGTTTGTTTTTGTTTGCATGGCTTTGTTTTTGTTTACATGTCTTTACATGGCTTTGTTTTTGTTTACATGTCTTTACATGGCTTTGTTTTTGTTTACATGTCTTTGTTTTTGTTTACATGTCTTTACATGGCTCTGTTTTTGTTTGCATGTCTTTACATGGCTTTGTTTTTGTTTGCATGTCTTTACATGGGTTTGTTTTTGTTTACATCTCTTTACATGGGTCTGTTTTGTTTACATCTCTTTACATGGGTCTGTTTTTGTTTTTATTAACATTTTCTTTGTTTTCATTTTCATAAGGCCAGGGATTTGCACTGAAAAGAAAGGAAAAAATAAAACAGGAGTACAACAAACTTCTTCGCAAGGAGAGATGGAGAAAACAACAGTCAAGTGTTCAGATACAGGAGGAATATCCAGAGCACCTCAAACATCTTTATCTGGCAGAAAAGAAACGACTGGAGGAAGAGGAGGAAGAGAAAAAGAAGAAGAGATGCAAAGGAAGAGTGGTGAATAGTGAAGGAGAGGAAGAGCAGTTCATTGCAAAAGGATTCTCTGGGAAAAATGAGTCAAGCAGAGCATCTGACATCTCTATTGATCAATCTCATTTATGTGAAGAAGCAGCAATTACATCACAAGCTGAAAGGTGCCAAAAATATGACTATTATATTAGACTTTTTGAGCAATTCTGTGAAAATGTCAACCATATATGGTATGTACATTCATATACAACCATTTTCTTTTGTTTCAAAAGCTCCCACAAGACCCCATTTACCCAGAGCAAGCAGAAGAAGGTGTCATCATACCAGAAGACAAAGCAAGAATATGAAAGGTTAAAGAGAGAGCGTGAACAAAAAAGAGAGGTAAGGGGATAATGAGCTTGACTTTTCTCTCATTTAAAAATATATATATATTCAATCATACCCCACACAGTCAAGTGTATTCCATTCTTATACAGTGTAGTAAGATGCAGTTGTGTTTATTGTGTAGTTAGTTATTCATAATGTATTGCCTACAGATTGTTTCATTATGGAACACTTTTATGTTAAGCTTATTTACTTTTTGTGGAGATTAAGAAATGCATGATTTGTTTAATATTTTTTTAGGAATTCTTGAAAGAGAAGGCTCAGAGGGAAGAGGCACTGAATAAATACAAGGAAAGGAAACTGGCCAGATATCAATTGTTGAAACGAAAAACCAAGAAGGGTCAGCCTAACCTCAACCTGCAGATGGAGATGTTGCTGGAGAAGATTCAAGCTCAGCAGAAAAATTAAAAACAACAAAATCACAGCTATGTTTGTTTTATTTTTAAATTAAACAATGTTTACTGCAAATGTTTGCAATGCATTTGGATGGGTGTATAGTTACATTGTGTTTCTAATTAATATTTTCTTTTAATGAATGTTTGAATTTCAATTATATGTATATAAATATGTGTGATTATAAAAATGTTGCATATACTTTTGTACAAGTGTATTATAAGCCGAAATACTAAAGATTAAAATGTAACTATTGAACTCTGCAATTATTTTTAAGAAAAAAAGCACTAAGGACTAACAAGCAATACTGAATCACTGGTGTGATATGAAACTTGTACTCTGTGTTCTCATAAGTCTGTTACAAGCAAATTTGGATTCATTACTGCCGTTATTAGGAAATATTTAAAGTAAGCCAGTTTAGTTAATATGCAATAAACACTGTATATTAAGATCAATTGGGCAGGAAATTATCAAATAATACTGTTTAATTATTAAAAATTAACAGGTTTCACAAATCTAACATTCTTCACTTAATTACATTCAGACACAATTAAGGGTCAGACAAACAAAAATCACATTGCATTTAATAATGCACACTCTTATTTACTACGTTTGCTTACCATGCTCCATTCCATATTGTGAGGTGTTTAAATATCTGTTTTGCGTTGGGATTTTTCACACCATCATACTCTTCCTGAACTGATGATAAAACAGAAACCTGAATATGAACTGCACACGCTATAAAAATGTCATCCACAAGAAACACTGGCTTTAATATGCATTTATAAGATTTATTTTTGTTTGTGGATTGGTGCTCAGACTCTTCATAAACTGCATCAGATTAAGTAGCTGTGAGTGGAAACACAAACCTGCTTTCAACACAAAAGGCACTTAAACACAGTTGTACATCTTCAATTAAAAGAGTGTTTGGAGTTTTTTGTGCAGAATTGGAGGTGGGCAATGTCTCTAAAAAAGCATTGGAAGTTAAAACATTTGAAAACATATTTAGTGTTTAAATAATGGCTTACAACAATTAAGACATCGCATCAAATCAGTTTAATGTTTACCTGAGCACACGACTCCAACATCCTCCTTGTGTTTACAGTCATGGTCTCCCCAGACACTTGAAGAGCAGTTCCACAAAGACGTCTCATTCCCCTCACACTTCACCTCATCCAGCCATATGAGTCCAGAACCAGGACCAAACCAGGCTGGTACTGACAGATCACTGAGTGCCAGTCCACACTGTAGCTGTCTGCACACCACATGAGCATCTTTAATATCCCACGAGTCATCACACACCGTCCCCCATTAGCCATTGTGAAAAACCTCCAGCCTCCCTGCACAATCTCCACCAGAACCCACCAACCTCATCCTCCTCTCACCTGAAATCAGAACAACAGAAACTGTAAATGCAAATAATTATGATAATAATAATAATATCACTAATAATCAATCATCATCATCATAATAATAATCATAATAATAACAATAATATTAATAAGAAAATGCACTTACGCACACATACACACATTCATATATTAGAATGCGCAAACACACACATACAAAAAACAAGCATGCGCGCGCACACACACACACACACACACAAACACGCGCGCGCATATATGTGCCCGCACCCAATACAAAGGCACACACATACACACACGCACGCAAGCACGTGCACACTCACGAACAAAGACATACACTCACACACGCACACTAGCACTTGCGAGTGCACACGCACGCGCTTACGAACACACAGACAAGCATACACACACAGACACACACACACTCACACGCGCGCATGAACACACGCATACAGGCATGCACTCACACAGACATACACACACGCACGCAAGTACACACGTACGCACGAAAGCGCACACGAACACACAGACACGCATATACATACACAGAAATACAGACACAAACAAACATTTACTCTACCAAACACGCAAGCACGCACGCAAAAACACACAACCACACAAACACACAAAAGCACATGCACGCACACGCATGCACAAAGAGACACACACACGCAAATGCTCTCGCAAACAAGGACGAAGACGCACGCACGCGCACGCACTCACGCACGCACACCGCAAGTACACCCGCACGCAAGCAGGCGCGCACCAACATACAGACACGCATATATGTGCACAATTGAAAGAAGACACATGCAAACAAGCGCAAGCACGCACACTCATGGACGTACGCACATGCACATTAGCACGCACACACACACACACGCAAATGTTCGCGAACACAGGAACACACACACACACACACACACACACACACACACATGTATGTGCCCGCATCCAATACAAACGCACGCACACGCGCGCGCGCACACACACACACACACACACACACACACACACACACACACACACACACACACACACACACACACAGAGTAATAATATCAATAATAATCATCATCATCATAATCATAATTATAACAATAATATAAATAAGAAAATGCACGTACGCATTTCATATATTAGAATGCGCAAACACACACATACAAAAAACACGCATGCGCACGCACACACACACACAAGCACGCACACGCACGCGCGCGCGCATATATGTGCCCGCACCCAATACAAAGGCACACACATACACACACGCACGCAAGCACGTGCACACTCACGAACAAAGACATACACTCACACACGCACACTAGCACGTGCAAGTGCACACGCACGCGCTTACGAACAGACAGACAAGCATAGACACACACACACACACACACACATTGGCACGTGCACACTCACACGCGCGCATGAACACACGCATACAAGCATGGACTCACACAGACATACACACACGCACGCAAGTACACACGTACGCACGAAAGCGCGCACGAACACACAGATACGCATATACATACACAGAAATACAGACACAAACAAACATTTACTCTACCAGACACGCACGCAAAAACACACAACCGCACAAACACACAAAAGCACATGCACGCACACGCATGCACAGAGACACACACACGCAAATGCTCGCGCAAACAAGGACGAAGACGCACGCACGCACGCGCACGCACTCACTCACGCACGCACACCGCAAGTACAACCGCACGCAAGTAGGCGCGCACCAACATACAGACACGCATATATGTGCACAATTGAAAGAAGACGCACGCAAGCAAGCGCAAGCACGCACACTCATGGACGTACGCACATGCACATTAGCACGCACGCGCGCACACACACACACACACACACACACACACACACACGTGTACGCGCACACACAAACACGCACGCACGTGCACACTCACGAACACAGACATACACTCACGCACACACACACTTACGCAAGAACGTGCAAGTGCACACGCGCGCATGAACACATGAACACACACACACACACACGCGCACACACATACACACACGCACGCAAATGTTCGCGAACACAGGAACGCACACACACAAACGGACACACACGCACGCACGCACACACACACACACACACACACACACACACACACACACACACACACACACACACACACACACACACACACACACACACACACACACACACACACACACGCGCACACACACACACACGCGCGCGCATATATGTGCCCGCACCCAATACAAACGCACACACATACATGTGCAAGCACACACACATACACACACACAAACACACACACGTATTCTCGTGAACGCAAGCACATGCACATTCGCACGCACATGCGCCTGCGCATATATGTGCCCACACCCAATGCGCACGTATGCACACACACACACACACACACACACACACACACAGGCACGTGCACACTCATGAACACAGACATACACTCACGCACGCACACACTCACGCGCGCATGAACACACACACACACACACACACACACTAACACGGACGCACACACACGCATTCTCGTGGACGCAAGCACATGCACATATATGTGCCCACACCTAATGCGCACGTTCACACACACACACACACACACACACACACACACACACACACACACACACACACACACACACACACACACACACAAACGGACACACACGCACGCGCACACACATACGCGCGCATATATGTGCCCGCACCCAATACAAACGCACACACATACATGTGCACGCACACACACATACACACACGTATGCAAGCACCTTCACACTCACGAACACAACACATACACTCACAGACGCACGTGAAAGTGCACACGCACGCACTTACGAACACACAGACGTACGCACATGCAAATTCGCACATACGCACATGCACATATATGTACACGCACCCAATGCGCACGCACACACGTACACGCACCCAATGCGCACGCGCACACACACGCACACACTAACACACACGCACATAGAAATGTGTACGCACACCCCCTCCCCCCCCACACACATACACACACACACATACACGCAACAAACGCGCGCATGAACACACAGACAATCAAAGACACACACACATACACGCAAATGTTCGCGCACACAGGAACGCACACACACAAACAGAAGTGCGCGCAGACACACACAAAAACAGACACACAGACAAACGCACACACACACACACACACACACACACACACACACACACACACACACTAACACGGACGCACACACACGCATTCTCGTGGACGCAAGCACATGCACATTTGCACGCACCTGCGCCTGCGCATATATGTGCCAACACCCAATGCGCACGTACACACACACACACACAGGAACGCACACACACCAACAGACGTGCGCGCAGACACACACACACACACACACACACACACACACACACACAAACAAAAACAGACACACGGATACAGAAAAACATTTACTCACCTACACGCGAAAGGTGCAGGGAAAGACACCAGCTCTTTTTGCTGCAGGTACCATTACTATGGTTCCTATTACCTGTCCCCAAATTTCAGGTGCAGTGATAGAGTTTCTTTTAGGACCACTGGGTCAAGAGGAAAGCACCCTTCCAGAGGGTTTGCTGGTGTCTCCCTCTTTTGTGCATGCAGAGAGGGGGTTAGAGCATGCACCTATTGTTAATGCAGGGAGTACTGAGGTATGGGTGGCACCCTGTCGTATTATAGGTACTGTTCAAGTAGTGAAAGCGGTAAGTGGTAAGTGCCCCCAGACCCAAGTTACAAATTTGCCCTGAAAATGTTTATAGTGCTCAGGTCTCTGCCTACGTAGCTAAGCCGTTGTGTAGTTGTAACATTAATCTTTATTTCTTTTGACAGACTTTCTTAACAGGAAATGGAACAGGCAAAGCAGTTACTTAACAATTATCAAATTGTCTTTTCTACTGCTGAGGGTGATTAAGGATGTACAGCGTTGATTACACATGAGATTATTTGGGAGGAGAAACCTGTTGGACAACCATAGATAAGAATTCCTCCTGCTCCGTATGAGACAGTAAGGTCTCATATTCAACAGCTTCTAGATAGTAAAGTGATAGGGGGGAGTAGTAGTCCTTATTGCTCCCCAATTGTCCTGGTGCAGAATTAGGATGTGTGTTGACTATTGTCAATTAAATGCAAGGACAAGAAAGGATGCTTACCTTAGATTTAGCCAGTGGGTACAAACAAGTTGAGGTAGCTGAGGCCTATAAGGCGAAGACAGCTTGCTGTACTCCATTCGGGTTGTTTCAGTTTAGTCGTATGCCCTTTGGGCTCTGTAATGCCCTAGGAACATTCCAAAGACTCATTGAATGGTTGTTTGGGGATAAGCAGTTCTCTTCTCTTCTTTGCTTTTGTATTTGGATGATATAATTGTGTTTTCCTCTTCGGTACAGGAACACTTGTTAAGGAAGTACTGAGGTATGGGTGGCACCCTGTCGTATTATAGGTACTGTTATAGGTACTGTTCAAGTAGTGAAAGCGGTAAGTGGTAAGTGCCCCCAGACCCAAGTTACAAATTTGCCCTGAAAATGTTTATAGTGCTCAGGTCTCTGCCTACGTAGCTAAGCCGTTGTGTAGTTGTAACATTAATCTTTATTTCTTTTGACAGACTTTCTTAACAGGAAATGGAACAGGCAAAGCAGTTACTTAACAATTATCAAATTGTCTTTTCTACTGCTGAGGGTGATTAAGGATGTACAGCGTTGATTACACATGAGATTATTTGGGAGGAGAAACCTGTTGGACAACCATAGATAAGAATTCCTCCTGCTCCGTATGAGACAGTAAGGTCTCATATTCAACAGCTTCTAGATAGTAAAGTGATAGGGGGGAGTAGTAGTCCTTATTGCTCCCCAATTGTCCTGGTGCAGAATTAGGATGTGTGTTGACTATTGTCAATTAAATGCAAGGACAAGAAAGGATGCTTACCTTAGATTTAGCCAGTGGGTACAAACAAGTTGAGGTAGCTGAGGCCTATAAGGCGAAGACAGCTTGCTGTACTCCATTCGGGTTGTTTCAGTTTAGTCGTATGCCCTTTGGGCTCTGTAATGCCCTAGGAACATTCCAAAGACTCATTGAATGGTTGTTTGGGGATAAGCAGTTCTCTTCTCTTCTTTGCTTTTGTATTTGGATGATATAATTGTGTTTTCCTCTTCGGTACAGGAACACTTGTTAAGGAAGTACTGAGGTATGGGTGGCACCCTGTCGTATTATAGGTACTGTTATAGGTACTGTTCAAGTAGTGAAAGCGGTAAGTGGTAAGTGCCCCCAGACCCAAGTTACAAATTTGCCCTGAAAATGTTTATAGTGCTCAGGTCTCTGCCTACGTAGCTAAGCCGTTGTGTAGTTGTAACATTAATCTTTATTTCTTTTGACAGACTTTCTTAACAGGAAATGGAACAGGCAAAGCAGTTACTTAACAATTATCAAATTGTCTTTTCTACTGCTGAGGGTGATTAAGGATGTACAGCGTTGATTACACATGAGATTATTTGGGAGGAGAAACCTGTTGGACAACCATAGATAAGAATTCCTCCTGCTCCGTATGAGACAGTAAGGTCTCATATTCAACAGCTTCTAGATAGTAAAGTGATAGGGGGGAGTAGTAGTCCTTATTGCTCCCCAATTGTCCTGGTGCAGAATTAGGATGTGTGTTGACTATTGTCAATTAAATGCAAGGACAAGAAAGGATGCTTACCTTAGATTTAGCCAGTGGGTACAAACAAGTTGAGGTAGCTGAGGCCTATAAGGCGAAGACAGCTTGCTGTACTCCATTCGGGTTGTTTCAGTTTAGTCGTATGCCCTTTGGGCTCTGTAATGCCCTAGGAACATTCCAAAGACTCATTGAATGGTTGTTTGGGGATAAGCAGTTCTCTTCTCTTCTTTGCTTTTGTATTTGGATGATATAATTGTGTTTTCCTCTTCGGTACAGGAACACTTGTTAAGGTAGGAGGAGGCCTTTAAACAACTGGAACAGGAAGGTCTTAAGATCAAGTTGAGCAAATGCATTTTTTTCCAGAAGCAAGTAGAGTACTTAGAGCACATGGAATCAGGGGGTTGCCACTGACCCTGACAAAGTGGGAGCAGTAAAAGAATGGAGTCGCCCAGTGCATTTGGCAAAGCTTTGTTCGTTTTTAGGATTTGTCAGCTTTTATCGCCGGTTTATTAAGGGATTGCAAAGCTGGCTAAGCCTCTTCATGAATTGGTGACAAAACTGGATGGCTCTGTAAGGAAGGGTAAGACTCCACGGCTGCCTTTATTGTCTGTGTGGAGTTTAGAGTGTGAAAATAGTTTTCAAGCTTTAAAGACAAACCTAATTATGGCACCCGTGCTTGAATATGCAGATTTCCAATAGCCTTTTGTCGTGGAGACTGAGGCAAGCCATCAGGGGCAATTTTGTCCCAGGAGCAGGGTGGGAAGCGTCGCCTATTGCGTATGCCAGAAGGGGTCTGCGGAGGACAGAGCAAAATATGGAAAATTATAGCTCCGTGAAATTGGAGTATTTGGCCCTGAAATGGGCTGTATGTGATACATTTAGGGAGTATTTGTTGGGGAATAATTTTTGTTTAAACCAACAATAACCCTCTCCGTCACTTCCATACCTTAAAGCCAGGTACTTTGGAATAGCGGTGGTTGTCACAACTGACTTCATTTTATTTTGTGATCAAGTACCGCCCAGGAAGAGTAAATCAAAATGCTGATGCATTGTCTCGACAGGTCATGAATAATGTGTTGCCAGGATTAGAACATCCCCAAGTTTGACAGCAACAGTTATCGGAAAGGTCTCAAGAGCGGGTGTTGGTGAGTGCCAGTGAAGGACCTTTCCTATCTGCAGAAGTCAGACCCAATTATTGGGCCTATTATAATAGCTTGGGAAGCAGGTAGTGTTTTATGATCTTCAAAGTTGTCTGGTAGGGATTCAGCTGTAAAGGAGCAGGTTAGGCAGTGCGATCAATTGTGTGAGAAAGATGGGTGCCTCTATTGTTTATCGTATACACCTGATGACATTCGAGAGATTTATCAGTTACTGTTGCCTCAAAAACTTCTAAGGGAGGTATTTAATAGTTTCCACGACAGTCATGGGCATCAAGGTAAAGATCGAACAGGGGAATTAGTGAGGCTTTGCTGTTATTGGCCAGAGATGATGAATGATGTGGAACGGTGGTTTAGGGAATGTCAGCAATGTATTCTTGCTAAAGCAGTGCAGCCAAAGGTGAGGTCTTTTATGGGAACATTGCAAGCATCCCGGCCTCACGAAATTTTGGCCATCAACTTTTTCTTGTTAGAGGCTACAACTGATGATTTTTCACGCAAGCCATCCCTACTTGGGATTAGCGAGCAAGCACTGTGGCAGAGATTTTGGTCCCACATTGGTTTAATTTGTTTGGGGTCCCATGCCGTCTGCATTGGGCGAAATTTTGAGAGTAACCTAATTGGTCAATTTATGTAAGATTTAAGGTATACAGAAGAGTCGCACTACTTCTTACCAACCACAGGGTAATGGGTAGTGCGAACGTTTTAACCGAAAACTCCATGACCTGTTGGGGATAAAAAAGAAATAAAGCAGCGGTGGCCTCAACATCTGCCACAGCTTTTCTACACTTATAACAACAGCGTGCAGGGTAAAGGTGCATGGGATGGAAATGTGTAAGGCATTGATTGACCTGATATTAGATACTACTGCGTCTGCTGAAGCAAGTAGTTCCAGACTTGGGGCTGATACTGATTCAGATAGTGATTTCGCCTCCTGTTTTATTGTCAGACATACTTTTATCAAGGTAAATATATATATAATATATTGTTAATATATGTAAAATAACTTAATTGTAATTTACATTTACATTTAGGGTTAGCAGACGCTTGTATCCAAAGCAACTTACAAATAGTCGAGGGGACAATGAAGCGGTAAATAGCCGATACAACAATAGTTGTACAAGTGCTACAACAATGTTACCAAGTTACACGGAGCGAGATAAAAACCTGAAGGTTTTTTTTCAAGATTGAGTGAGTAGGTTAGAAAAGAAGGTACTCCTAGTGAGTTAGGTGTAGCCAGAAAAGATGAGTTTTTAGGTGTTGTTTAAAGATAGAGACCGAGTCCGCCAAGCCTGAAGCCAGAGGCAGAGCATTCCACCATCGAGGAACTGATGCAGAGAACGTACGAGAGACAGATTTCTTACCCTTTTGAGATGGCACCACAAGTCGCAGCTCGTTTGCGGAGCGCAGAGATCTTGAGGGCCTATATCTTTGAATAAGTGAGTTAAGGTAACTGGGTGATGAACTGGTGCTGGTCTTGTAGGCAAAGAGAAGACATTTAAATTCAAAGCGAGCTGCTACAGGAAGCCAATGTAGTTTAATGAAGAGAGGTGTTACATGGGTCCTTTTCGGTTCTTTGAACACCACTCTTGCTGCTGCATTCTGTATCATCTGCAGAGGTTTAGTTGTGCACATCGGAAGTTCAGCAAGCAGCGCATTACAGTAGTCCAGCCTGGACAGGACACGAGCCTGAACCAGGATTTGTGTGGAATGTTCTGAGAGAAACGGTCTGATCTTCCTGATGTTGTAAAGCATGAATCTGCAGGATCTGGCAGTCGCAGCAACATGATCTGTGAAGTTGAGCTGATCATCGATGATCACTCCCAAGTTTCTCGCAGACCTGGAGGGCACAATGGTTGATGCTCCTACTTGGATAGAGAGGTCGTTACGAGTCTTCGGGTTGGCAGGAATGACAAGAAGTTCCGTTTTTTCGCAAGGTTTAGTTGTAGGTGGTGTTGCTTCCTCCAAACCGTGATGTCGCTCAGACATGCTGAGACTCGGGTCGAAATCGTCTTATCTTCCGGGTGAAATGCAAGGTGGAGTTGCGTGTCATCCGTATAACAGTGGTAGGAGAAGCCATGCTTACGAATGACTGATCCCAGTGATGAGCAACGGTCCAAGAACTGAGCCCTGAGGTACACCGGTGTCAAGATGTTGCTGTTCTGAGACTTAATCTCCCCACAAAAATCTGAAGGATCTACTCGAGAGGTAGGATACGAACCATTGGAGAGCCTTGTCGGAGACGCCCATTTCCTTGAAAGTCGAAAGGAGAATGCTGTGGTTAACGGTGTCAAAAGCAGCGGATAAGTCCAGCAGGATGAGAACGGATGACATGGAGGCCGCCCTTGCCAGTCGTAGATCTTTAACAACTGGGAGCAGAGCTGTCTCTGTTGAGTATCCTTTCTTGAAGCCTGACTGGTTGCTGTCCAAGAGGTTGTGTAGAGTAAGGTAAGCCGAGAGTTGGTCGAAGACGATACATTCCAAGGTCTTTCCGATGAAAGGCTGAAGAGAAACTGGTCTGTAGTTCTCTAGAAGTGCGGAATTCAGCGAGGGTTTCTTAAACAGCGGGTTGATCAGGGCTTCTTTGTAAGCAGCAGGAAATGTGCCAGTTGAGTGTTATAAATATTCACAAACTTTCCCTTCCCTTAACTTCTGATGTTAATCACATTCTCTGGGTATTACATTTCAGACACAAAATTCTCTCTAGAAACAATAATCAAATAATAATAATTATTATTACTGGTGGTTAAATCACATTGAAGTGTCATACTGTAAATTAAGTTTGTCTTAGTCTCTATTGCCATAATCACACTTGAACACATGAACGTGCTTTTAACTCCCCACATGAACACGCTTCTAACTCCACACATTAACCCGATTCTAACTCAACACATGAACGCGCTTATTACTCCATACATGAATGCGCTTATTACTCCACACATGAACACGCTTCTAACTCCACACATGAACGCACTTCTAACTCAACACATGAACGCGCTTACTACTCCACACATGAACGCACTTCTAACTCAACACATGAACTCGCTTCTTACTCCACAAATGAACGCGCTTTTAACTCCAGACCTGAACACGCTTCTAAGTTTTAGGCATTTAAAGGTTAGGGATAACTCCACACATGAACACGCTTCTAACTCCACACATGAACGCACTTCTAACTCAACACATGAACGCGCTTACTACTCCACACATGAACGCACTTCTAACTCCACACATGAACTCGATTCTTACTCCACACATGAACGCGCTTTTAACTCCACACCTGAACGCGCTTCTAACTTTTAGGCATTTAAAGGTTAGGGATAACTACACACATGAACACGCTTCTAACTCCACACATGAACGCGCTTCTAACTCAACACATGGAAGCGCTTCTAACTCAACACATAAACGCGCTTCTTTCTCCACACATGAACACGCTTTTAACTCAACACACGAACTCGCTTCTAACTCAGCACACGAACTCGCTTCTAACTCCACACATGAACACTTGTGGTTGTTGTTTGTGGTGTTATTGGAGTGGTTTTTGTTGGTGTTATTGTTGTTTTTGTTGATGGTGTTGTTGGTGTTTATGGTGTTGAGGTTGTTGGTGTTAATAGCGTTGTGGTTTTTGTTGCCGTTATTGAAGTTGTTGGTGGTGGTGGTGGTGTTGTTGTTGTTGTCAGAGGAGCGCTTTGGTAAATATTATGTTTTACCCTTAAAATGTGTAATATTTGAACAAAACATTTTTAAAATGTTTTATATGTTTTTCATATGATGTCAAAAGAAAGAAGAATATTTTGATTGAAATAAAAGAGATATAATTTAGTTTTTGCTCATAAAGCGACTTAACTGTTTAAACTAGTTAATAATCACAAAACAATATTTGTACTTCGTTGATAAAAACTGATTCAGTTTTAATAGATGTAACTTTAAGTGAAGACGAAAATGTGTTACCTTTAATCTTCTCTAGCTGTATTTAGATAATATAATCTTATTTGCTTTTATTTATGTAACACATTGTCATTTGTTTATTTTTATATAGCAATATTAACATTATTAACATGATTTGTATTAATAAATCCACATTCCTTAACTCTTTCTTCAGCTCCCACAAGACTCCACTCATCCAAAACAAACAGAAGAAAGAGTTGTTGCATCAGAAGACAAGAAGAGAATAAACGAGAAGATGACAAGATAAAGAGAAGTGAAGGGAGAACAAATCATTCATCATACATATGCACAGACATATACATGTTTGTAAGGCATGGTTGTGTTATGTAATATTATTTGTGTATACAAAATATTAACAATGTCAAAAATAAAGACCTTATATTTCATGTACACACATTTCACTCTTGGCATTTGTTGGTAAAAGGCTGATGTGTGAATATTTATTGTACTTGTAGGAATTCTTGAAAGACAAAACTCAAGGCAAGCAGCTCTACAATACAATACAAGAAACAGAAATTTCTTCATGTGACATGTATCACACCACACGAGTCTGCAGCATGTAAGCTGTGAATATTTGTTCTTTATTTGATAAAACAATTAAGCCGTTTCTGTACAATATGATAACAGTTGACATTTTATTTACGCTTTTGTCTAAACTAGTACTAAATATAAAAAAACCATTGAAAATTTTTTTTCCTACATTTGAAAAGCATGCGATTGTCAATACAAATTATTTAAAATATCATAAAAACAAATGGCACAGTAGTTTCAGTGACACAATTATATCACTTAAATGTCCAAACTCCTAAAATGTAATATGATTTGATGACATGACACAGTGGAAGTGGTTATTGACTTATACTGCCCCACCCCTTTTATTTGGCTCCTCTCCCACATCGTCATAGTCTGTTTTATAAAAATTTTGTGTTAATTTTGTAAAGTTGAAAGTTGTAAAGCCAAAGTTAATAAGTTTTAAAAATCGACAATATAAAGATATAGACTAGAATACACATATTTATCTGGAAAGGTTAATAACCCACCTAACATGTTTATCACATGACACAGTAATAATATTTTAGAAAATTACATTTAGTTTTGATATATGTTTTGGTAATTGTATCATTTTATGTCTCATGTCATGGACACAGTCGAATCGATTACACTTGACAAAATCATCATTATGTGAAGATTAGTGTAAATACTCAAATGTCTAAGCATTATAAACATGGTTTCTGTGTCTGTTTTACTCGCCTATTAAATCTAGAATAATTATCTAGTGTATAACAAATAAACAAGCCATCAAAATGACTCATTGAAGTCAGTTAAACTTTATTTTATCACTACTGAGAATCACTTGTAATGGACAATTAAAATAACATCTAACAAATTAAGGAACCACCTTTTTGAAGATCAGACTTCTGTCCTGTGGTGATGACATCATCATACTTCTCAAGTGTGTTTTCTACATGTGAAACATGAGACACATGTCATCCCACTCAGAAATATAAAGTATATTATCACTTCATGTAAAGTTATTATATTTTATCCCAATACAGAATAACAGAACTGCACCTGTCTCACTGTCTGCTTTTACTCCATCAGTGATGACATCATCATAGTATTCTGCTGGGATATTTTTCACATCTTTCTCTAATTCAACAAAAAACATGTTTGACAACAAAATATGAAATGCTCTCTTGTGGATTATGATATAAGTCTCATACCTTTCATGTCACTTCCATTACTGATGTCATCATAATATTCAATCTTGTATTCTTTTTCTGAGAAAGATTAAAGCTTGAGAGTTTTAATGTTTAGTTTATAAATTGCTTGTTTTATGTAAAATACAAATAAAGTTTTGTCTTCTAACCTGAGAGAAAGTCCTCAACATCTTCATACCCAGAATTCTGTTCTTCAGATTTGAGACTCTCTGTTAAAGTGAAACATTTAGAAACATGTTGATCAATACAAACAACCTGAACCTGAATTATTTATCTCGCTCTCTCACTCACCCTCTCACTCTCTCTCTCACTCTTTCACACTCTCTCTCTCACTCTCTCTCTCTCTCTCTCTCTCTCTCTCTCTCTCTCTCTCTCTCTCTCTCTCTCCCTCTCTCTCTCTCTCTCTCTCTCTCTCTCTCTCTCTCAAACACTTCTGTGAATCTGCACCTGCAGCTCTGTGGTTTGGTGAGAGGAATTCTGTGGTTTGAAGCAGGAGGTTTAACAGGACTAATAATAAACTTACATTAGATTTCTGTGTAAGACTGTGTAACACACAAACCTGCTGTCACTTCACAACACATGACTGAAGACACACTGAACAAGACGGAAGTGAGATGTGCGGATGTAGTTCAATATGTCAGATGTGTTCTTGTATGTGATTTGTGGATGTGTGTACCTCTCCTCATGACTCTGTTGTGTTGAATCAATATCAGCAGCGGCACGAAGAGCAAAAAGAGCAAAACTCCCAGAACAATCCCAACCACCGGAGGAATGAAGAGAGACGCTGCTGGAGAAGTTTCAGGAGTCACTGAGATCTTGTTAAACTGAAGTGTTGTAGTTATTGTTGTTGGCGGTGCGGTGGTTGTCGTATAAGGAGTTGTGGATACAGATAAATCTGCCAATGAAAAAATAAACACACACATTAAAGAAACTGATGAAATTATAATTAATTTATCTCTCAGTGTTTTTCTCTCACCTGCACAGATGAGTTCAACACGTTCTTTATGTGAGCAGTCAGTGTGACTCTCCAGGACATGAGGACAGTCCCACAGGTGAATCTCAGTCCCTCTACACTCGACTCTGTTCATCCACACAACATCTCCACCAACACCAAACATTTCATTCCCATCAGCACTCAATGCTGCTCCACAACCAAGCTGTCTGCAGACCACCTGAGCATCTCTGATGTCCCAAAGATCATCACAGACTGAACCCCACTTAGAGTTATGATAAACCTCCAGCCTTCCAGAACACCAGCCATTCCCTCCTCTCAGTCTAACAGGAATATTCTCTACAACACACATTACAAAGACCCTTTACAACAAATCTTACACTGATATTTACACTGTGATGTAAATGTGGACTTGATTTATATTTGTAATTATTAAAAATTGTATAAAGTTACTTGAACATTGTCTCTGGTGAGGGGATTGTGAAGTAGAACATGTCTGACGACTCTGGGGAGCTGCATCAACCACCGTCCCTTAATATTATTACAATGAAAAATGAAAATGATATTTTATATAATTATTTGAAATTAAATAATTTTAAGTAATTTTAATGTAATTTAAATCCCTGAATATTAAATATTTTATCTTTGTCTTAAAAATTTCTGTAATTCTTAATTAATCACAGGAACACTTGCACTTACGAGAGCAGGTAATTATGGCCGCTTCATATTCACTGCAGTAATTCTGACCCCAGCGTGAAGATGGACACTGCCATAAAGTTGCGTCATGTGATCTACATTTAAAATTATCCAACCAATTCTGAGATCTCCGTCCTACTGAAGAACTGGGTTCACTGGTAGATCTTCCACAGTTTAGCTCTTGACAGATCAGACTCGCTGTGTTTCTGTCCATTTGGTTCCAGCAAACATTTCCCCAGGATCCATTGTAGAAAACTTCCACATTCCCTTCACAGCCTTCAGTTAATCTGATCTCTTTAAACTCTGGATTGAAAAGTTTTATCAACCTTTGTTAAATTGCATGATACAAAATTAAGACATTTTATTTGAATGTCTCTAAAAAGCATTGGCAGTTAAAACATTTGAAAACATATTTAGTGTTTAAATAATGGCTTACAACAATTAAGACATCGCATCACATCAGTTAAACGTTTACCTGAGCACACGACTCCAACATCCTCCTTGTGTTTACAGTCATGAACTCCCCAGACACTTGAAGAGCAGTTCCACAGAGACGTCTCATTCCCCTCACACTTCACCTCATCCAGCCATATGAGTCCAGAACCAGGACCAAACCAGGCTGGTACTGACTGATCACTGAGTGCCAGTCCACACTGTAGCTGTCTGCACACCACATGAGCATCTTTAATATCCCACGAGTCATCACACACCGTCCCCCATGAGCCATTGTGAAAAACCTCCAGCCTCCCTGCACAATCTCCACCAGAACCCACCAACCTCATCCTCCTCTCACCTGAAATCAGAACAACAGAAACTGTAAATGCAAATATTATTCTGAACACAATAATTGTGATGATAATAATAATAATAATAAGCATAATAATAATAAGCAAAATAATAATAAGGCAACTAAGATACAGTTAAATTCTCACTATCGCAGTTGACTCGTCCCTCACACTCTCTCGCTTCAGACAACAGCACTGCACTTTTATTAGAAGCCAATGATGAACCTGCAGAGAAGAAAAGATATTTTAGTAAATTCGAATGGGTTCATCTATTATTAATCAATATAAATGCTTTATTCATAAGCATAAGTTGTTCCATTCTCGTGATTTTCTTGAGAGAGTAAAGTTGACTCACTAGAACATATGACTTCAATATTGTGTTCATAAGAGCGTTTAGCTCGACTCCAAGAAGAGATTAAACATTCTGAGAGTTGTGTTTCATTCCCCTGACAATCAAACACATCAGCCCAGAAATTATCCAAACCCTTCATGGGTTCTCCAAACCAGTCCACTCCCACAACAGACACAGCAATCCCACAATTCAGCTGTCGACAGACAACATTGGCAGCTCTCAGATTTATGCACCCATCACACACTTTTCTCCACTCTTTAAGGTACTGAAGCTCCAATTGACCAGAACAGACATCAGAGCCGTTCACTAGTCGGAGCGATGTGTAACCTGGAAGAAGATTTTAGAGGTTACTGATATACAGAACAGCTTAAATATTAATTATTTATTATAAACAGTTTAACCATTTGTATTTACCAGAACATATCAGTCCCACATCATTGTCATGAAAGCATGATGCTTTTGTTGAATTTAATGATGAACAGAAGGAAATGTGTGGTTCATTTCCTCTACATTGAATGTCTTGTGTCAACACATGTCCTTCTCCTTTCCCAAAAGCATCTGATCCCAGCAGCTGAACAGGAACTCCACAGTTCAGCTCTCTACACACAACCTCTGCATCCTGATGATCAAACGCAGTATCACAAACTGTACTCCATCTTCCTTCATAGTATATCTCCACTCTTCCAGAACACAAGTGACGACCAGCAACAAGTCTAGGAATTTTGTGACCTGTGATTTAAAATAAACAATTGTAGATCATGCACAAGCCAAATCTAGATATGTTATTGTTTCTTAAAATATTTAACTGCAAGCTGAAACCAATCTAAAACATAAAACATACTGTATGGTATTTGAATAAGATTTTGGAATACAAATTGTAGTTAATAAACAAACAGAAAAAAATGCTATGCAAATGTCATTATACTATTATTTTGCAGTCACTTACTGCAAAATATAGATTTTTTCTTTATTTGACAAAATTAATAAAAGAAATGTGACATTATTAATGTTATATTGTGAAGTTAATCACCTGAGCAGATGACTCCAGCATCTTCTCTATGACCACAATCATGACTACCCAACCCATTAGATGGACAGTTCATCAGGGCGAATTCTGTTCCAATGCATCTCACGCCATTCATCCATATTGGTCCTGATCCTTGTCCAAAGTGAGCTTTTTTTAAAAACTGTACAGCCTCTCCACATCCCAGCTCTCTACACACCACATCAGCATCTGTCAGATCCCAACCATCATCACACACTGTTCCCCATTGACCATTATGAAGAACCTCCACTCGGCCAGAACACAGACTTTCACCATTCACCAATCTCACATTAAAATCTAAAACAAATGAAACATAAATTAAAGACGTAAAAAACCTTACATACTTATAATAGGCATTAAACTGAAATTTTTATATTTGTGTGTGCACTTACCGGCAGTGACGGTCATTCCTATAGATGAGACTAAAATGAATGTGTAACAGATCTCCATAATCCTCGACTGTTACACATTGACTGATTGAGAATGTGTGTAAAGATCTCCACTGATACCTTATAGACTGAACCCACTGGATCAATACAACTCGTCTACAGGGAGAGAGAGAGAGAGAGAGAGAGAGAGAGAGAGAGAGAGAGAGAGAGAGAGAGAGAGAGAGGCCAATCACATTCTCTGTTACCTTATTAGAATTAAGAAAGGAAATCATCAAACAACTTGAGTGACAAATCACAAGAGATGTTTAGGTTTTCTCCATATATATCAGCAGAACGTCAGCGCTGATGATCCAGACTCCTCCCTCCATGTTCAAAAGAGACAAACACCTGCAAGATTAAAGATAAATTTACACAAATAAAATACACTCCAGTATCTATTACATATCAGATATTGTCATATACAGGAATACTAGAAACTATATAAACTCTTCAAAAACTCTTTTACAACCACATATCCTTCATAAAAGTAAATTAAATATGTCAATTAAATATGCCATTTAAAAACAAAATAAATAAATTGGACATTTCTCCTTTATTTACCTTTACACATATAAGTTATACTGTTTTTTACAAGTTATATATTTAAATAAAGCAAAGCAAAATTGCAATATCTATAACACAACCAGAGTTAAATATGTTGTAAATCGAAAAACAGCAGTTCTAAATTAAAAATCAATCATCATATCAGCAGAATATAGATTATTACAATAAAAAAGAATTTATGTTTTATTAATTATTATTGTAACACATTCTTTATCCATTAAGTGGCGGTTACAGAAATGTTAATCACAACATCAGGAAATGTGGTCATACATGAATAATTCTGGCTCACATTTTGATGTTTTCTTTTAGCTCCGTATGCATCTCGCGGGCATCCTGCTCTACTGATAGTGATGATGGAGATGCTGTGGCGGAACCCAAGGGGTTCAGTACATTATCTTTTGTGCTTGTTGAACAAGACAGAGAAACTGTAAAGGAAGATCTGAGATTGAATGATTGTGGATTGGACATGGAAGTTGAATCAACTTTTAAAACACCAATTAAAAGAAGAAAGAATCGAAAAGATAAAATCAGTAAACAAATCAAAATAAATGATGCTGCTGAAGATGAAATCATATCTTCTGAAGATAGTGATTCTGATTCTTGTGTTTCTGTGAGTTCAGAGTTTCTGCTTGTTCTCAAAATGAAGCAGTGAATGTTTTGTACGAGGCTGAAGAGATTAGTTCTTTTCTTCAGGAAACGAAAGGGTCAAAAGGCGTGCAAATTGACGATTATTTTCCTAATAGTGCACATTTTGCGAAAGACACCACATATTTGATAAAAGAAGGGGCTTTTGCAGATCTTGCAGATTGGAAATTTGTAAACAAGTTAAAAAGAATAAATCTTAGAGATGAAAAGAATGCCATGGTTTAAATCCCTAAGCTTGTTTGTTTTTTTCATATGCATAATCTCAGTCTTTGCCCATCTGAGTTTCTTGTTGATCTTAAATACAACTATGAGTCAGCTAAAAATGGGAACTCTCAATTTTAATGGAGCTAGAGATGTTCGTAAAAGGATAATGTTGTATGAATATATAAATCAGAAGTCTGTTGATGTGATGTTTATACAAGAAACGCATAGTGATCAGAGAAATGAGGTGGACAGAAAAAAAGAGTGGGAAGGTCTACTTTTTCTTAGTCACAAATCTTCTGTAAGTGGTTGCAATTTTATTTTTCCAAAAAATATATAAGTCCAGTATCTTTTGAATCTGTATAAAGAGTTTTGTTCTTAAAGTTTGTAAACACTACTTTGAAAACCCTAAATACAGATGATTTCTTAGTTTTAGTTTTAGGTAGATATTTTAATTGTACTGAGAACAATAAAAAAGACTGGAATCATTTGGAACCGCATGCTCCATCTCAAAGAGTTATTAAGCAACTTGTTCAAATTTTTGATCTCTATGATATATGGAGGAAAATACATAAAAAACTAAGGCAATATACATGGGTCCACTGTAAAGATAATTAATTTTCTTTGGCACGTCTTGATCGGTTTTACAGCTTTAAGCATCAGTTCAATATTTTTCAATCTTGTCAAATTAATCCAGTAGGATTTTCAGATCACAGTGCTGTTCTCTGTTATGAATTAGTAAGTTGTGTGAAGTCAAGCAGTGCCTATTGGCATTTAAATACATCTTTGCTTGATGACAAACATTTTAAAGGTTCTTTTACTTTTTTTGCGGGGAAGTTTCAAGCAACAAAAATATTTAAATAGCTCTTTACAACAGTGGTGGGATTGTGGGAAAATACAAATCAAAAACTTTTGCCAGCAATACACTCTTAGTATTACAAAAGAAATATTGAATTCTTGATCACTGAATACTTTAGAGACTGAGATAGTTGATTTGTACAGTTCGTCTGCATCTACAGGCAAGAGTGGACACATTGAAGCTCTGACATTAAAGAAACTTTACCGGCAAACCTGTTGGACATTAAGGCACAGGGAGCGCTGGTTCGCTCAAAACATTGTAAACTGGTGAAAAAGTGATGCTTTACTGATTGGAAATGGGAAGGAGCAAACCCCCCTTGCCACGAGGCTTATTATGGAAAAAAGTAGGATTTAAATATCTTGGTGTTTTCTAAGGCAATGAAGCGTTTATGCAGAAGAACTGGGAATGAATGGTGGATAAAGTAACAGGACGTTTGAAAAAATGGAAATGGTTGCTTCCTCAGCTGTCTTTTAAAGGATGCACACTCATAATCAATAATCTTGGGTTTCTTCCCTATGGCATAACGCACTTGCATGCGTTGACCCTCCAGTTGGTCATTTCTCAAAAATCCAAACAGAAACAGTGAAACTTTTTTGGACAATTTGCACTGGATCCCTCAGAGTGTTTTGTTTATGGCTAAAGAAGATGGACACCAAGGTCTTGCGCATCTGTCAAGTAGATGTGCTGCTTATTGTCTTCAGTTTTTGCAGAAGATCTTGATAGGATCTGAAGGACTGGGATGGAGACCAGTGGCTTAATCCATTCTACACAGAATAAGTAGCCTTTTTGCATTGAAAGGGAGACTGTGTTTCATTGTTTTACGTTTTGTAAGAGACTTTCTTTTTTGTTTAGTCTTTTAAAACTTTCTCAAGAACCGCTGGATTTTAATTTACAAATAGAAGATATTAATATTGATGATGATGATGAGATTGATATATCAAAACATGATGTGGAGCCTGTCTCTGGGGATAAGAGCAAACTTTATTCACTTCAACAGATTAATCACTTTCTGGATGTTACTAAAGGACATCATAAACCTAAAATTGAGTCTCATTTTCCTGATTTAAACTTATTTATTATGTCGTGTACAATGGCAATGAGAAAAGCTTCCTATGACGAACTTGACAGTCCCAAACGGTGCCGTCTTAAAAAACTTCTGACTACACTTAGAAGTGTTCTGAACTCACAAAGTTATAAATAAAAAATGGCTTTTTTAAGACTTAACTTTTCCCTGTGTTTGGCATCATTGAATGTGTTTCTTTTATTTCTCATCATGGCTCCATTTAAACTCAGTTTATTAAATATTAATGGATGTCATAATGCTGTGAAAAGGGCTTGTTTATTTGAAAATTTTTGGTATGTGATTAGAGTGAACCTATTTTCTGTTTTTATGGAGTG
This sequence comes from Triplophysa yarkandensis, assembly GCA_033220385.1. Taxonomy (NCBI): domain Eukaryota; kingdom Metazoa; phylum Chordata; class Actinopteri; order Cypriniformes; family Nemacheilidae; genus Triplophysa; species Triplophysa yarkandensis. The sequence continues at coordinate 9,756,336 of CM065678.1, forward strand.
TTTTAAGAGAGGCAACCTGCCAGTGAGTCTGTGGAGAGCGGTGATCACCTTCCTACCTAAGAAGGGTCAACTTGAGGATATTAGATGCTGGCGTCCAGTCACCTTACTCTGTGTTGACTTTAAAATACTATCAAAGTCCCTAACCAACAAGATCAAACACTATCTTCGGTGATTCATGCTGACCAATCATATTGCATTCCGGAACGTTCTATTTTTGATAATCTTTTTTTGATTCGAGACATGATCTCTTCTGCCAGGTTACAAAATTTGGACATTGGTTTTGTTTCTTTGGACCGGGAAAAGGCTTTCGATCAAGTTGATCATGGTTTCCTTTTTAAGTGCCTTGAGGCTTTTGGTTTTGGTCCAACCCTAATAACATATATCAAACTGCTGTAAACAGACATATATAGTATGATAAATATTAACGGTTCTGTCACAAGTCCTTTCAGGGTAACTAGAGGCATTCGGCAGGGTTATGGTCTTTCAGGCATTCTATATGCCATTGTAATCTAACCATTGTTTGTCTCACTCAGGAACAACTTTGAGGGCATATCAGCAGTGTGTCCAACCACCTCAGAATTGATAACCACGAGACTCAGTGCTTACAATGATGACGTTACTATCATTATTTGATCTTGTCAAGATGTTTAGATTTTTTTAACAATGCTCTGGTGGTCTATCAGGAAAAGATGTGATTTTAAGTGTTTTTTAAAGATAAAGATCGAGTCCGCCAAGCGTGAAGCAAGAGTCAGATTGTTCCACCATCGAGGAACTGATGCCGAGAACGTACGAGAAAGAGATTTCTTACCCTTTTGAGATGTCACCACAAGTCGTAGCTCATTCGCGGAGCGCAGTGATCTGGAGGGCCTATACCTTTGAATTAGTGAGTTAAGGTATCAGGGGCCTCATTTATAAAGCTTGCGTATGCACAAAACGGAGCTGAAAACATGCGTACGCCAGTTCCTGCGCAAAAGTTGGGATTTATAAAGAAAAACTTGACTTGAAAAGATGCACACCTTCACGCAAACTCTGACCCATGCGTACGCACATTTTGAAGACAAAGCAGTTTGGGGACACTGATGGTGAGATTAGGAACTGACTGCGGATGAAGGGAATTAACCTTTTGAATTAATTTACTTCAATATATTTCAATATTTACAATATTTACCAGTTGCTCATAGGTCCCGGTTACAACAAAAAATAAAAATAACATTAAATCACCATTATGGGTCCCAAAGATACATACATGCATGTTTAGTTTAAAGACATAAAAGCAACAATGTGCTGAAAGTACGTAAATGTAATTTCTTTCACTTCCATTCTTAAATGGATGTACGCCTATCACTCATTATGTGATTAATGTGATAAGTTGCATATTCCAGCAGCGCCACACGGTCGGGACTCCCGCACTTGTGCTGGGGACCTCGGGAAACTCCGGAGCCTCTGCAGACTCTACGCTGGGAGTTTCCTCATACTGGACTCCCGCAGACTCTGCAAGAATAAGGACCAAACCAATTGTGTAATTTATTTTATTTTAATTGAGCACGCAAGCAATAAAGTTATTGACCAGGTTCCCCTGTATCAGCACATGTGTGTCTCCCTTCCTCTTAGACACAATGCCACACACACTGGTTTGGCAGAGAATCGGGGGCACCTTTGCCCTCACCAGTCACACACACATTCTGTCAGTGAGAGACAAACAGTTTCTTTTTTCCCATCTTAAGATCGGAACACTTCTCTTTTATATCTGGATCGGTCCTGTTTACCGCAGCAGTGATGTGTGTCCACTCTGAATATTATTTTTATTAGTAATTCCACCAAACAAAATAACCTTGCTTTCATCCACCTCACTCACAAGAATCTATATTTCTGCCTTGCTCTCCATTTCTGTCATGATTTTGTTTTTAAAAAACACATATTTTTATATTTCCCTGCTCTTTTTAATATGCATAGCCACTGAGGTCATTTGCATTGTCTATATATGGTTAAATGTGGGCGGATAGAGGGCGGTAAATGAGATTTTTTGGCGTGCGCAAATTATCAGGTAGATTGTGATTTATAAAGTGAAAATTGCGTGCAGGTGTGCGTACGCATGCTTTTACAAATCTGAATATTTTTTTGCGTACGCTCTTTTTGGCTTTTGTGCGTACGTAGAGTTTTAGTAAGGATCCTACGCACAGTTTTATAAATGATGCCCCTGAACCGGTGGTGGTGTTGTAGGCGATGAGAAGACATTTAAATTCAATGCGAGCTGCTACAGAAAGCCAATGTAGTTTAATGAAGAGAGGTGTTACATGGGTCCTTTTTGGTTCCTTGAACACCACTCTTGCAACTGCATTCTGTATCATCTGCAGAGGTTTAGTTGTGGTTGTATTATATCCCTTTACATTAATTAAACAAAACACTTTTACCTTAATAAATCAACGCATAAATAAAAAATATATGTTATGAAAAATGTCATAATGTCAAAATACAAACGTTTAGCCTGTTAATGTTCTTCTGAATCACCAGAGAACTATTCATGCATTTAAGTAGTATAAAGTTATACTAGTATAAGGTTTTATAAATTCATTGTTATGGGTTTATTCTATACTTTTTATGATACCCATGAGATCTATGTGTAGCACATACATCTGTTGACATCTGTCATCTGTTAAATTAGTAATTGTAAAAATGGTTTATTTTGATCACAAAGGTAAAAATATGTTAGATATTAGTTTGTTATTTTTCACAGATTTTGTCATAATACCTTCAAGTGATTAAACAATGTGAATTCTATTTCTGTAGTTTTTTTTATCAGTGACGTGTTTGTAAATTATTTGCTTGTATTGTAATATTTTTTTACAAATCCAAATTTCTTAATATGTCACCTTGGTTTGATGTCTTTCTTGAAAGGGAAATTTGCTTATTATTCATTTTCTTAACCTTATTGATGATAACAAGAGTAACAGGTTTCTAGAGGCATATATAAAAATTCTTACAGATTGAGCTTAATGAATTCGTTTTACTCAAACAAAAGTTTTTCTGTCATGCCTGTAAACTGCAGTGCTACAGCACACTACAATTCCCATAATTCCTTGTTGGACTACTAATTGATGGCCATCACCTATGTCTCATGATGTGTGGCCTACTAGGCATGTATATACACACTTCACTTTGGTTTCTCTTGTCTTCTGTCAGTCTTTGTTTGTATTCACATGTTTGTTTCTGGTGTTTTAGCTTTGTTTGTTCATTTTATTGAAAATACTTTTATTCTTATGTTATATTCTGGATTTGTAACAAAACAATCTTTGTTTCTAGCAGGAGTAAATCTGTGTGTAAACTAAGGTCAGGTTTTAGCATTTTGTTAGGGCTGTCCAATAAATAAAAATTCACTGCCTGATTTTAACTTTGGCTTCTAACAAACATGGAACAAAAATATTTTTGCTCCACATTTAGGTGTGCATTTATTATTTATGTTTAGTGTTCACATCCTATATGGTCTTTAATACATATTTATTGAGTGCTTTTTTATTGGAAATTGGCTTTTTTCTATATTCACTTTTGGAGGGTTGAGGAAGTTGTTGCCTGCATGGTATACATTAGTGGTGGCCAACACATCATCATCATGACTGCTGCTCCTGTGCCCCCGGACACAAGATGGCCAATTCTACCAAACCTTTAATTACTTTCAACTTACATAACCTACAGCCCAACCAGCATTCACTGATGGCTGGTAAATATTGTTTTTTAACATTTATAGGTTTGTCCCAAACAGCCTGTACATCACCCTGTAATTACATGCATTACATGCTAGTCCAGCTTTTGCAGACACGCAAGTATTATTAACTAGGACCCGTGTGAGCCCCAAACCAGCCTTTACAGACAGGTAAGAATTTTTAACTAGGACACGTTTGAGCACAAAACCAGCCTTTACAGACAGGTAAGTAATTTTTAACTAGGACACGTTTGAGAACAAAACCAGCCTTTACAGACAGGTAAGTAATTTTTAACTAGGACACGTTTGAGCCCCAAATCAGCCTTTACAGACAGGTAAGTATTTTTAACTAGGACACGTTTGAGCACTAAACCAGCCTTTACAGACAGGTAAGTATTTTTAACTAGGCCACGTGTGAGAACCAAACCAGCCATCCGGCTTTATCTACTTCCACGCCTGACCCCACACCAGCCTTCACCAGTTGGTTAATGGTTTTAATAATAATTTTCAACTGTTAATAATTTTCAAATATCCTTTTAAAACCGTTCAGTAATTGTTACAATTTCACAACTTGATAACAAACAGCCTTCACAGACACAACCATTCTCCAGGTCCTGATTCCTGACCAGCCTTCAATGCCTTGAGCTCTGAACAGCCTACACCAAGGTGGTAAATTATATTTTAACTTATTGTTTTTAAATATGAATACATTTTTGGTCTTTTAACAATTTTTTTAATTTCAAAAACTGATCTTGACCTGCCCTAACAGATTTTATACTTTATCCACTGCCACTGTTTTACTTTATATGATATGTATGTTGTGACAAATACTTATAATCAAACAGGGATAGTATTTGTTTTTCTGATAAATAAGGGATCGCTGCAGTGGTGTGCTATTCAGAAGATCTAATCCATTAATATAGGCATGTAAAAATATGCACTCCATACAGAGTATGTGTGAAACATGTGTGTAAGTCCTAACCAGCCTTCGCCGCCGCCGACCAGCCTTCGCCGCCCCCGCCGACCAGCCTTCGCCACCTGAACCTCGACTAGACCTCATGGCCACTAAACCTGCAGAACAAAACTGTCGATCAAATGTAATATGCAAACATTCAATAAAATTTGAGAAAAGGGAACATTTGTATGAGTGAAGGGCTATTACTGAAACTCCAGCTTTCATTGCCAAACAGTCTGCACTTCTTGAGTCCTGACCATCCTTCACCATCAGAGCCATAACCGGCCTTTACTTCCACCACTCCTGAGATCTGACCAGCCTGAACCAGAAATTATTTTCTTTCCGTTCTTCAAATTTCAATAATTTTTTACCTTTTGTTTTTCAGTGTTCACTGCCAACCGGCCTATTCCACATATTCAAATTTAGTTGGTTTATCATGCATGTTTGTAACAATTTCTTGAAGTTGAAGTTATTTAAATTTAAATCACATGGAACAGATATATTTGATACTAATTCCCCAATCCCTTTTTTAAGTGGATGCACATTTCTAAACTATTTGAAGATTTTATTCATTTTCAACCTTGTAGCAATATTGAGCCAACTTTCACTGCTGATCCTGACCTGCCTTCACTTCCAAGCTAGTGTCCTGACCAGCCATCACGGACCAGCCTGCACCAGTTGGTAATGTTTTATTTCAGATAACCTTTTTAAAATTTTCAATCATTTTTTAATCTTTAACAATTGTTTTCCAACTTTAAATGCCTGATGGACAAGACTTCACTTCCCTGCTTGAGCTCCAACAAGCCTTTACTGCCGTCCAGCATTCACCTCCTTAACATCGACTAGCCGTTATACTTTGTCAACTGTATTTTAGAAATTATTTTTCTTGATTTTAACTTGTATACTTTTCTTGTTAAATTTTTTTTCATAAATATGGCTCTTTATCAAACTTATGTTCCACACACTTTTTTGTCTTTAACCATGTAAAATATTTAATGTCCGATCCTCAAATGTATAGCATATTTGTGTTAATTTCAGTTTGAGACGGAATATAGTTACAAAAGAGAACTCAAGGCTAATCTCTTTTGAAATATGTCAGGATTCCCGATTCCCTTTTTATAAGGGCCCTCATCTCCTTTTCTTTTATCCAAATCTACCTAAACTCCTTTAAAACCTGATTGCTTTATTCTGTGCTAGATATTGAAGGTAAAGGATGTGGTGACTGTCATCTGCTTGCTTTGAAGATGTCAATTGTATTTGTCTTTGTGGTCGGCTCACCAGTCTCTTAGATCCAAGCTGTGGTGTTTGAATCCAGGGAGAACCAGCTGCAGAAGATCAAAAGCAGCACAACTTCAGCCAGAACTTATTGTGAAGGTAAGTAATCGTATTTTTTAAATGTGTTAAAATTGTCAAATAGAACTAAATGTAAGGGAAAACTGCTCTTAAGCATTAGTCTTGTTAGTTTGTTTAGTCTTTGATTACAGACTAGATGTTTTCTAGTTCCAGGTTGTGTTTGTATCTAAAGATATTTTAACAATACGGATGCACTTTAATATGAACTGATTTTTTGTTTAATTTTATTAATTTGTTCTTTTGTCAAACTTATTTTATTTTTTGGCTGTTTATGCTTAATAATGCTTTTCATTTTTTCATATTTCATTTGCTTTTTTTTAATTAAACTTTAGGTCATGCTTTTATCATATTTTTTTGGGGTTATATGTATTTATATGTTTTGCAGTGATAATTGCCAACTGCATAATACTGTAAGTCACTTTGGATAACAGTGTCTGCCAAATGAAGAAATGTAAATGTGTTTGGGAAAACTGTTATTTTCATATCCCTGTTTTTATAGGATGATCTATGCTTTTATTGTTTGTTTTTATTGCTGTTTTAAGTTTATTTATTTTTATAGCAGTTTTGTTTCATGCCTTTGTCAATTCATAAAACATTTTAATTTTCATTTAGAATGTATTTTTTTAAGCAGTTATCCTGCTTTTTTCATTTAATGAAGGAAAAAAGTATGTTTGGTCATTAAAAATGTAAGTGCTTTAAAAATTTACATTCAATATCAAGTTTTCTTTAGTGTTTTTGTGAAATGGTCATTTTAAATTTATGTAATTTTAAGATTATATATCTAGTTAACATTAACTTTATGTTCAGTGTTGATTTGACTAAAGAAAGCAAAAGAGGAACTGCAACTATCACTGGCAACATTGTAATGTATATTAATCACACCGCAAACTGAGTTAATCACTTAAACCATACTAATCCTTTAGGGCATTAGTGTGACATGGGCTTGTTAGAGGTGTTTTGGAAGAGGAAAATTTTTTTAAATCTAACACGAGCAATAGGAGATCTGATCAGAAGTGTAATGGGCTCAATGCAAGATGTGATGTGAGCAGTATGCGATGCCAAGCGTGTGACGTGTGAAGTTAGATGTTATGTGGTCAATGGGAGAATGTGACAAGTGAAGTGAAGTGTGAACTGCAAAATGTGACTTGATCAGAAGTGTGTAATACAAAATGTAAAGTGAGCAATCTAAGGGTTAACTAATAAAGTGATGTGTAAGGCATGATTTTATGTAAGTGATGCATGATGTGAATTGAGCAGTGTGAGAGGTCTCAAACCTAAAGTGTGTTATCAATGATGTGATTTGAGCAGTGTTGGATGTGTCAAATCATGTGACGTGTGCTAGGCCACTTGTGACAAGTGATGCTACGTTTGTAATGCCTGATGTGAGCAATGTAAGATGTGACGAGGCATGTGAAGTTTGTAATATGTGGTGTCCAATCAGCAAAGTGAAGCTTGTAATGTGCTGTTTACAGTTTGTAATGTCAAGTTATGTAAAATTTGCATTCTGCGCTGCCTTTTACCAATTATTACACAATTTATTCATGCTTACTAAAGGGTAAATCACTAGAGTTCATCAGTGGCTGAATGCAAATACATACTGTTAATGTTAATACATTTAATACAATTCAGTTCAAACAATACAAAATCATTTGAAAAGCAAGGCAGAACTTCCAAATGAACACAAACAATAGGCTTTTACAATTTGAAAAGCTTTTTAAGGCAATATGGACTTATGGAATTAAATGAATGTTACTTATTTTTAAATTGTATGAAAACTTTTGTGTGAAATTTAAATCCACGATGACATTATGCCAATATAATAGATATGTGTGGCTGTTCTTTCAATTGCAAAGTATCATTTGAATTATCATTGTCCTCTATTAACCACTTCGATTACATATTTTGTGCAATTAGCCCCGGCATTGAAGTGAACTAAGATCCCAAGGATGCACGTAAAATTTCTAACTTCATTTGACACACTTAGCATGTCCATATTTGCTGAGATAAGTTGATGCATGGTGGGATACGCTCACCACTTTGCTGACCAGACTGGTGGTGCAGTGGTACAGTCTTGCATAGCTAAGATTTTGCAGCAAGAAACCAGCGACACAAGTAAAGCCCCATTCAGACAGCGACTTGAGTAAATGCATTTCTTCAAAAAGCATGTAGAAATGTTCATTTACTCATTAAATCGCCTTTAATTTATAGTCACATTCCATTACATCACATTGCAATGCAATGCAATATTTATATTTTGCCACATCATGTCCTGTCTGGGATTTGGACCTGGATGTTTGAGTTTTGCAGCAAGCTACCAGCAGCTCACAATGTTACTTACT
>CM065678.1:9772179-9799679 GCA_033220385.1 Triplophysa yarkandensis
TGAACGCGCTTACTACTCCACACATGAACACGCTTCTAACTCAACACCTGAACACGCTTCTAACTTTTAGGCATTTAAAGGTTAGGGATAACTCCACACATGAACGCGCTTCTAACTCAACACCTGAACACGCTTCTAACTTTTAGGCATTTAAAGGTTAGGGATAACTCCACACATGAACGCGCTTCTAACTCAACACATGAACGCGCTTACTACTCCACACATGAACGCGCTTCTAACTCAACACATGAACACGCTTCTAACTCAACACCTGAACACGCTTCTAACTTTTAGGCATTTAAGGTAAGGGATAACTCCACACATGAACGCGCTTATTACTCCACACATGAACGCGCTTCTAACTCCACACATGAACGCGCTTCTAACTCAACACACGAACTCGTTTCTAACTCAACACATGAACGCGCTTCAAACTCAACACATGAACGCGCTTCTAACTCAACACATGAACTCGATTCTTACTCCACACATGAACGCGCTTCTAACTCCACACATGAACGCGCTTCTAACTCAACACATGAACGTGCTTATTACTCCACACATGAACGCGCTTATTACTCCACACATGAACGCGCTTCTAACTCCACACATGAACGCACTTCTAACTCAACACATCAACGCACTTCTTACTCAACACATCAACGCGCTTCTAACTCAACACATGAACACGCTTCTAACTTTTAGGCATTTAAAGGTTAGGGATAACTCCACACATGAACGCGCTTATTACTCTACACATGAACGCGCTTCTAACTCCACACATGAACGCGCTTCTAACTCAGCACATGAACGCGCTTAGTACTCCACACATGAACGCGCTTCTAACTCAACACATCAACGCACTTCTTACTCAACACATCAACGCGCTTCTAACTCCACACCTGAACACGCTTCTAACTTTTAGGCATTTAAAGGTTAGGGATAACTCCACACATGAACGCGCTTCTAACTCCACACATGAACGCGCTTCTAACTCAACACCTGAACACGCTTCTAACTTTTAGGCATTTAAAGGTTAGGGATAACTCCACACATGAACGCGCTTATTACTCCACACATGAACGCGCTTCTAACTCCACACATGAACGCGCTTCTAACTCAACACACGAACTCGTTTCTAACTCAACACATGAACGCGCTTCTAACTCAACACATGAACTCGATTCTTACTCCACACATGAACGCGCTTCTAACTCCACACATGAACGCGCTTCTAACTCAACACATGAACGTGCTTATTACTCCACACATGAACGCGCTTATTACTCCACACATGAACGCGCTTCTAACTCCACACATGAACGCACTTCTAACTCAACACATGAACGCACTTCTTACTCAACACATGAACTCGATTCTTACTCCACACATGAACGCGCTTCTAACTCCACACATGAACGCGCTTCTAACTCAACACATGAACGTGCTTATTACTCCACACATGAACGCGCTTATTACTCCACACATGAACGCACTTCTAACTCAACACATGAACGCACTTCTTACTCAACACATGAACACGCTTCTAACTCAACACATGAACGCGCTTCTAACTCAACACATGAACGCGCTTCTAACTCAACACATGAACGCGCTTCTAACTCAACACATGAACGCGCTTCTTTCTCCACACATGAACGCGCTTCTGGTGTTGAGGATGTTGTGGTTGTTGACGGTGTGTGGTTGGTGTTGGTGTTGTTGGAGTTGTCGTTGGTGTTGTTGGAGTTGTCGTTGGTGTTGTTGTTTGTAGTGTTGTTGTTGCTGTTGTCATTGGTGTTGATGTTGTTGTTTATGGTGTTGTGGTTGTTGTTTGTGTTAATGGTAATGTGGTTGTTGTTGGTGATGGTACTGTTGAAGTTGTTGATGAATATTATGACGATGGTGCTGTTGTTGGCTGTGGTGTTGTTGATTGTGTTGTTGTCGTTGTGGTTGTTGTTTGTGTTGTTGATGTTGTTTTTGTTGGTGTTGATGTTTTTGTTGTTCTTGTTTATGGTGTTGTTGCTGTTTACGTTGTTGTTGATGTTGTTTCTGTTTATGGTGTTGTTGTTGTTGTGTTGTTGTTGTTATTGTTGTTTCGATGGTGTTGTCGCTGTTTATGGTGTTGTGGTTGTTGTTGATGGTGTTGTTGTTGGTGGTGGTGGTGATGTTGGAGTTGTTGTTATTGGAGTTGTTTTTGTTGGTGATGTTGTTGTTGTTGTTTGTGTTGTTCTTGTTGTTATTGATGGTGTTGCTGCTTTTTATGGTGTTGTGGTTGTTGTTGTTGATGGTGTTGTTCTTGTTGTTGGTGGTGGTGTTGGAGTTGTTGGCGATGTTTTTGTTGGTGATGTTGTTGTTGTTTTTTTTGTTGATGGTGTCGTTGTTGTTGTTGGTGGTGTTGTTGTTGTAAGTGTTGATAGTGTGGTGGTTGTTGTTTATGTTGTTCTTGTTGTTGTTGGTGTTGACTGTGTTGTGGTTGTTGTTTGTGGTGTTATTGGAGTTGTTTTTGTTGGTGTTATTGTTGTTTTTGTTGATGGTGTTGTTGTTGGTGTTTATGGTGTTGGGGTTGTTGGTGTTAATAGCGTTGTGGTTTTTGTTGCCGTTATTGAAGTTTTTGTTGGTGGTGGTGGTGTTGTTGTTGTTGTCAGAGGAGCGCTTTGGTAAATATTATGTTTTACCCTTAAAATGTGTAATATTTGAACAAAACATTTTTAAAATGTTTTATATGTTTTTCATATGATGTCAAAAGAAAGAAGAATATTTTGATTGAAATAAAAGAGATATAATTTAGTTTTTGCTCATAAAGCGACTTAACTGTTTAAACTAGTTAATAATCACAAAACAATATTTGTACTTCGTTGATAAAAACTGATTCAGTTTTAATAGATGTAACTTTAAGTGAAGACGAAAATGTGTTACCTTTAATCTTCTCTAGCTGTATTTAGATAATATAATCTTATTTGCTTTTATTTATGTAACACATTTACATTTGTTTATTTTTATATAGCAATATTAACATTATTAACATGATTTGTATTAATAAAGCCACATTCCTTAACTCTTTCTTCAGCTCCCACAAGACTCCACTCATGCAAAACAAACAGAAGAAAGAGTTGTTGCATCAGAAGACAAGAAGAGAATAAACGAGAAGATGACAAGATAAAGAGAAGTGAAGAGAGAACAAATCATTCATCATACATATGCACAGACATATACATGTTTGTAAGGTATGGTTATGTTATGTAATATTATTTGTGTATACAAAATATTAACAATGTCAAAAATAAAGACCTTATATTTCATGTACACACATTTCACTCTTGGCATTTGTTGGTAAAAGGCTGATGTGTGAATATTTATTGTACTTGTAGGAATTCTTGAAAGACAAAACTCAAGGCAAGCAGCTCTACAATACAATACAAGAAACAGAAATTTCTTCATGTGACATGTATCACACCACACGAGTCTGCAGCATGTAAGCTGTGAATATTTGTTCTTTATTTGATAAGAAATTAAGCCATGTTTCTGTACAATATGATAACATTTGACATTTAATTTACGCTTTTGTCTAAACTAGTACTAATTATAAAAAACAACCAATGAAATTTTTTTTCCTACATTTGAAAAGCATGCGATTGTCAATACAAAAATATTTAAAATATCATAAGAACATATGGCACAGTAGTTTCAGTGACACAATTATATCACTTAAATGTCCAAACTCCTAAAATGTAATATGATTTGATGACATGACACAGTGGGTGTGGTTATTGACTTATACTGCCCCACCCCTTTTATTTGGCTCCTCTCCCACATCGTCATAGTCTGTTTTATAAAAATTTTGTGTTAATTTTGTAAAGTTGAAAGTTGTAAAGCCAAAGTTAATAAGTTTTAAAAAATCGACAATATAAAGATATAGACTAGAATACACATATTTATCTGGAAAGGTTAATTACCCACCTAACATGTTTATCAGATCTTCTCTGTTGTTCTTTACGTCATCATACTCCTCCTGAACACCTACTGATATCACATGACACAGTAATAATATTTTAGAAAATTACATTTAGTTTTGATATATGTTTTGATATATGTATCATTTTATGTGTCATGTCATGGACACAGTCAAAATCAATTACACTTGACAAAATCATCATTGTGTGAATAGTAGTGTAAATACTAAAATGTTTACGTATTATATACATGGTTCCTGTGTCAGTTTAACACACCTTTTTCAAGATCAGACTTCTGTCCTGTGGTGATGACATCATCATACTTCTCAAGTGTGTTTTCTACATGTGAAACATGAGACACATGTCATCCCACTCAGAAATATAAAGTATATTATCACTTCATGTAAAGTTATTATATTTTATCCCAATACAGAATAACAGAAATGCACCTGTCTCACTTTCTGCTTTTACTCCATCAGTGATGACATCATCATAGTATTCTGCTGGGATATTTTTCATATCTTTCTCTAATTCAACAAAAAACATGTTTGACAACAAAATATGAAATGCTCTCTTGTGGATTATGATATAAGTCTCATACCTTTCATGTCACTTCCATTACTGATATCATCATAATATTCAATCTTGTATTCTTTTTCTGAGAAAGATTAAAGCTTGAGAGTTTAAATGTTTAGTTTATAAATTGCTTGTTTTATGTAAAATACAAATAAAGTTTTGTCTTCTAACCTGAGAGAAAGTCCTCAACATCTTCATACCCAGAATTCTGTTCTTCAGATTTGAGACTCTCTGTTAAAGTGAAACATTTAGAAACATGTTGATCAATACAATACTCTCGCTCTCTCGCTCTCTCTCTCGCTCTCTCGCTCTCTCTCGCTCTCTCGCTCTCTCTCGCTCTCTCGCTCTCTCGCTCTCTCTCGCTCTCTCTCGCTCTCTCTCGCTCTCTCTCGCTCGCTCTCGCTCTCTCCCTCTCCCTCTCTCTCTCTCTCTCTCTCTCTCTCTCTCTCTCTCTCTCTCTCCCTCTCCCTCTCCCTCTCCCTCTCCCTCTCCCTCTCCTCTCTCTCTCTCTCCCTCTCCCTCTCCCTCTCTCCCTCTCCCTCTCCCTCTCCCTCTCCCTCTCCCTCTCTCTCTCTCTCTCTCTCTCTCTCTCTCTCTCTCTCTCTCTCTCTCTCTCTCTCTCTCTCTCAAACACTTCTGTGAATCTGCACCTGCAGCTCTGTGGTTTGGTGAGAGGAATTCTGTGGTTTGAAGCAGGAGGTTTAACAGGACTAATAATAAACTTACATTAGATGTCTGATAGAGTTTAAACTAAACATTCATCTAAAACCAAACATACTGACAACCTATAAACTCACACTGCGAAAAAAACATTGACAGGAGACACTGACTTTATTATTAATATGGAATATCAATGAAATTATGTACATATATAAGCATTAACACATATAGACTTACCTCTCTGTGTGAAGTCTTTGTATTTATTTTTGTATCTTTGCTCAATCTCTTCATAAACGGCTTCAGTCTGAGTCCAGTGTCTTCTCTTATAGAGAGCTGTGAGTGAAAACACACAAACCTGCTGTCACTTCACAACACATGACTGAAGACACACTGAACAAGACGGAAGTGAGATGTGCGGATGTAGTTCAATATGTCAGATGTGTTCTTGTATGTGATTTGTGGATGTGTGTACCTCTCCTCATGACTCTGTTGTGTTGAATCAATATCAGCAGCGGCACGAAGAGCAAAAAGAGCAAAACTCCCAGAACAATCCCAACCACCGGAGGAATGAAGAGAGACGCTGCTGGAGAAGTTTCAGGAGTCACTGAGATCTTGTTAAACTGAAGTGTTGTAGTTATTGTTGTTGGCGGTGCGGTGGTTGTCGTATAAGGAGTTGTGGATACAGATAAATCTGCCAACGAAAAAATAAACACACAGATCGAAGAAACTGATGAAATTATAATTAATTTATCTCTCAGTGTTTTTCTCTCACCTGCACAGATGAGTTTAACACGTTCTTTATGTGAGCAGTCAGTGTTATTCTCCAGGACATGAGGACAGTCCCACAGGTGAATCTCAGTCCCTCTACACTCGACTCTGTTCATCCACACAACATCTTCACCAACACCAAACATTTCATTCCCATCAGCACTCAATGCTGCTCCACAACCAAGCTGTCTGCAGACCACCTGAGCATCTCTGATGTCCCAAAGATCATCACAGACTGAACCCCACTTAGAGTTATGATAAACCTCCAGCCTTCCAGAACACCAGCCATTCCCTCCTCTCAGTCTTAAAGGAATACTCTCTACAACACACATTACAAAGATCATTTAGAACAAAACTCACACAGAGTTTTATATTGTGGTTTAAATGTGGAGTATAAACGCATATATATATATGAAGTTACTTGAACATTGTCTCCAGTGAGAAGATTTTGAAGTAGAACATGTCACATGACTCCGGGGAACTGCATCAACCACCTCCCCTAATATTATTACAACATAAAATTAAAATAATGTTTAATATAAATTTTAAATATTTTAATGTCATTTAAATTCATTGAATGTAATGTAATTTTAGCTTTAGCTTTTAAACTTTGCCCAACTTATTTATCTCCTAATTTAGAACATGGACACTAGCACTTACCAGAGCAGGAAATTACAGCTGCTTCGTCTTCATTGCAGGCCTGGTGTGCCCATTGTGAAGATGGACACTGCCATACAGTCGAGTCATGTGATCTACATTTAAGATAATCTATCCAATTCCGAGATCTCCATCCTACTGAAGAACTGGGTTCACTAGCAGATCTTCCACAGTTTAGCTCTTGACAGATCAGACTCGCTGTGTTTCTGTCCATTTGGTTCCAGCAAACATTTCCCCAGGATCCATTGTAGAAAACTTCCACATTCCCTTCACAGCCTTCAGTTAATCTGATCTCTTTATATTCTGGAAAGTTTAATCAACCCTTGTTAAATTAGGTGTTTAAATAATGGCTTACAACAATTAAGACATCGCATCACATCAGTTTAATGTTTACCTGAGCACACGACTCCAACATCCTCCTTGTGTTTACAGTCATGATCTCCCCAGACACTTGAAGAGCAGTTCCACAGAGACGTCTCATTCCCCTCACACTTCACCTCATCCAGCCATATGAGTCCAGAACCAGGACCAAACCAGGCTGGTACTGACTGATCACTGAGTGCCAGTCCACACTGTAGCTGTCTGCACACCACATGAGCATCTTTAATATCCCACGAGTCATCACACACCGTCCCCCATGAGCCATTGTGAAAAACCTCCAGCCTCCCTGCACAATCTCCACCAGAACCCACCAACCGCATCCTCCTCTCACCTGAAATCAGAACAGAACAGAAACTGTAAATGCAAATATTATTCTGAACACAATAATTGTGATGATAATAATAATAATAATAATGAGCATAATAATAATAATAAGCAAAATAATAATAAGGCAACTAAGATACAGTTAAATTCTCACTATCGCAGTTGACTCGTCCCTCACACTCTCTCGCTTCAGACAACAGCACTGCACTTTTATTTGAAGCCAATGATGAATCTGCAGAGAAGAAAAGATATTTTAGTAAATTCGAATGGGTTCATCAATTATTAATCAATATAAATGCTTTATTCATAAGCATAAGTTGTTCCATTCTCGTGATTTTTTTGAGAGAGTAAAGTTGACTCACTAGAACATATGACTTCAATATTGTGTTCATAAGAGCGTTTAGCTCGACTCCAAGAAGAGATTGAACATTCTGAGAGTTGTGTTTCATTCCCCTGACAATCAAACACATCAGCCCAGAAATTATCCAAACCCTTCATGGGTTCTCCAAACCAGTCCACTCCCACAACAGACACAGCAATCCCACAATTCAGCTGTCGACAGACAACATTGGCAGCTCTCAGATTTATGCACCCATCACACACTTTTCTCCACTCTTTAAGGTACTGAAGCTCCAATTGACCAGAACAGACATCAGAGCCGTTCACTAGTCGGAGCGATGTGTAACCTGGAAGAAGATTTTAGAGGTTACTGATATACAGAGCAGCTTAAATATTAATTATTTATTATAAACAGTTTAACCATTTGTATTTACCAGAACATATCAGTCCCACATCATTGTCATGAAAGCATGATGCTTTTGTTGAATTTAATGATGAACAGAAGAAAATGTGTGATTCATTTCCTCTACATTGAATGTCTTGTGTCAACACATGTCCTTCTCCTTTCCCAAAAGCGTCTGATCCCAGCAGCTGAACAGGAACTCCACAGTTCAGCTCTCTACACACAACCTCTGCATCCTGATGATCAAACGCAGTATCACAAACTGTACTCCATCTTCCTTCATAGTATATCTCCACTCTTCCAGAACACAAGTGACGACCAGCAACAAGTCTAGGAATTTTGTGACCTGTGATTTAAAATAAACAATTGTAGATCATGCACAAGCCAAATCTAGATATGTTATTGTTTCTTAAAATATTTAACTGCAAGCTGAAACCAATCTAAAACATAAAACATACTGTATGATATTTGAATAAGATTTTGAAATACAAATCGTAGTTAATAAACAAACAGAAAAAAATGCTGTGCAAATGTCATTATACTATTATTTTGCAGTCACTTACTGCAAAATATAGATTTTTCTTTATTTGACAAAATTAATAAAAGAAATGTGACATTATTAATGATATATTCAGAAGTTAATCACCTGAGCAGATGACTCCAGCATCTTCTCTATGACCACAATCATGACTACCCAACCCATTGGATGTACAGTTCATCAGGGCGAATTCTGATCCAATACAGCCCACATCATCCATCCATGTTGGTCCTGATCCTTGTCCAAAGTGAGCTTCTACTAGGGCCTGTAAAGCCTCTCCACATGCCAGCTCTCTACACACCACATCAGCATCTGTCAGATCCCAATCATCATCACACACTGTTCCCCATTGACCATTATGAAGAACCTCCACTCGGCCAGAACACGGACTTTCACCATTCACCAATCTCACATTAAAATCTAAAACAAATGAAACATAAATTAAAGACCTAAAAAACCTTACATACTTATAATAGGCATTAAACTGAAATGTTTATATTTGTGTGTGCACTTACCGGCAGTGACGGTCATTCCTATAGATGAGACTAAAATGAATGTGTAACAGATCTCCATAATCCTCGACTGTTACACATTGACTGACTGAGAATGTGTGTAAAGATCTCCACTGATACCTTATAGACTGAACCCACTGGATCAATACAACTCGTCTACAGGGAGAGAGAGAGAGAGAGAGAGAGAGAGAGAGAGAGAGAGAGAGAGAGAGGCCAATCACATTCTCTGTTACCTTATTAGAATTAAGAAAGGAAATCATCAAACAACTTGAGTGACAAATCAGAAGAGATATTTAGGTTTTCTCCATATATATCAGCAGAACGTCAGCGCTGATGATCCAGACTCCTCCCTCCATGTTCAAAAGAGACAAACACCTGCAAGATTAAAGATAAATTTACACAAATAAAATACACTCCAGTATCTATTACATATCAGATATTGTCATATACAGGAATACTAGAAACTATATAAACTCTTCAAAAACTCTTTTACAACCACATATCCTTCATAAAAGTAAATTAAATATGTCAATTAAATATGCCATTTAAAAACAAAATAAATAAATTGGACATTTCTACTTTATTTAACTTTACACAAATAAGTTATACTGTTTTTTACAAGTTATATATTTAAATAAAGCAAAGCACAATTGCAATATCTATAACACAACCAGAGTTAAATATGTTGTAAATCGAAAAATAGCAGTTCTAAATTAAAAATCAATCATCATATCAGCAGAATATAGATTATTACAATAAAAAAATAATTTATGTTTTATTAATATTGTAACGCATTCTTTATCCATTAAGTGGCGGTTACAGAAAAGTCAATCACAACATCAGGAAATGTGGTCATACATGAATAATTCTGGCTCACATTTTGATGTTTTCTTTTAGCTCCGTATGCATCTCGCGGGCATCCTGCTCTACTGATAGTGATGATGGAGATGTTGTGGCGGAACCCAAGGGGTTCAGTACATTATCTTTTGTGCTTGTTGAACAAGACAGAGAAACTGTAAAGGAAGATCTGAGATTGAATGATTGTGAATTTGGACATGGAAGTTGAATCAACTTTTAAAACACCAATTAAAAGAAGAAAGAGTCGAAAAGATAAAATCAGTAAACAAATCAAAATAAATGATGCTGCTGAAGATGAAATCATATCTTCTGAAGATAGTGATTCTGATTCTTGTGTTTCTGTGTGTTCAGAGTTTCTGCTTGTTCTCAAAATGAAGCAGTGAATGTTTTGTACGAGGCTGAAGAGATTAGTTCTTTTCTTCAGGAAACGAAAGGGTCAAAAGGCGTGCAAATTGACGATTATTTTCCTAATAGTGCACATTTTGCGAAAGACACCACATATTTGATAAAAGAAGGGGCTTTTGCAGATCTTGCAGATTGGAAATTTGTAAACAAGTTAAAAAGAATAAATCTTAGAGATGAAAAGAATGCCATGGTTTAAATCCCTAAGCTTGTTTGTTTTTTTCATATGCATAATCTCAGTCTTTGCCCATCTGAGTTTCTTGTTGATCTTAAATACAACTATGAGTCAGCTAAAAATGGGAACTCTCAATTTTAATGGAGCTAGAGATGTTCGTAAAAGGATAATGTTGTATGAATATATAAATCAGAAGTCTGTTGATGTGATGTTTATACAAGAAACGCATAGTGATCAGAGAAATGAGGTGGACAGAAAAAAAGAGTGGGAAGGTCTACTTTTTCTTAGTCACAAATCTTCTGTAAGTGGTTGCAATTTTTTTTTTCCAAAAAATATATAAGTCCAGTATCTTTTGAATCTGTATAAAGAGTTTTGTTCTTAAAGTTTGTAAACACTACTTTGAAAACCCTAAATACAGATGATTTCTTAGTTTTAGTTTTAGGTAGATATTTTAATTGTACTGAGAACAATAAAAAAGACTGGAATCATTTGGAACCGCATGCTCCATCTCAAAGAGTTATTAAGCAACTTGTTCAAATTTTTGATCTCTATGATATATGGAGGAAAATACATAAAAAACTAAGGCAATATACATGGGTCCACTGTAAAGATAATTAATTTTCTTTGGCACGTCTTGATCGGTTTTACAGCTTTAAGCATCAGTTCAATATTTTTCAATCTTGTCAAATTAATCCAGTAGGATTTTCAGATCACAGTGCTGTTCTCTGTTATGAATTAGTAAATTGTGTGAAGTCAAGCAGTGCCTATTGGCATTTAAATACATCTTTGCTTGATGACAAACATTTTAAAGGTTCTTTTACTTTTTTTGCGGGGAAGTTTCAAGCAACAAAAATATTTAAATAGCTCTTTACAACAGTGGTGGGATTGTGGGAAAATACAAATCAAAAACTTTTGCCAGCAATACACTCTTAGTATTACAAAAGAAATATTGAATTCTTGATCACTGAATACTTTAGAGACTGAGATAGTTGATTTGTACAGTTCGTCTGCATCTACAGGCAAGAGTGGACACATTGAAGCTCTGACATTAAAGAAACTTTACCGGCAAACCTGTTGGACATTAAGGCACAGGGAGCGCTGGTTCGCTCAAAACATTGTAAACTGGTGAAAAAGTGATGCTTTACTGATTGGAAATGGGAAGGAGCAAACCCCCCTTGCCACGAGGCTTATTATGGAAAAAAGTAGGATTTAAATATCTTGGTGTTTTCTAAGGCAATGAAGCGTTTATGCAGAAGAACTGGGAATGAATGGTGGATAAAGTAACAGGACGTTTGAAAAAATGGAAATGGTTGCTTCCTCAGCTGTCTTTTAAAGGATGCACACTCATAATCAATAATCTTGGGTTTCTTCCCTATGGCATAACGCACTTGCATGCGTTGACCCTCCAGTTGGTCATTTCTCAAAAATCCAAACAGAAACAGTGAAACTTTTTTGGACAATTTGCACTGGATCCCTCAGAGTGTTTTGTTTATGGCTAAAGAAGATGGACACCAAGGTCTTGCGCATCTGTCAAGTAGATGTGCTGCTTATTGTCTTCAGTTCCCTTTCTGTCGGTCTCTCGACGTTGTGTCGAAGAACGACAGTATGGGGTTCGCTCTTGAGAACCAATCGACTCTGACTTTGTTTAAAAGGCCAATGAAATTTGGCGAATGAAATTTGCATGCCATGCCCCGCCCCGGACATCCGGGTATAAAAGGGGAGACGGCGTGCTCATTCATTACCTTTTGTTCTTCGGAACCTGGCGGATGACTTCGAGTCTGAAGCAAGAATCGACTTCTGGCGATCATCTTCCTGCTGGTGTCACGACGCGGTTTGCAGCGGACTGTCCATCTTCGGCTCCCCTGAGCGTCCAGCAGAAGACAGAGAGTGTCTTCTCTTTCTTAAAAGAGCAATTTTCTAAACAGCGTGTTGCCTCATGGCGCATAGCTGTTCCCTTGGTTGCGGCAAGCTTGTCCTAGATGGGGACACCCATGACATGTGCCTCGTGTGTTTGGGTCTCCAGCACGCTGAGGCGGCATTTATGGGACCGACCTGCCCGCATTGCGAGCAGATGTCGATCAAGACGTTGCGGTCACGGGTGGCTTCTTTCCTTGGAGAGCGAGCCACCATTTCGTCAGCTCCCTTTGGATCGTTGGCTGCGGCTACGGCACGGTCAGCGGTCTCGAGGAGCGGCGTCCGTGATTACGAGGGCTCTATAGATGCCACCCCGTCAGCCTCTGGCTCGCGGAGCGTCTATACCTCGGCACGCTCGTCTACCCCATCAGTGAGAGACGGTACGCCGTCTCTCGCTTCCCTCCGGGATGAGGACGGGCTGTCTGTCGCAGCATCGGAGGGTGACCTGCTAGCCTCGGATTCGGAGGACATCCTGGAGCTTCCGCCTCCGGCGGGTAAGTCCCGGGATGATCCGGATCCTGAGATGGCGGCCATGCTTTCCCGGGCCGCCGCGAGCATTGGGCTTCAGTGTACGGCCCTGCCGTCACCCCAACGTTCGCGGCTGGATGCATGGTACCTGGGATCCGGGCGGGGTTCAAGCCACGCCAATTCCCAGTGCCATTCTTTCTGGAGGTGCACGAAGAGATTACGAAGTCGTGGAATGCGCCGTTCTCGGCGCGTACACGGCAGACGGGCTCTTCCACCCTCACTTCCCTCGATGGGGGGGCAGCAAGGGGTTGCGTTGACATACCCCAGGTGGAGCGGGCTGTTGCGGTGCACTTGTGCCCTCAGACCGCTTCTACCTGGAGGGGTCAGCCGAAACTTCCATCCAAGGCGTGTAAGATCTCTTCGACCCTCGGGTCGAGGGCTTACGCTGCCGCTGGACAGGCTGCTTTCTCGCTCCATGCCATGGCCATCCTGCAGGTCCACCAGGCCAAGGCTCTTAAGGAGCTAGACGACCTGCGACTGACCTGGCCCTACGGGCCACTAAGGTTACGGCGCGTGCCCTGGGTCGGACGATGTCCACTATGGTGGTCCAAGAGAGACACCTATGGCTGAACCTTGCGCAAATGCGTGAGGCCGAGAAAGTCCGCCTTCGAAGGTCGGGCGTACCAGTACAAGGTCCTGCCCTTCGGGCTGTCCCTATCTCCCCGCGTCTTCACGAAAGTCGCGGAAGCCGCACTATCCCCCCTCAGAGAGCGGGGCGTGCGTGTACTAAACTATCTCGACGACTGGCTCATCTTGGCTCACTCGCGAGATTTAGTATGTACACACAGGGACATGGTGCTTCAGCACCTAAACCGATTGGGTTTACAGGTCAACCGGGAGAAGAGCAAGCTCGCCCCAGTGCAGAGCATCTCTTATCTCGGTATGGAACTAGACTCTGTCACCATGTTTGCACGACTCACGGAGGAGCGTGCTCAAGCCTTGCTGCGAAGCCTGAGCAGGCTCAGGCGTCCAGTGGTCTCCCTGAAATATTTTCAGAGGCTCCTGGGGCATATGGCATCCACGACTGGGGTTATCCCACTCGGGTTGATGCACATGCGACCACTTCAGCATTGGCTTCAGAGTCGGGTTCCGAGGAGCGCGTGGCGCACAGGCACCAGGCGGATTGCCATCACGCCTCAGTGTCAGAGTACCCTGGCCCCATGGTCCTCCAGGACCTTTTTACGAGCGGGAGTACCCCTCGGACAGGTTTCGAGGCGCGTTGTGGTGACAACGGACGTCTCCCTGTTGGGCTGGGGAGCAGTGTGCAACGGGCATGCAGCTTCGGGTCGATGGACGGGTCCCCGACTGTACTGGCATATCAATTGCCTGGAGTTGTTAGCGGTCATGCTCGCCCTCAGGAGGTTTCTACCTCTAGTGAGAGGCAAGCATGTGCTGATCCGCTCCGACAGCAGGGCCGCGATAGCGTACATCAACCGCCAAGGCGGGATGCGCTCGCGCCGCTTGTCACAACTTGCCCGACGCCTCCTCCTCTTGAGTCAGCAGAAAATAAGATCTCTGCGAGCCGTATTTCTCCCAGGCTACCTGAACCAGACAGCCGACGCGCTCTCTCGTCAGACGCCGCCTCGAGGAGAATGGCGACTCCATCCTGGGACGATCCGGCTGATATGGGAACTGTTTGGTCAGGCACAGGTGGACCTGTTTGCCTCACCAGACAACACCCATTGCCCCCTGTGGTACTCCTTGGCCGAGGGCTCCCTCGGCACGGATGCCCTAGCGCACAGCTGGCCCCGGGACAAGTGGAAGTACGCCTTCCCCCCAGTGAGCCTTCTTGCACAGGTCCTGTGCAAGGTCAGGGACGAGGAACACCAGGTCCTGTTAATTGCGCCATACTGGCCCAACCAGGCTTGGTTCGCAGAGCTAATACCTCTAGCGATAGCTCCCCCCTGGCCCATTCCCCTGCGGAAGGACCTTCTGTCCCAGGGGAAGGGTACGGTATGGCACCCGCGACCAGACCTCTGGAATCTCCATGTCTGGTCCCTGGACGGGAGGAGGAGATCCTGAACGAATTGCCTCCGGCGGTGGCGGACACAATTGTTCAGGCGAGGGCACCAACCACGAGGCGTGTGTACACTGCAAAGTGGCGCATCTTCTCGTCCTGGTGCTCCTCACACAGTGAAGAGCCCGGAGTATGTGTGATCAGTGCAGTGCTGCCGCACACCATGTGCTGGTGGAAGGTAAGTATCTCGGACAGCATAGCCTGGTCACCAAGTTCCTCAGGGGCACGAGGCGGGTTAATCCCCCGCATCCACGCCCTATACCCTCTTGGGATCTCGATGTGGTCCTAACGGGCCTTTCCGAGACCCCTGTCGAGCCCCTAGTAGAGTCTGACCTTCCTCGTCTCACGAGGAAGACAGCACTCCTAGTAGCGCTCGCCTCTATCAAGAGGGTAGGGGACCTACAAGCATTCTCCATGTCCAACGAGTGCCTACAGTTCGGACCGAATTAATCTCACGTCATCCTGAGACGTGCCCAAAGTTCCTACCACCTCCTTTCGGGATCAGGTAGTGAACCTGCAGGTGCTCCCCACGGGGGAGGAAGACCCAACTCCTTCAGTGCTGTGGCCGGTACGAGCGTTACGCTTCTACCTGTAACGCACGCAGAGCTTCGGGAGCTCTGAGCAGCTTTTTGTCTGTTATGGAGGTCAGCAAAGAGGGAGAGCTGTCTCCAAACAGAGATTGGCACACTGGATCGTGGATGCCATTTCCATGGCTTACCGATGCCAGAACCTGCCATGTCCGCTCGCAGTGAGGGCTCACTCTACTAGGGGTGTAGCCTCCTCGTGGGCATTGGCTCAGGGCGCCTCTCTGGCAGACATCTGCACAGCTGCGGGTTGGGCTACGTCCAACACCTTTGCAAGGTTTTATAACCTCAGGGTGGAACCAGTATCAGCTCGGGTTTTACGCAGGTAGAACTAGCCACTGGCCGGGCGTACGCCTGCGAAAGAGCCTTCTTCCCTTTTCAGGTGAGTTCAGTGCTCTAATCTACCTCTCTACTTCCCCTACAGGCGAGTATAGGTAACCTAATTCCATCACTCAGCACCTCCATGGTAACAGGCCGGGCGGAGCGGACCTTGTAAGCAGGCTGAACATCGGAGTGAGCTGCCCTTTTCAGGTGAGCCCCTTTCTTCAGCCAGTGCTCCGTACGTAGTGGCTCCCCCCTCAAGGGTGGCCCCGTACGATGTAATTCCTTCACCAGAATTCCCCCATTAGGTGAATGTGTGATCTCCCTCACGTGGTGCTCCCAAAATACAGGTAGCAATGCACACTAATTTTTCCATGAGTTTCTGCCCCTATCAGGTGAGATCATTGGTACATCTCCACATGTTAACCTCCCTACGGTAGGATGTGGCCTCCGTAACGCACTCCCTCCTTGAAGGGGCCGCGTTTCCCAGTGCAGTTCACGGTCGGGCGGCTATCTCGCTGTAGAGATAGGAAGGCCGTCGCCCGTGGAGACCGGTGGTAAGTTACCTCTCACCTTTTTGTCAAAAAGCTCTGGGACGTGTTACCATTTCCCCACTGGAAGGTTACGCTCTCGCGTAGAAGCACAGACCATTGGACCCGCTCGAGCCTGTCAGGGTCGCTGCGCTAGAGATCGTGACGCAGCACAGCGCCGTGGCGTGTTACATAGGAACCCCATACTGTCGTTCTTCGACACAACGTCGAGAGACCGACAGAAAGGGAACGTCTAGGTTACTATTGTAACCCCGGTTCCCTGATGGAGGGAACGAGACGTTGTGTCCTTTCGTGCCACGTCGCTGTGCTGCTCGCTGCAGCGATCGTGAGTCATCCTTACGTTCCTCAGCACAAAAGGTAATGAATGAGCACGCCGTCTCCCCTTTTATACCCGGATGTCCGGGGCGGGGCATGGCATGCAAATTTCATTCGCCAAATTTCATTGGCCTTTTAAACAAAGTCAGAGTCGATTGGTTCTCAAGAGCGAACCCCATACTGTCGTTCTTCGACACAACGTCTCGTTCCCTCCATCAGGGAACCGGGGTTACAATAGTAACCTAGACGTTTTTGCTGAAGATCTTGATAGGATCTGAAGGACTGGGATGGAGACCAGTGGCTTAATCCATTCTACACAGAATAAGTAGCCTTTTTGCATTGAAAGGGAGACTGTGTTTCATTGTTTTACGTTTTGTAAGAGACTTTCTTTTTTGTTTAGTCTTTTAAAACTTTCTCAAGAACCGCTGGATTTTAATTTACAAATAGAAGATATTAATATTGATGATGATGATGAGATTGATATATCAAAAGATGATGTGGAGCCTGTCTCTGGGGATAAGAGCAAACTTTATTCACTTCAACAGATTAATCACTTTCTGGATGTTACTAAAGGACATCATAAACCTAAAATTGAGTCTCATTTTCCTGATTTAAACTTATTTATTATGTCGTGTACAATGGCAATGAGAAAAGCTTCCTATGACGAACTTGACAGTCCCAAACGGTGCCGTCTTAAAAAACTTCTGACTACACTTAGAAGTGTTCTGAACTCACAAAATTATAAATAAAAAATGGCTTTTTTAAGACTTAACTTTTCCCTGTGTTTGGCATCATTGAATGTGTTTCTTTTATTTCTCATCATGGCTCCATTTAAACTCAGTTTATTAAATATTAATGGATGTCATAATGCTGTGAAAAGGAATTGTTTATTTGAACATTTTTGGCATGTGATTAGAGTGGACCTATTTTCTGTTTTTATGGAGTGTTTTAAGAGAGGCAACCTGCCAGTGAGTCTGTGGAGAGCGGTGATCACCTTCCTATCAAAGTCCCTAACCAACAAGATCAAACACTATCTTCGGTGATTCATGCTGACCAATCATATTGCATTCCGGAATGTTCTATTTTTGATAATCTTTTTTTGATTCGAGACATGATCTCTTCTGCCAGGTTACAAAATTTGGACATTGGTTTTGTTTCTTTGGACCGGGAAAAGGCTTTCGATCATGGTTGATCATGGTTTCCTTTTTAAGTGCCTTGAGGCTTTTGGTTTTGGTCCAACCCTAATAACATATATCAAACTGCTGTAAACAGACATATATAGTATGATAAATATTAACGGTTCTGTCACAAGTCCTTTCAGGGTAAGTAGAGGCATTCGGCAGGGTTATGGTCTTTCAGGCATTCTATATGCCATTGTAATCTAACCATTGTTTGTCTCACTCAGGAACAACTTTGAGGGCATATCAGCAGTGTGTCCAACCACCTCAGAATTGATAACCACGAGACTCAGTGCTTACAATGATGACGTTACTATCATTATTTGATCTTGTCAAGATGTTTAGATTTTTTTAACAATGCTCTGGTGGTCTATCAGAAAGCCTCTTCAGTTAGAATCAACTGGCAGAAGAGTGCATCCTTTTTGATGGGCGAATGGGTCAATGGAGGCCCTCCAGCACTTCCCCAGAAGTTGACCAGACAAAACATGAAATATTTTGTGTTCCTATTGACTGCAATGAAATACAAGTCATAAAGTAAATTTAGAAATCACTACTTTTTTTATTTGCGTTTTCTACACACCAACATTTTCTGATTTGGGGTTGGATATGGAGAAAACAAAAACATGTTTACAGATTTATATTTACACTATTAAAAATAAATTACAAAAATCCATAAATATTATTTACATTTAAATTTAGGCATTTCACAGATGATTTTATCCAAAGCGACTTACAAATAGTCGAGGAGACAATGAAGCGGTAAATAGCCGAACAACAATAGGTGTACAAGTCCTACAACAATGTTACCAAGTTACACAAAGCGAGAAAAAAACGTGTAGTTTTTTTTTTAAGATTAGAAAAGAGGTTAGAAAAGAAAGTACTCCTAGTGAGTTAGATGTAGCCGGAAAATATGTGATTTTAAGTGTTTTTTAAAGATAAAGATCGAGTCCGCCAAGCGTGAAGCAAGAGTCAGATTGTTCCACCATCGAGGAACTGATGCCGAGAACGTACGAGAAAGAGATTTCTTACCCTTTTGAGATGTCACCACAAGTCGTAGCTCATTCGCGGAGCGCAGTGATCTGGAGGGCCTATACCTTTGAATTAGTGAGTTAAGGTATCAGGGGCCTCATTTATAAAGCTTGCGTATGCACAAAACGGAGCTGAAAACATGCGTACGCCAGTTCCTGCGCAAAAGTTGGGATTTATAAAGAAAAACTTGACTTGAAAAGATGCACACCTTCACGCAAACTCTGACCCATGCGTACGCACATTTTGAAGACAAAGCAGTTTGGGGACACTGATGGTGAGATTAGGAACTGACTGCGGATGAAGGGAATTAACCCTTTGAATTAATTTACTTCAATATATTTCAATATTTACAATATTTACCAGTTGCTCATAGGTCCCGGTTACAACAAAAAATAAAAATAACATTAAATCACCATTATGGGTCCCAAAGATACATACATGCATGTTTAGTTTAAAGACATAAAAGCAACAATCTGTGAAAGTACGTAAATGTAATTTCTTTCACTTCCATTCTTAAATGGATGTACGCCTATCACTCATTATGTGATTAATGTGATAAGTTGCATATTCCAGCAGCGCCACACGGTCGGGACTCCCGCACTTGTGCTGGGGACCTCGGGAAACTCCGGAGCCTCTGCAGACTCTACGCTGGGAGTTTCCTCATACTGGACTCCCGCAGACTCTGCAAGAATAAGGACCAAACCAATTGTGTAATTTATTTTATTTTAATTGAGCACGCAAGCAATAAAGTTATTGACCAGGTTCCCCTGTATCAGCACATGTGTGTCTCCCTTCCTCTTAGACACAATGCCACACACACTGGTTTGGCAGAGAATCGGGGGCACCTTTGCCCTCACCAGTCGCCCACACATTCTGTCAGTGAGAGACAAACAGTTTCTTTTTTCCCATCTTAAGATCGGAACACTTCTCATTCATATCTGGATCGGTCCTGTTTACCGCAGCAGTGATTTGTGTCCACTCTGAATATTATTTTTATTAGTAATTCCACCAAACAAAATAACCTTGCTTTCATCCACCTCACTCACAAGAATCTATATTTCTGCCTTGCTCTCCATTTCTGTCATGATTTTGTTTTTAAAAAACACATATTTTTATATTTCCCTGCTCTTTTTAATATGCATAGCCACTGAGGTCATTTGCATTGTCTATATATGGTTAAATGTGGGCGGATAGAGGGCGGTAAATGAGATTTTTTGGCGTGCGCAAATTATCAGGTAGATTGTGATTTATAAAGTGAAAATTGCGTGCAGGTGTGCGTACGCATGCTTTTACAAATCTGAATATTTTTTTGCGTACGCTCTTTTTGGCTTTTGTGCGTACGTAGAGTTTTAGTAAGGATCCTACGCACAGTTTTATAAATGATGCCCCTGAACCGGTGGTGGTGTTGTAGGCGATGAGAAGACATTTAAATTCAATGCGAGCTGCTACAGAAAGCCAATGTAGTTTAATATAGAGAGGTGTTACATGGGTCCTTTTTGGTTCCTTGAACACCACTCTTGCAACTGCATTCTGTATCATCTGCAGAGGTTTAGTTGTGGTTGTATTATATCCCTTTACATTAATTAAACAAAACACTTTTACCTTAATAAATCAACGCATAAATAAAAAATATATGTTATGAAAAATGTCATAATGTCAAAATACAAACGTTTAGCCTGTTAATGTTCTTCTGAATCACCAGAGAACTATTCATGCATTTAAGTAGTATAAAGTTATACTAGTATAAGGTTTTATAAATTCATTGTTATGGGTTTATTCTATACTTTTTATGATACCCATAAGATCTATGTGTAGCACATACATCTGTTGACAT
Source organism: Triplophysa yarkandensis (assembly GCA_033220385.1). NCBI lineage: Eukaryota > Metazoa > Chordata > Actinopteri > Cypriniformes > Nemacheilidae > Triplophysa > Triplophysa yarkandensis. Next base: position 9,792,994 of record CM065678.1, read on the forward strand.
CTGTCATCTGTTAAATTAGTAATTGTAAAAATGGTTTATTTTGATCACAAAGGTAAAAATATGTTAGATATTACTTTGTTATTTTTCACAGATTTTGTCATAATACCTTCAAGTGATTAAACAATGTGAATTCTATTTCTGTAGTTTTTTTTATCAGTGACGTGTTTGTAAATTATTTGCTTGTATTGTAATATTTTTTTACAAATCCAAATTTCTTAATATGTCACCTTGGTTTGATGTCTTTCTTGAAAGGGAAATTTGCTTATTATTCATTTTCTTAACCTTATTGATGATAACAAGAGTAACAGGTTTCTAGAGGCATATATAAAAATTCTTACAGATTGAGCTTAATGAATTCGTTTTACTCAAACAAAAGTTTTTTTGTCATGCCTGTAAGCTGCAGTGCAACAGCACACTACAATTCCCATAATCCCTTGTTGGACTACTAATTGATGGCCATCACCTGTGTCTCATGATGTGTGGCCTACCAGGTGTGTATATACACACTTCACTTTGGTTTCTCTTGTCTTTTGTCATTCTTTGTTTGTATTCACATGTTTGTTTCTGGTGTTTTAGCTTTGTTTGTTCATTTTATTGAAAATACTTTTATTCTTATGTTATATTCTGGATTTGTAACAAAACAATCTTTGTTTCTAGCAGGAGTAAATCTGTGTGTAAACTAAGGTCAGGTTTTAGCATTTTGTTAGGGCTGTCCAATAAATAAAAATTCACTGCCTGATTTTAACTTTGGCTTCTAACAAACATGGAACAAAAATATTTTTGCTCCACATTTAGGTGTGCATTTATTATTTATGTTTAGTGTTCACATCCTATATGGTCTTTAATACATATTTATTGAGTGCTTTTTTATTGGAAATTGGCTTTTTTCTATATTCACTTTTGGAGGGTTGAGGAAGTTGTTGCCTGCATGGTATACATTAGTGGTGGCCAACACATCATCATCATGACTGCTGCTCCTGTGCCCCCGGACACAAGATGGCCAATTCTACCAAACCTTTAATTACTTTCAACTTACATAACCTACAGCCCAACCAGCATTCACTGATGGCTGGTAAATATTGTTTTTTAACATTTATAGGTTTGTCCCAAACAGCCTGTACATCACCCTGTAATTACATGCACTACATGCTAGTCCAGCTTTTGCAGACACGCAAGTATTATTAACTAGGACCCGTGTGAGCCCCAAACCAGCCTTTACAGACAGGTAAGAATTTTTAACTAGGACACGTTTGAGCACAAAACCAGCCTTTACAGACAGGTAAGTAATTTTTAACTAGGACACGTTTGAGAACAAAACCAGCCTTTACAGACAGGTAAGTATTTTTAACTAGGACACATTTGAGCACAAAACCAGCCTTTACAGACAGGTAAGTAATTTTTAACTAGGACACGTTTGAGCCCCAAATCAGCCTTTACAGACAGGTAAGTATTTTTAACTAGGACACGTTTGAGCACAAAAACCAGCCTTTACAGACAGGTAAGTATTTTTAACTAGGCCACGTGTGAGAACCAAACCAGCCATCCGGCTTTATCTACTTCCACGCCTGACCCCACACCAGCCTTCACCAGTTGGTTAATGGTTTTAATAATAATTTTCAACTGTTAATAATTTTCAAATATCCTTTTAAAACCGTTCAGTAATTGTTACAATTTCACAACTTGATAACAAACAGCCTTCACAGACACAACCATTCTCCAGGTCCTGATTCCTGACCAGCCTTCAATGCCTTGAGCTCTGAACAGCCTACACCAAGGTGGTAAATTATATTTTAACTTATTGTTTTTAAATATGAATACATTTTTGGTCTTTTAACAATTTTTTTAATTTCAAAAACTGATCTTGACCTGCCCTAACAGATTTTATACTTTATCCACTGCCACTGTTTTACTTTATATGATATGTATGTTGTGACAAATACTTATAATCAAACAGGGATAGTATTTGTTTTTCTGATAAATAAGGGATCGCTGCAGTGGTGTGCTATTCAGAAGATCTAATCCATTAATATAGGCATGTAAAAATATGCACTCCATACAGAGTATGTGTGAAACATGTGTGTAAGTCCTAACCAGCCTTCGCCGCCGCCGACCAGCCTTCGCCGCCTCCGCCGACCAGCCTTCGCCACCTGAACCTCGACTAGACCTCATGGCCACTAAACCTGCAGAACAAAACTGTCGATCAAATGTAATATGCAAACATTCAATAAAATTTGAGAAAAGGGAACATTTGTATGAGTGAAGGGCTATTACTGAAACTCCAGCTTTCATTGCCAAACAGTCTGCACTTCTTGAGTCCTGACCATCCTTCACCATCAGAGCCATAACCGGCCTTTACTTCCACCACTCCTGAGATCTGACCAGCCTGAACCAGAAATTATTTTCTTTCCGTTCTTCAAATTTCAATAATTTTTTACCTTTTGTTTTTCAGTGTTCACTGCCAACCGGCCTAAGTCCTGACCAGCCTGCACTACACTGAAATAAAGGATTGTTGAAATAACTTTGATCATGTATAGCGGTTCCACATATTCCACATATTCAAATTTAGTTGGTTTATCATGCATGTTTGTAACAATTTCTTGAAGTTGAAGTTATTTAAATTTAAATCACATGGAACAGATATATTTGATACTAATTCCCCAATCCCTTTTTTAAGTGGATGCACATTTCTAAACTATTTGAAGATTTTATTCATTTTCAACCTTGTAGCAATATTGAGCCAACTTTCACTGCTGATCCTGACCTGCCTTCACTTCCAAGCTAGTGTCCTGACCAGCCATCACGGACCAGCCTGCACCAGTTGGTAATGTTTTATTTCAGATAACCTTTTTAAAATTTTCAATCATTTTTTAATCTTTAACAATTGTTTTCCAACTTTAAATGCCTGATGGACAAGACTTCACTTCCCTGCTTGAGCTCCAACAAGCCTTTACTGCCGTCCAGCATTCACCTCCTTAACATCGACTAGCCGTTATACTTTGTCAACTGTATTTTAGAAATTATTTTTCTTGATTTTAACTTGTATACTTTTCTTGTTAAATTTTTTTTCATAAATATGGCTCTTTATCAAACTTATGTTCCACACACTTTTTTGTCTTTAACCATGTAAAATATTTAATGTCCGATCCTCAAATGTATAGCATATTTGTGTTAATTTCAGTTTGAGACGGAATATAGTTACAAAAGAGAACTCAAGGCTAATCTCTTTTGAAATATGTCAGGATTCCCGATTCCCTTTTTATAAGGGCCCTCATCTCCTTTTCTTTTATCCAAATCTACCTAAACTCCTTTAAAACCTGATTGCTTTATTCTGTGCTAGATATTGAAGGTAAAGGATGTGGTGACTGTCATCTGCTTGCTTTGAAGATGTCAATTGTATTTGTCTTTGTGGTCGGCTCACCAGTCTCTTAGATCCAAGCTGTGGTGTTTGAATCCAGGGAGAACCAGCTGCAGAAGATCAAAAGCAGCACAACTTCAGCCAGAACTTATTGTGAAGGTAAGTAATCGTATTTTTTAAATGTGTTAAAATTGTCAAATAGAACTAAATGTAAGGGAAAACTGCTCTTAAGCATTAGTCTTGTTAGTTTGTTTAGTCTTTGATTACAGACTAGATGTTTTCTAGTTCCAGGTTGTGTTTGTATCTAAAGATATTTTAACAATACGGATGCACTTTAATATGAACTGATTTTTTGTTTAATTTTATTAATTTGTTCTTTTGTCAAACTTATTTTATTTTTTGGCTGTTTATGCTTAATAATGCTTTTCATTTTTTCATATTTCATTTGCTTTTTTTTAATTAAACTTTAGGTCATGCTTTTATCATATTTTTTTGGGGTTATATGTATTTATATGTTTTGCAGTGATAATTGCCAACTGCATAATACTGTAAGTCACTTTGGATAACAGTGTCTGCCAAATGAAGAAATGTAAATGTAATAAGTGTTTGGAAAAACTGTTATTTTCATATCCCTGTTTTTATAGGATGATCTATGCTTTTATTGTTTGTTTTTATTGCTGTTTTAAGTTTATTTATTTTTATAGCAGTTTTGTTTCATGCCTTTGTCAATTCATAAAACATTTTAATTTTCATTTAGAATGTATTTTTTTAAGCAGTTATCCTGCTTTTTTCATTTAATGAAGGAAAAAAGTATGTTTGGTCATTAAAAATGTAAGTGCTTTAAAAATTTACATTCAATATCAAGTTTTCTTTAGTGTTTTTGTGAAATGGTCATTTTAAATTTATGTAATTTTAAGATTATATATCTAGTTAACATTAACTTTATGTTCAGTGTTGATTTGACTAAAGAAAGCAAAAGAGGAACTGCAACTATCACTGGCAACATTGTAATGTATATTAATCACACCGCAAACTGAGTTAATCACTTAAACCATACTAATCCTTTAGGGCATTAGTGTGACATGGGCTTGTTAGAGGTGTTTTGGAAGAGGAAAATTTTTTTAAATCTAACACGAGCAATAGGAGATCTGATCAGAAGTGTAATGGGCTCAATGCAAGATGTGATGTGAGCAGTATGCGATGCCAAGCGTGTGACGTGTGAAGTTAGATGTTATGTGGTCAATGGGAGAATGTGACAAGTGAAGTGAAGTGTGAACTGCAAAATGTGACTTGATCAGAAGTGTGTAATACAAAATGTAAAGTGAGCAATCTAAGGGTTAACTAATAAAGTGATGTGTAAGGCATGATTTTATGTAAGTGATGCATGATGTGAATTGAGCAGTGTGAGAGGTCTCAAACCTAAAGTGTGTTATCAATGATGTGATTTGAGCAGTGTTGGATGTGTCAAATCATGTGACGTGTGCTAGGCCACTTGTGACAAGTGATGCTACGTTTGTAATGCCTGATGTGAGCAATGTAAGATGTGACGAGGCATGTGAAGTTTGTAATATGTGGTGTCCAATCAGCAAAGTGAAGCTTGTAATGTGCTGTTTACAGTTTGTAATGTCAAGTTATGTAAAATTTGCATTCTGCGCTGCCTTTTACCAATTATTACACAATTTATTCATGCTTACTAAAGGGTAAATCACTAGAGTTCATCAGTGGCTGAATGCAAATACATACTGTTAATGTTAATACATTTAATACAATTCAGTTCAAACAATACAAAATCATTTGAAAAGCAAGGCAGAACTTCCAAATGAACACAAACAATAGGCTTTTACAATTTGAAAAGCTTTTTAAGGCAATATGGACTTATGGAATTAAATGAATGTTACTTATTTTTAAATTGTATGAAAACTTTTGTGTGAAATTTAAATCCACGATGACATTATGCCAATATAATAGATATGTGTGGCTGTTCTTTCAATTGCAAAGTATCATTTGAATTATCATTGTCCTCTATTAACCACTTCGATTACATATTTTGTGCAATTAGCCCCGGCATTGAAGTGAACTAAGATCCCAAGGATGCACGTAAAATTTCTAACTTCATTTGACACACTTAGCATGTCCATATTTGCTGAGATAAGTTGATGCATGGTGGGATACGCTCACCACTTTGCTGACCAGACTGGTGGTGCAGTGGTACAGTCTTGCATAGCTAAGATTTTGCAGCAAGAAACCAGCGACACAAGTAAAGCCCCATTCAGACAGCGACTTGAGTAAATGCATTTCTTCAAAAAGCATGTAGAAATGTTCATTTACTCATTAAATCGCCTTTAATTTATAGTCACATTCCATTACATCACATTGCAATGCAATGCAATATTTATATTTTGCCACATCATGTCCTGTCTGGGATTTGGACCTGGATGTTTGAGTTTTGCAGCAAGCTACCAGCAGCTCACAATGTTACTTACTTGTTTCAGCAACAGCAATGTGCAGTCCGTTTTAACGTTAGTAATAAAACTTGTACACCCTTTTCCTGTTCAAAATGGCACACAATAGGAAATCTCAAAAACTAGATATGTCAACACTTCACATCTTACATCGACTCCATCATTTTTCTTATCACACCTCACATTTCTAGTTATATGCATTGCGCTTTGAATCGCTTGTCACTTCACACTGCTAACATCACACCTTGCATTGCACACTTCCAACACCGCACATTAAACACTTCAAATTCCAATACACACTTCACATTGCATATCGTACATTTCATACCGTGCGTTGCGCACTTCACGCTACTTGACACGTCTCACACTACTCACATCACACTGGGCGTTGCACACTTCCCGTTACTTGACACGTCTCACACTACTCACATCACACTGTGCGTTGCGCACTTTACGTAACTTGACACGTTTCACACTACTCACATCACGCTGGGCGTTGCGCACTTCACGCTACTTGACACGTTTCACACTACTCACATCACACTGTGCGTTGCGCACTTTACGTAACTTGACACGTCTCACACTACTCACATCACGCTGGGCGTTGCGCACTTCACGTTACTTGACACGTTTCACACTACTCACATCACACTGGGCGTTGCGCACTTCCCGTTACTTGACACGTCTCACACTACTCACATCACGCTGGGCGTTGCACACTTCACGTTACTTGACACGTCTCACACTACTCACATCACACTGGGCGTTGCGCACTTCACGTTACTTGACACGTTTCACACTGCTCACATCACACTGGGCGTTGCGCACTTCACGCTACTTGACACGTTTCACACTACTCAAATCACACT
>CM065678.1:9804679-9824679 GCA_033220385.1 Triplophysa yarkandensis
AAGGCATTGATTGACCTGATATTAGATACTACTGCGTCTGCTGAAGCAAGTAGTTCCAGACTTGGGGCTGATACTGATTCAGATAGTGATTTCGCCTCCTGTTTTATTGTCAGACATACTTTTAACAAGGTAAATATATATATAATATATTGTTAATATATGTAAAATAACTTAATTGTAATTTACATTTACATTTAGGGTTAGCAGACGCTTTTATCCAAAGCAACTTACAAATAGTCGAGGGACAATGATGCGGTAAATAGCCGATACAAGCAGCGCATTACAGTAGTCCAGCCAGGACAGGACACGAGCCTGAACCAGGATTTGTGTGGAATGTTCTGAGAGAAACGGTCTGATCTTCCTGATGTTGTAAAGCATGAATCTGCAGGATCTGGCAGTCGCAGCAACATGATCTGTGAAGTTGAGCTGATCATTGATGATCACTCCCAAGTTTCTCGCAGACCTGGAGGGCACAATGGTTGATGCTCCTACTTGGATAGAGAGGTCATGACGAGTCTTCGGGTTGGCAGGAATGACAAGAAGTTCCGTTTTTTCGCAAGGTTTAGTTGTAGGTGGTGTTGCTTCATCCAGACCGTGATGTCGCTCAGACATGCTGTGACTCGGGTCGAAATCGTCTTATCTTCCGGATGAAATGCAAGGTGGAGTTGCGTGTCATCCGCATAACAGTGGTAGGAGAAGCCATGCTTACGAATGAATGATCCCAGTGATGTCATGTAGATCGAGAAGAGCAACGGTCCAAGAACTGAGCCCTGAGGTACACCGGTGTCAAGATGTTGCTGTTCTGAGACTTAATCTCCCCACGAAAATCTGAAGGATCTACTCGAGAGGAAGGATACGAACCATTGGAGAGCCTTGTCGGAGACGCCCATTTCCTTGAGAGTCGAAAGGAGAATGCTGTGGTTAACGGTGTCAAAAGCAGCGGATAAGTCCAGCAGGATGAGAACGGATGACATGGAGGCCGCCCTTGCCAGTCGTAGATCTTTAACAACTGGGAGCAGAGCTGTCTCTGTTGAGTATCCTTTCTTGAAGCCTGACTGGTTGCTGTCCAAGAGGTTGTGTAGAGTAAGGTAAGCCGAGAGTTGGTCGAAGACGATACATTCCAGGGTCTTTCCGATGAAATGCTGAAGAGAAACTGGTCTGTAGTTCTCTAGAAGTGCGGAATTCAGCGAGGGTTTCTTAAACAGCGGGTTGATCATGGCTTCTTTGAAAGCAGCAGGAAATGTGCCAGTTGAGAGTTATAAATATTCACAAACTTTCCCTTCCCTTAACTTCTGATGTTAATCACATTCTCTGGGTATTACATTTCAGACACAAAATTCTCTCTAGAAACAATAATCAAATAATAATAATTATTATTACTGGTGGTTAAATCACATTGAAGTGTCATACTGTAAATTAAGTTTGTCTTAGTCTCTATTGCCATAATCACACTTGAACACATGAACGTGCTTTTAACTCCCCACATGAACACGCTTCTAACTCCACACATTAACCCGATTCTAACTCAACACATGAACGCGCTTATTACTCCACACATGAACGCGCTTATTACTCCACACATGAACGCGCTTGTAACTCCACACATTAACCCGATTCTAACTCAACACATGAACGCGCTTATTACTCCACACATGAACGCACTTCTAACTCAACACATGAACGCGCTTACTACTCCACACATGAACACGCTTCTAACTCAACACCTGAACACGCTTCTAACTTTTAGGCATTTAAAGGTTAGGGATAACTCCACACATGAACGCGCTTCTAACTCAACACCTGAACACGCTTCTAACTTTTAGGCATTTAAAGGTTAGGGATAACTCCACACATGAACGCGCTTCTAACTCAACACATGAACGCGCTTACTACTCCACACATGAACGCGCTTCTAACTCAACACATGAACACGCTTCTAACTCAACACCTGAACACGCTTCTAACTTTTAGGCATTTAAGGTAAGGGATAACTCCACACATGAACGCGCTTATTACTCCACACATGAACGCGCTTCTAACTCCACACATGAACGCGCTTCTAACTCAACACACGAACTCGTTTCTAACTCAACACATGAACGCGCTTCAAACTCAACACATGAACGCGCTTCTAACTCAACACATGAACTCGATTCTTACTCCACACATGAACGCGCTTCTAACTCCACACATGAACGCGCTTCTAACTCAACACATGAACGTGCTTATTACTCCACACATGAACGCGCTTCTAACTCCACACATGAACGCACTTCTAACTCAACACATCAACGCACTTCTTACTCAACACATCAACGCGCTTCTAACTCAACACATGAACACGCTTCTAACTTTTAGGCATTTAAAGGTTAGGGATAACTCCACACATGAACGCGCTTATTACTCTACACATGAACGCGCTTCTAACTCCACACATGAACGCGCTTCTAACTCAGCACATGAACGCGCTTACTACTCCACACATGAACGCGCTTCTAACTCAACACATCAACGCACTTCTTACTCAACACATCAACGCGCTTCTAACTCCACACCTGAACACGCTTCTAACTTTTAGGCATTTAAAGGTTAGGGATAACTCCACACATGAACGCGCTTCTAACTCCACACATGAACGCGCTTCTAACTCAACACCTGAACACGCTTCTAACTTTTAGGCATTTAAAGGTTAGGGATAACTCCACACATGAACGCGCTTATTACTCCACACATGAACGCGCTTCTAACTCCACACATGAACGCGCTTCTAACTCAACACACGAACTCGTTTCTAACTCAACACATGAACGCGCTTCTAACTCAACACATGAACTCGATTCTTACTCCACACATGAACGCGCTTCTAACTCCACACATGAACGCGCTTCTAACTCAACACATGAACGTGCTTATTACTCCACACATGAACGCGCTTATTACTCCACACATGAACGCGCTTCTAACTCCACACATGAACGCACTTCTAACTCAACACATGAACTCGATTCTTACTCCACACATGAACGCGCTTCTAACTCAACACATGAACTCGATTCTTACTCCACACATGAACGCGCTTCTAACTCCACACATGAACGCGCTTCTAACTCAACACATGAACGTGCTTATTACTCCACACATGAACGCGCTTCTAACTCCACACATGAACGCGCTTCTAACTCAACACATGAACTCGATTCTTACTCCACACATGAACGCGCTTCTAACTCCACACATGAACGCGCTTCTAACTCAACACATGAACGCACTTCTAACTCCACACATGAACGCGCTTCTAACTCAACACATGAACGTGCTTATTACTCCACACATGAACGCGCTTCTAACTCCACACATGAACGCGCTTCTAACTCAACACATGAACGTGCTTATTACTCCACACATGAACGCGCTTCTAACTCAACACATGAACGCGCTTCTAACTCAACACATGAACGCGCTTCTAACTCAACACATGAACGCGCTTCTAACTCAACACATGAACGCGCTTCTAACTCCACACATGAACGCGCTTCTAACTCAACACATGAACGCGCTTCTAACTCCACACATGAACGCGCTTCTAACTCAACACATGAACGCGCTTCTAACTCAACACATGAACGCGCTTCTTTCTCCACACATGAACGCGCTTCTGGTGTTGAGGATGTTGTGGTTGTTGACGGTGTGTGGTTGGTGTTGTTGGAGTTGTCGTTGGTGTTGTTGTTTGTAGTGTTGTTGTTGCTGTTGTCATTGGTGTTGATGTTGTTGTTTATGGTGTTGTGGTTGTTGTTTGTGTTAATGGTAATGTGGTTGTTGTTGGTGATGGTACTGTTGAAGTTGTTGATGAATATTATGACGATGGTGCTGTTGTTGGCTGTGGTGTTGTTGATTGTGTTGTTGTCGTTGTGGTTGTTGTTTGTGTTGTTGATGTTGTTTTTGTTGGTGTTGATGTTTTTGTTGTTCTTGTTTATGGTGTTGTTGCTGTTTACGTTGTTGTTGATGTTGTTTCTGTTTATGGTGTTGTTGTTGTTGTGTTGTTGTTGTTATTGTTGTTTCGATGGTGTTGTCGCTGTTTATGGTGTTGTGGTTGTTGTTGATGGTGTTGTTGTTGTTGGTGGTGGTGATGTTGGAGTTGTTGTTATTGGAGTTGTTTTTGTTGGTGATGTTGTTGTTGTTGTTTGTGTTGTTCTTGTTGTTATTGATGGTGTTGCTGCTTTTTATGGTGTTGTGGTTGTTGTTGTTGATGGTGTTGTTCTTGTTGTTGGTGGTGGTGTTGGAGTTGTTGGCGATGTTTTTGTTGGTGATGTTGTTGTTGTTTTTTTTGTTGATGGTGTCGTTGTTGTTGTTGGTGGTGTTGTTGTTGTAAGTGTTGATAGTGTGGTGGTTGTTGTTTATGTTGTTCTTGTTGTTGTTGGTGTTGACTGTGTTGTGGTTGTTGTTTGTGGTGTTATTGGAGTTGTTTTTGTTGGTGTTATTGTTGTTTTTGTTGATGGTGTTGTTGTTGGTGTTTATGGTGTTGGGGTTGTTGGTGTTAATAGCGTTGTGGTTTTTGTTGCCGTTATTGAAGTTTTTGTTGGTGGTGGTGGTGTTGTTGTTGTTGTCAGAGGAGCGCTTTGGTAAATATTATGTTTTACCCTTAAAATGTGTAATATTTGAACAAAACATTTTTAAAATGTTTTATATGTTTTTCATATGATGTCAAAAGAAAGAAGAATATTTTGATTGAAATAAAAGAGATATAATTTAGTTTTTGCTCATAAAGCGACTTAACTGTTTAAACTAGTTAATAATCACAAAACAATATTTGTACTTCGTTGATAAAAACTGATTCAGTTTTAATAGATGTAACTTTAAGTGAAGACGAAAATGTGTTACCTTTAATCTTCTCTAGCTGTATTTAGATAATATAATCTTATTTGCTTTTATTTATGTAACACATTTACATTTGTTTATTTTTATATAGCAATATTAACATTATTAACATGATTTGTATTAATAAAGCCACATTCCTTAACTCTTTCTTCAGCTCCCACAAGACTCCACTCATCCAAAACAAACAGAAGAAAGAGTTGTTGCATCAGAAGACAAGAAGAGAATAAACGAGAAGATGACAAGATAAAGAGAAGTGAAGAGAGAACAAATCATTCATCATACATATGCACAGACATATACATGTTTGTAAGGTATGGTTATGTTATGTAATATTATTTGTGTATACAAAATATTAACAATGTCAAAAATAAAGACCTTATATTTCATGTACACACATTTCACTCTTGGCATTTGTTGGTAAAAGGCTGATGTGTGAATATTTATTGTACTTGTAGGAATTCTTGAAAGACAAAACTCAAGGCAAGCAGCTCTACAATACAATACAAGAAACAGAAATTTCTTCATGTGACATGTATCACACCACACGAGTCTGCAGCATGTAAGCTGTGAATATTTGTTCTTTATTTGATAAGAAATTAAGCCATGTTTCTGTACAATATGATAACATTTGACATTTAATTTACGCTTTTGTCTAAACTAGTACTAATTATAAAAAACAACCAATGAAATTTTTTTTCCTACATTTGAAAAGCATGCGATTGTCAATACAAAAATATTTAAAATATCATAAAAACAAATGGCACAGTAGTTTCAGTGACACAATTATATCACTTAAATGTCCAAACTCCTAAAATGTAATATGATTTGATGACATGACACAGTGGGTGTGGTTATTGACTTATACTGCCCCACCCCTTTTATTTGGCTCCTCTCCCACATCGTCATAGTCTGTTTTATAAAAATTTTGTGTTAATTTTGTAAAGTTGAAAGTTGTAAAGCCAAAGTTAATAAGTTTTAAAAAATCGACAATATAAAGATATAGACTAGAATACACATATTTATCTGGAAAGGTTAATTACCCACCTAACATGTTTATCAGATCTTCTCTGTTGTTCTTTACGTCATCATACTCCTCCTGAACACCTACTGATATCACATGACACAGTAATAATATTTTAGAAAATTACATTTAGTTTTGATATATGTTTTGATATATGTATCATTTTATGTGTCATGTCATGGACACAGTCAAAATCAATTACACTTGACAAAATCATCATTGTGTGAATAGTAGTGTAAATACTAAAATGTTTACGTATTATATACATGGTTCCTGTGTCAGTTTAACACACCTTTTTCAAGATCAGACTTCTGTCCTGTGGTGATGACATCATCATACTTCTCAAGTGTGTTTTCTACATGTGAAACATGAGACAAATGTCATCCCACTCAGAAATATAAAGTATATTATCACTTCATGTAAAGTTATTATATTTTATCCCAATACAGAATAACAGAAATGCACCTGTCTCACTTTCTGCTTTTACTCCATCAGTGATGACATCATCATAGTATTCTGCTGGGATATTTTTCATATCTTTCTCTAATTCAACAAAAAACATGTTTGACAACAAAATATGAAATGCTCTCTTGTGGATTATGATATAAGTCTCATACCTTTCATGTCACTTCCATTACTGATATCATCATAATATTCAATCTTGTATTCTTTTTCTGAGAAAGATTAAAGCTTGAGAGTTTAAATGTTTAGTTTATAAATTGCTTGTTTTATGTAAAATACAAATAAAGTTTTGTCTTCTAACCTGAGAGAAAGTCCTCAACATCTTCATACCCAGAATTCTGTTCTTCAGATTTGAGACTCTCTGTTAAAGTGAAACATTTAGAAACATGTTGATCAATACAATACTCTCGCTCTCTCGCTCTCTCTCTCGCTCTCTCGCTCTCTCTCGCTCTCTCGCTCTCTCTCGCTCTCTCGCTCTCTCGCTCTCTCTCGCTCTCTCTCGCTCTCTCTCGCTCTCTCTCGCTCGCTCTCGCTCGCTCTCGCTCTCTCCCTCTCCCTCTCCCTCTCTCTCTCTCTCTCTCTCTCTCCCTCTCCCTCTCCCTCTCTCTCCCTCTCCCTCTCCCTCTCCCTCTCCCTCTCCCTCTCTCTCCCTCTCCCTCTCCCTCTCCCTCTCCCTCTCCCTCTCTCCCTCTCCCTCTCCCTCTCCCTCTCCCTCTCCCTCTCTCTCTCTCTCTCTCTCTCTCTCTCTCTCTCTCTCTCTCTCTCTCTCTCTCTCTCTCTCTCTCTCTCTCACTCAAACACTTCTGTGAATCTGCACCTGCAGCTCTGTGGTTTGGTGAGAGGAATTCTGTGGTTTGAAGCAGGAGGTTTAACAGGACTAATAATAAACTTACATTAGATGTCTGATAGAGTTTAAACTAAACATTCATCTAAAACCAAACATACTGACAACCTATAAACTCACACTGCGAAAAAAACATTGACAGGAGACACTGACTTTATTATTAATATGGAATATCAATGAAATTATGTACATATATAAGCATTAACACATATAGACTTACCTCTCTGTGTGAAGTCTTTGTATTTATTTTTGTATCTTTGCTCAATCTCTTCATAAACGGCTTCAGTCTGAGTCCAGTGTCTTCTCTTATAGAGAGCTGTGAGTGGAAACACACAAACCTGCTGTCACTTCACAACACATGACTGAAGACACACTGAACAAGACGGAAGTGAGATGTGCGGATGTAGTTCAATATGTCAGATGTGTTCTTGTATGTGATTTGTGGATGTGTGTACCTCTCCTCATGACTCTGTTGTGTTGAATCAATATCAGCAGCGGCACGAAGAGCAAAAAGAGCAAAACTCCCAGAACAATCCCAACCACCGGAGGAATGAAGAGAGACGCTGCTGGAGAAGTTTCAGGAGTCACTGAGATCTTGTTAAACTGAAGTGTTGTAGTTATTGTTGTTGGCGGTGCGGTGGTTGTCGTATAAGGAGTTGTGGATACAGATAAATCTGCCAACGAAAAAATAAACACACAGATCGAAGAAACTGATGAAATTATAATTAATTTATCTCTCAGTGTTTTTCTCTCACCTGCACAGATGAGTTTAACACGTTCTTTATGTGAGCAGTCAGTGTTATTCTCCAGGACATGAGGACAGTCCCACAGGTGAATCTCAGTCCCTCTACACTCGACTCTGTTCATCCACACAACATCTTCACCAACACCAAACATTTCATTCCCATCAGCACTCAATGCTGCTCCACAACCAAGCTGTCTGCAGACCACCTGAGCATCTCTGATGTCCCAAAGATCATCACAGACTGAACCCCACTTAGAGTTATGATAAACCTCCAGCCTTCCAGAACACCAGCCATTCCCTCCTCTCAGTCTTAAAGGAATACTCTCTACAACACACATTACAAAGATCATTTAGAACAAAACTCACACAGAGTTTTATATTGTGGTTTAAATGTGGAGTATAAACGCATATATATATATGAAGTTACTTGAACATTGTCTCCAGTGAGAAGATTTTGAAGTAGAACATGTCACATGACTCCGGGGAACTGCATCAACCACCTCCCCTAATATTATTACAACATAAAATTAAAATAATGTTTAATATAAATTTTAAATATTTTAATGTCATTTAAATTCATTGAATGTAATGTAATTTTAGCTTTAGCTTTTAAACTTTGCCCAACTTATTTATCTCCTAATTTAGAACATGGACACTAGCACTTACCAGAGCAGGAAATTACAGCTGCTTCGTCTTCATTGCAGGCCTGGTGTGCCCATTGTGAAGATGGACACTGCCATACAGTCGAGTCATGTGATCTACATTTAAGATAATCTATCCAATTCCGAGATCTCCATCCTACTGAAGAACTGGGTTCACTAGCAGATCTTCCACAGTTTAGCTCTTGACAGATCAGACTCGCTGTGTTTCTGTCCATTTGGTTCCAGCAAACATTTCCCCAGGATCCATTGTAGAAAACTTCCACATTCCCTTCACAGCCTTCAGTTAATCTGATCTCTTTATATTCTGGAAAGTTTAATCAACCCTTGTTAAATTAGGTGTTTAAATAATGGCTTACAACAATTAAGACATCGCATCACATCAGTTTAATGTTTACCTGAGCACACGACTCCAACATCCTCCTTGTGTTTACAGTCATGATCTCCCCAGACACTTGAAGAGCAGTTCCACAGAGACGTCTCATTCCCCTCACACTTCACCTCATCCAGCCATATGAGTCCAGAACCAGGACCAAACCAGGCTGGTACTGACTGATCACTGAGTGCCAGTCCACACTGTAGCTGTCTGCACACCACATGAGCATCTTTAATATCCCACGAGTCATCACACACCGTCCCCCATGAGCCATTGTGAAAAACCTCCAGCCTCCCTGCACAATCTCCACCAGAACCCACCAACCGCATCCTCCTCTCACCTGAAATCAGAACAGAACAGAAACTGTAAATGCAAATATTATTCTGAACACAATAATTGTGATGATAATAATAATAATAATAATGAGCATAATAATAATAATAAGCAAAATAATAATAAGGCAACTAAGATACAGTTAAATTCTCACTATCGCAGTTGACTCGTCCCTCACACTCTCTCGCTTCAGACAACAGCACTGCACTTTTATTTGAAGCCAATGATGAATCTGCAGAGAAGAAAAGATATTTTAGTAAATTCGAATGGGTTCATCAATTATTAATCAATATAAATGCTTTATTCATAAGCATAAGTTGTTCCATTCTCGTGATTTTTTTGAGAGAGTAAAGTTGACTCACTAGAACATATGACTTCAATATTGTGTTCATAAGAGCGTTTAGCTCGACTCCAAGAAGAGATTGAACATTCTGAGAGTTGTGTTTCATTCCCCTGACAATCAAACACATCAGCCCAGAAATTATCCAAACCCTTCATGGGTTCTCCAAACCAGTCCACTCCCACAACAGACACAGCAATCCCACAATTCAGCTGTCGACAGACAACATTGGCAGCTCTCAGATTTATGCACCCATCACACACTTTTCTCCACTCTTTAAGGTACTGAAGCTCCAATTGACCAGAACAGACATCAGAGCCGTTCACTAGTCGGAGCGATGTGTAACCTGGAAGAAGATTTTAGAGGTTACTGATATACAGAACAGCTTAAATATTAATTATTTATTATAAACAGTTTAACCATTTGTATTTACCAGAACATATCAGTCCCACATCATTGTCATGAAAGCATGATGCTTTTGTTGAATTTAATGATGAACAGAAGGAAATGTGTGGTTCATTTCCTCTACATTGAATGTCTTGTGTCAACACATGTCCTTCTCCTTTCCCAAAAGCGTCTGATCCCAGCAGCTGAACAGGAACTCCACAGTTTAGCTCTCTACACACAACCTCTGCATCCTGATGATCAAACGCAGTATCACAAACTGTACTCCATCTTCCATCATAATATATCTCAACTCTTCCAGAACACAAGTGACGACCAGCAACAAGTCTTGAAGCACCTGATTATATAGACAGAAAGAACAAAACAGAAGACTAACACACTAAATCCAAGTTCCTTCTGCGGAAAACCTCAAAAGTTCAGACTTGGAGAACTTTTTACCTTTAAAAGCTCAAGATCTTGTACACATAAAGCACCAAACAAGTAAAACTGCTTCTTAATTACCAATAATAAAAACATTTTCTTAAATCACAAACCAAACAGTAAATTTGTGTATTTAAATTGTATTTTATATTATTTTTATGTTTTATTTTAAATTAATGTTTGTCACTTTTATAAAATATTATATGGTGTGGAATGATTCTTTGACAGCATTTTCTTTCATAGATTTTTTTCACTGGTAACTAAACCGAAATAAAATTATACAACCGCTCAAACAAACAAAATATGTCTACATTATTTCTATACTGCATTAATATGATAATAATAAGAGCAGCTCACCTGAGCAAACGACTCCCACATCATCAGCATGAGAACAAAATGTAATCAGGTCATCATGTGATCGACAGTCCTTCAGTTTGGACTCTGAGCCACTACACTGCACATAAGCCATTTTAATTGGTCCTGATCCTTGTCCAAAGTGAGCTTTTTTTAAAAACTGTACAGCCTCTCCACAGCCCACCTCTCTACACACCACATCAGCATCTGTCAGATCCCAACCATCATCACACACTGTTCCCCATTGACCATTATGAAGAACCTCCACTCGGCCAGAACACAGACTTTCACCATTCACCAATCTCACATTAAAATCTAAAACAAATGAAACATGGATTAAAGACGCAAAAACCTTACATACTTATAATAGGCATTAAACTGAAATGTTTATATTTGTGTGTGCACTTACCGGCAGTGACCGTCATTCCTATAGATGAGACTAAAATGAATGTGTAACAGATCTCCATAATCCTCAACTGTTACACATTGACTGACTGAGAATGTGTGTAAAGATCTCCACTGATACCTTATAGACTGAACCCACTGGATCAATACAACTCGTCTACAGGGAGAGAGAGAGAGAGAGAGAGAGAGAGAGAGAGAGAGAGAGAGAGAG
Organism: Triplophysa yarkandensis; assembly: GCA_033220385.1. NCBI lineage: Eukaryota > Metazoa > Chordata > Actinopteri > Cypriniformes > Nemacheilidae > Triplophysa > Triplophysa yarkandensis. The sequence goes on from CM065678.1 coordinate 9,816,130, forward strand.
GCCAATCACATTCTCTGTTACCTTATTAGAATTAAGAAAGGAAATCATCAAACAACTTGAGTGACAAATCACAAGAGATCTTTAGGTTTTCTCCATATATATCAGCAGAACGTCAGCGCTGATGATCCAGACTCCTCCCTCCATGTTCAAAAGAGACAAACACCTGCAAGATTAAAGATAAATTTACACAAATAAAATACACTCCAGTATCTATTAAATATCAGATATTGTCATATACAGGAATACAGGAAACTATATAAACTCTTCAAACACTCTTTTACAACCACATATCCTTCATAAAAGTAAATTAAATATGTCAATTAAATATGCCATTTAAAAACAAAATAAATAAATTGGACATTTCTACTTTATTTAACTTTACACAAATAAGTTATACTGTTTTTTACAAGTTATATATTTAAATAAAGCAAAGCACAATTGCAATATCTATAACACAACCAGAGTTAAATATGTTGTAAATCGAAAAATAGCAGTTCTAAATTAAAGATCAATCATCATATCAGCAGAATATAGTGTATTACAATAAAAAAATAATTTATGTTTTATTAATATTGTAACGCATTCTTTATCCAATAGGTGGTGGTTACAGAACTGTCAATCACAACATCAGGAAATGTGGTCATACATGAATAATTCGGGCTCACATTTTGATGTTTTCTTTTAGCTCCATATGCATCTCGCGGGCATCCTGCTCTACTGATAGTGATGATGGAGATGTTGTGGCGGAACCCAAGGGGTTCAGTACATTATCTTTTGTGCTTGTTGAACAAGACAGAGAAACTGTAAAGGAAGATCTGAGATTGAATGATTGTGGATTGGACATGGAAGTTGAATCAACTTTTAAAACACCAATTAAAAGAAGAAAGAGTCGAAAAGATAAAATCAGTAAACAAATCAAAATAAATGATGCTGCTGAAGATGAAATCATATCTTCTGAAGATAGTGATTCTGATTCTTGTGTTTCTGTGAGTTCAGAGTTTCTGCTTGTTCTCAAAATGAAGCAGTGAATGTTTTGTACGAGGCTGAAGAGATTAGTTCTTTTCTTCAGGAAACGAAAGGGTCAAAAGGCGTGCAAATTGACGATTATTTTCCTAATAGTGCACATTTTGTGAAAGACACCAGAGATTTGATAAAAGAAGGGGCTTTTGCAGATCTTGCAGATCGGAAATTTGTAAACAAGTTAAAAAGAATAAATCTTAGAGATGAAAAGAATGCCATGGTTTAAATCCCTAAGCTTGTTTGTTTTTTTCATATGCATAATCTCAGTCTTTGCCCATCTGAGTTTCTTGTTGATCTTAAATACAACTACGAGTCAGCTAAAAATGGGAACTCTCAATTTTAATGGAGCTAGAGATGTTCGTAAAAGGATAATGTTGTATGAATATATAAATCAGAAGTCTGTTGATGTGATGTTTATACAAGAAACGCATAGTGATCAGAGAAATGAGGTGGACAGAAAAAAAGAGTGGGAAGGTCTACTTTTTCTTAGTCACAAATCTTCTGTAAGTGGTTGCAATTTTATTTTCCAAAAATATATAAGTCCAGTATCTTTTGAATCTGTATAAAGAGTTTTGTTCTTAAATTTTGTAAACACTACTTTGAAAACCCTAAATACAGATGATTTCTTAGTTTTAGGTAGATATTTTAATTGTACTGAGAACAATAAAAAAGACTGGAATCATTTGGAACCGCATGCTCCATCTCAAAGAGTTATTAAGCAACTTGTTCAAATTTTTGATCTCTATGATATATGGAGGAAAATACATAAAAAACTAAGGCAATATACATGGGTCCACTGTAAAGATAATTCAGTTTCTTTGGCACGTCTTGATCGGATTTACAGCTTTAAGCATCAGTTCAATATTTTTCAATCTTGTCAAATTAATCCAGTTGGATTTTCAGATCACAGTGCTGTTCTCTGTTATGAATTAGTAAGTTGTGTGAAGTCAAGCAGTGCCTATTGGCATTTAAATACATCTTTGCTTGATGACAAACATTTTAAAGGTTCTTTTACTTTTTTTGCGGGGAAGTTTTAAGCAACAAAAATATTTAAATAGCTCTTTACAACAGATTGTGGGAAAATACAAATCAAAAACTTTTGCCAGCAATACACTCTTAGTATTACAAAAGAAATATTGAATTCTTGATCACTGAATACTTTAGAGACTGAGATAGTTGATTTGTACAGTTCGTCTGCATCTACAGGCAAAAGGGGACACATTGAAGCTCTGACATTAAAGAAAACTTTACCGGCAAACCTGTTGGACATTAAGGCACAGGGAGCGCTGGTTCGCTCAAAACATTGTAAACTGGTGAAAAAGTGATGCTTTACTGATTGGAAATTGGAAGGAGGAAATCCCCCTTGCCATGAGGCTTATTATGGAAAAAAGTAGGATTTAAATATCTTGGTGTTTTCTAAGGCAATGAAGCGTTTATGCAGAAGAACTGGGAATGAATGGTGGATAAAGTAACAGGACGTTTGAAAAAATGGAAATGGTTGCTTCCTCAGCTGTCTTTTAAAGGATGCACACTCATAATCAATAATCTTGGGTTTCTTCCCTATGGCATAACGCACTTGCATGCGTTGACCCTCCAGTTGGTCATTTCTCAAAAATCCAAACAGAAACAGTGAAACTTTTTTGGACAATTTGCACTGGATCCCTCAGAGTGTTTTGTTTCTGGCTAAAGAAGATGGACACCAAGGTCTTGCGCATCTGTCACGTAGATGTGCTGCTTATTGTCTTCAGTTTTTGCTGAAGATCTTGATAGGATCTGAAGGACTGGGATGGAGACCAGTGGCTTAATCCATTCTACACAGAATAAGTAGCCTTTTTGCATTGAAAGGGAGACTGTGTTTCATTGTTTTACGTTTTGTAAGAGACTTTATTTTTTTTTAGTCTTTTAAAACTTTCTCAAGAACCGCTGGATTTTAATTTACAAATAGAAGATATTAATATTGATGATGATGATGAGATTGATATATCAAAACATGATGTGGAGCCTGTCTCTGGGGATAAGAGCAAACTTTATTCACTTCAACAGATTAATCACTTTCTCGATGTTACTAAAGGACATCATAAACCTAAAATTGAGTCTCATTTTCCTGATTTAAACTTATTTATTATGTCGTGTACAATGGCAATGAGAAAAGCTTCCTATGACGAACTTGACAGTCCCAAACGGTGCCGTCTTAAAAAACTTCTGACTACACTTAGAAGTGTTCTGAACTCACAAAATTATAAATAAAAAATGGCTTTTTTAAGACTTAACTTTTCCCTGTGTTTGGCATCATTGAATGTGTTTCTTTTATTTCTCATCATGGCTCCATTTAAACTCAGTTTATTAAATATTAATGGATGTCATAATGCTGTGAAAAGGAATTGTTTATTTGAACATTTTTGGCATGTGATTAGAGTGGACCTATTTTCTGTTTTTATGGAGTGTTTTAAGAGAGGCAACCTGCCAGTGAGTCTGTGGAGAGCGGTGATCACCTTCCTACCTAAGAAGGGTCAACTTGAGGATATTAGATGCTGGCGTCCAGTCACCTTACTCTGTGTTGACTTTAAAATACTATCAAAGTCCCTAACCAACAAGATCAAACACTATCTTCGGTTATTCATGCTGACCAATCATATTGCATTCCGGAACGTTCTATTTTTGATAATCTTTTTTTGATTTGAGACATGATCTCTTCTGCCAGGTTACAAAATTTGGACATTGGTTTTGTTTCTTTGGACCGGGAAAAGGCTTTCGATCAAGTTGATCATGGTTTCCTTTTTAAGTACCTTGAGGCTTTTGGTTTTGGTCCAACCCTAATAACATATATCAAACTGCTGTAAACAGACATATATAGTATGATAAATATTAACGGTTCTGTCACAAGTCCTTTCAGGGTAACTAGAGGCATTCGGCAGGGTTATGGTCTTTCAGGCATTCTATATGCCATTGTAATCTAACCATTGTTTGTCTCACTCAGGAACAACTTTGAGGGCATATCAGCAGTGTGTCCAACCACCTCAGAATTGATAACCACGAGACTCAGTGCTTACAATGATGACGTTACTATCATTATTTGATCTTGTCAAGATGTTTAGATTTTTTTAACAATGCTCTGGTGGTCTATCAGAAAGCCTCTTCAGTTAGAATCAACTGGCAGAAGAGTGCATCCTTTTTGATGGGCGAATGGGTCAATGGAGGCCCTCCAGCACTTCCCCAGAAGGTGACCAGACAAAACATGAAATATTTTGTGTTCATTATGTCTGCAATGAAATACAAGTCAATTTAGAAATCACTACTTTTTTTATTTGCGTTTTCTACACACCAACATTTTCTGATTTGGGGTTGGATATGGAGAAAACAAAAACATGTTTACAGATTTATATTTACACTATTAAAAATAAATTACAAAAATCCATAAATATTATTTACATTTAAATTTAGGCATTTCGCAGATGATTTTATCCAAAGCGACTTACAAATAGTCGAGGAGACAATGAAGCGGTAAATAGCCGAACAACAATAGGTGTACAAGTGCTACAACAATGTTACCAAGTTACACAAAGCGAGAAAAAAACGTGTAGTTTTTCTTTTTTAAGATTAGAAAAGAGGTTAGAAAAGAAGGTACTCCTAGTGAGTTAGATGTAGCCGGAAAATATGTGATTTTAAGTGTTTTTTAAAGATAGAGATTGAGTACGCCAAGCGTGAAACAAGAGTCAGATTGTTCCACCATCGAGGAACTGATGCCGAGAACGTACGAAAATGTCACACTCCTGGTCTACTGGGGAAGGCAGGTTGTAGAAGACCCATGTGCAGAAGCAAAAAACAAAACAGGAGGTTCAAATAACTCAAAAGCAGGCAGATTTTACTTGATGTCCATTCAAACAAAACAAAACAAAACAAAACAAAGTAAGCATAAAGGCAACTGAGAAGCAGTGAGAAAGTCTCTTATTACTCAGGATATCGACAGGGAGAACCAGCTGCAGAAGATCAAAAGCAGCACAACTTCAGCCAGAATTTATTGTGAAGGTAAGTAATCGTATTTTTTAAATGTGTTAAAATTGTCAAATAGAACTAAATGTAAGGGAAAACTGCTCTTAAGCATTAGTCTTGTTAGTTTGTTTAGTCTTTGATTACAGACTAGATGTTTTCTAGTTCCAGGTTGTGTTTGTATCTAAAGATATTTTAACAATACGGATGCACTTTAATATGAACTGATTTTTTGTTTAATTTTATTAATTTGTTCTTTTGTCAAACTTATTTTATTTTTTGGCTGTTTATGCTTAATAATGCTTTTCATTTTTTCTTATTTCATTTGCTTTTTTTTAATTAAACTTTAGGTTATGCTTTTATCATATTTTTTTGGGGTTATATGTATTTATATGTTTTGCAGTGATAATTGCCAACTGCATAATACTGTAAGTCACTTTGGATAACAGTGTCTGCCAAATGAAGAAATGTAAATGTAATAAGTGTTTGGAAAAACTGTTATTTTCATATCCCTGTTTTTATAGGATGATCTATGCTTTTATTGTTTGTTTTTATTGCTGTTTTAAGTTTATTTATTTTTATAGCAGTTTTGTTTCATGCCTTTGTCAATTCATAAAACATTTTAATTTTCATTTAGAATGTATTTTTTTAAGCAGTTATCCTGCTTTTTTCATTTAATGAAGGAAAAAAGTATGTTTGGTCATTAAAAATGTAAGTGCTTTAAAAATTTACATTCAATATCAAGTTTTCTTTAGTTTTCTTGTGAAATGGTCATTTTAAATTTATGTAATTTTAAGATTATATATCTAGTTAACATTAACTTTATGTTCAGTGTTGATTTGACTAAAGAAAGCAAAAGAGGAACTGCAACTATCACTGGCAACATTGTAATGTATATTAATCACACCGCAAACTGAGTTAATCACTTAAACCATACTAATCCTTTAGGGCATTAGTGTGACATGGGCTTGTTAGAGGTGTTTTGGAAAAGGAAATTTTTTTTAAATCTAACACGAGCAATAGGAGATCTGATCAGAAGTGTAATGGGCTCAATGCAAGATGTGATGTGAGCAGTATGCGATGCCAAGCGTGTGACGTGTGAAGTTAGATGTTATGTGGTCAATGGGAGAATGTGACAAGTGAAGTGAAGTGTGAACTGCAAAATGTGACTTGATCAGAAGTGTGTAATACAAAATGTAAAGTGAGCAATCTAAGGGTTAACTAATAAAGTGATGTGTAAGGCATGATTTTATGTAAGTGATGCATGATGTGAATTGAGCAGTGTGAGAGGTCTCAAACCTAAAGTGTGTTATCAATGTTGTGATTTGAGCAGTGTTGGATGTGTCAAATCATGTGACGTGTGTTAGGCCACTTGTGACAAGTGATGCTACGTTTGTAATGCCTGATGTGAGCAATGTAAGATGTGACGAGGCATGTGAAGTTTGTAATATGTGGTGTCCAATCAGCAAAGTGAAGCTTGTAATGGGCTGTTTACAGTTTGTAATGTCAAGTAATGTAAAATTTGCATTCTGCGCTGCCTTTTACCAATTATTACACAATTTATTCATGCTTACTAATGGGTAAATCACTAGAGTTCATCAGTGGCTGAATGCAAATACATACTGTTAATGTTAATACATTTAATACAATTCAGTTCAAACAATACAAAATCATTTGAAAAGCAAGGCAGAACTTCCAAATGAACACAAACAATAGGCTTTTACAATTTGAAAAGCTTTTTAAGGCAATATGGACTTATGGAATTAAATTCATTTGACACACTTAGCATGTCCATATTTGCTGAGATAAGTTGATGCATGGTGGGATACGCTCACCACTTTGCTGACCAGACTGGTGGTGCAGTGGTACAGTCTTGCATAGCTAAGATTTTGCAGCAAGAAACCAGCGACACAAGTAAAGCCCCATTCAGACAGCGACTTGAGTAAATGCATTTCTTCAAAAAGCATGTAGAAATGTTCATTTACTCATTAAATCGCCTTTAATTTATAGTCACATTCCATTACATCACATTGCAATGCAATGCAATATTTATATTTTGCCACATCATGTCCTGTCTGGGATTTGGACCTGGATGTTTGAGTTTTGCAGCAAGCTACCAGCAGCTCACAATGTTACTTACTTGTTTCAGCAACAGCAATGTGCAGTCCGTTTTAACGTTAGTAATAAAACTTGTACACCCTTTTCCTGTTCAAAATGGCACACAATAGGAAATCTCAAAAACTAGATATGTCAACACTTCACATCTTACATCGACTCCATCATTTTTCTTATCACACCTCACATTTCTAGTTATATGCATTGCGCTTTGAATCGCTTGTCACTTCACACTGCTAACATCACACCTTGCATTGCACACTTCCAACACCGCACATTAAACACTTCAAATTCCAATACACACTTCACATTGCATATCGTACATTTCATACCGTGCGTTGCGCACTTCACGCTACTTGACACGTTTCACACTACTCAAATCACACTGGGCGTTGCACACTTCCCGTTACTTGACACGTCTCACACTACTCACATCACACTGTGCGTTGCGCACTTTACGTAACTTGACACGTTTCACACTACTCACATCACGCTGGGCGTTGCGCACTTCACGCTACTTGACACGTTTCACACTACTCAAATCACACTGGGCGTTGCACACTTCACGTTACTTGACACGTCTCACACTACTCACATCACACTGTGCGTTGCGCACTTTACGTAACTTGACACGTCTCACACTACTCACATCACGCTGGGCGTTGCGCACTTCACGTTACTTGACACGTTTCACACTGCTCACATCACACTGGGCATTGCGCACTTCCCGTTACTTGACACGTCTCACACTACTCACATCACGCTGGGCGTTGCACACTTCACGTTACTTGACACGTCTCACACTACTCACATCACACTGGGCGTTGCACACTTCACGTTACTTGACACGTTTCACACTGCTCACATCACACTGGGCGTTGCGCACTTCACGCTACTTGACACGTTTCACACTACTCAAATCACACTGGGCGTTGCACACTTCACGTTACTTGACACGTCTCACACTACTCAAATCACACTGGGCGTTGCGCACTTCACGTTACTTGACACGTCTCACACTACTCAAATCACACTGGGCGTTGCGCACTTCACGTTACTTGACACGTTTCACACTGCTCACATCACACTGGGCGTTGCACACTTCACGTTACTTGACACGTTTCACACTGCTCACATCACACTGGGCGTTGCACACTTCACGTTACTTGACACGTCTCCCACTACTCACATCACACTGTGCGTTGCGCACTTTACGTAACTTGACACGTCTCACACTACTCACATCACACTGGGCTTTGCGCACTTCACTTTACTTGACACGTCTCACATCACACTGTGCATTGCGCACTTCACGTAAATTGACACGTCTCACACTGGTCACATCACACTGTGCGTTGCGCACTTCACGTTACTTGACACATCTCACATCACACTGTGCGTTGTGCGTTGTGCACTTAACGTAACTTG